>PVKZ01000099.1:1200000-1582063 GCA_004027375.1 Macroglossus sobrinus
ATTTTGTAGCTTTTATCATTAATTGAAGCTTCTTGTCCAAAGTTGTGTCTCTCCAGTATGAGTGCTGGGAACTCTCAAAAGAACTTCCAGGAAGGTAGATTACCCTTCCTATTCCCAACTAGCAAGTTGAATTTCTAAGTTTCATATTCAAAATAGGATGTCTTGTGCCTAAAGCAGATTATGCAGATATATAATGATATAATGGTGCAAATATATCTTTTATAACAGGTGGTCCATTTAAGCAAAAAGCTTATTGACTATAAATTACTATATGAAGATAAGAGATACAGATTTGCCTCTCTGGAGTTTCCTATATAAGCTATGATGAAGCTGGATTTTCTTTATTCCTAATTGATCTAAATGCTACTTCTACCATAGGGCTAAACATATTTTGTCTCATAACCATTTTTCAAAGGAGGATCACTGCATTAACACACTTTTACATGGCGAGAAGAGAAACTGCTCTGATAAATCACTGCAACACTAAATGCTAATGCAAAATCAAACTCAAAGTTATAATAATTGACTTGGGCTCTGTCCATAGTCATACAATTCTGGGTAAATGTGGGACAATTTTAAGAGCTCTTATAATTGGCATAAAACATATTTTCAGATATTTTATATATACACACACCTATATATGTAAAAGAATAACAATAAGAATACTATTTCATTAATTTAAATCAGTGAGTGAAATATTGAGATAATTAGGTAGTTTTTGCCATACACACACAAAAAAGCTATATTACTTTGGTATGCTATACAGAAAAATTAATTGAGATTTATCCAAAGAAAGATTGAAACAAGCACTCTAAAAATACCCCCTCCAAAAAAATAGTGAGACCATATATAATCTTTAAATAGGAAAAGTTTTTTCTAAACATGGCTGTAAACTAGAAACAATAAAGAACACAACCAGTAAAATTAATTACATAAAAATCCTGAGTGGCAAAATATGTCATAAATGCAGTTTAAAAAAAAAAAAACAAGACAAAATCTCTGGGTGCTTTTTAAAAATGTACCTTAATATATAAGAATTTGTATAACTCAGTAATAATTTTATAAAAATTCTATTAAAAAATGGATAATGTACCTAAGTATACAAAGCAAATATTAACAGACATAAAGAAATATGCATCAATACAATAATTATAGAGAACGCTAATACCCCTACTTTCATCAATGCATAAATCACCCAGAGAGAAAAATCAATGACAAAACATTGTCCTTAATGAATACATTAGAACCAATTTACTTAACAAATATATACAGAACATTCTATTCAAAAGCAACAGAATACACATTGTTCTCAAGAAGACATGAAACATTCTTCAGAATAAATCATATGTTAGGCCATAAAACAAGTCTCAGTAAACTTAAAAAGACTTAAATTGTATCAAGTATCTTTTCTGATCTTAATCATATAAAATTAGAAATAAACTACAGGAAGAAAACTGAAAAATCACAAATATGTGGAGATTAAACAACATGCTCCTGGACAACCAATGGGTTAAAGAAGAAATAAAAATGAAAATAAAAATAAATCTTGAGACAAATAAAAATAAAAATATAACATACTAAAACTCATGGACTATGACAAAAGCAGTTATAAGAAGCAGATTCATAGTGACAAATTCCTATATCTAGAAACTAATGGCATCAAACTTATAAAATACCTAGGAATAAATTTATCCAAGAAAGTAAAAGACCTGTACAATGAAAACTATAACACATTGATGAAAGAAATTAAAGAAGATTCAAATAATAGAAAGATATAATGATGGTTTGGAAGACAATGTTAAAATATTCAAGCTATAAATTCAATGCAATCTCCATCAAAATCTAATAGCATTTTCACAGTACCAGAACAAATCATCCTAAAATTTGTGTGGAGCATTAAAAAAGGAAATTCTTTCATTTGTGACAACATGCCTAGATCTTAAGGGTATTATGCTATCTATGTGAAGTAAGAGACAGTTTTGGTTCATTTCTAGAATCAAAGGATAAATACCCGTTTCAGATAAAACTAAAAAGATAGAATATATGGTAATCAAATACATTCAAATCCTCAACTTCAAAAATAATTTAGATATAAATATTTGATATGTAGATGGAAAAAAATCACAGTATTGACAATGTACTTATTTATACCAATGAGCTCTTTCACTTTAATATGAAAAAGTACATATTTTTAAAATCCAATGCCAAAAAATGTTAAGCAAAGAACTGAAAGAATAAAGAGTGTTATAGATAGCAATTTTAACAATCTGTAATCCTATCTAGCAATTTTAACAATCTGTAATCCTATCTAAAATGAAACGCTTTAATAATCAAATAAGTACTAATAAACTTTTTAATAAGTTTATCTTTCAATGTACAGATAGATAAATCTTACTCATTTTGTTTACATTACTTTGGTGGCCATTTTAACCAGGATCTTAAAATTTAATTCTAAAAATAACAAAAATGAAAGAAATCATTTAAAACAGTTTCTCTGTACTCCTAAGAGAAATGTTTTACCATGGATATGGAGTAGCCACATTTATTTCATAACTATAGTCTTGAAAGCCTTTGATAGTTTAAGGAATGATGGGAATAAGAAGCCAGTTTTCTGTGCAATAGACAGAGTATTTAATCATAATATAGTATTATCCATCCATTAATCTCGATGTGGACAATCCATTTTGAATTACCAGAAACCTCATTTATAAAAATAATATGACAATGTATGAATTACTTGATACTTTCATTGTAATTCTCTCACATTAAAAGTACATATTATAAGACTCAAAAATCAAAAACAAAAATAAACTAGTAATGAAAAAACTTGAAACAAAAGATCTATCTTTTTCTCAGTAAATCTTGACTACAAATTTGAATCATTCCTAACTTCCCGGAAAATAGCTTTCTTCTACTTTTGGAAGAAGTGGAGATAGTACTATATAATTTACAAACATAAAATACTTCTGGTCTATAGCCATGCCACACTGAATGTGCCTGATCTTGTCTAATCTCAGAAGCTAAGCAGGGTCTGGCCTGGTTAATACTTGGATGGGAGACCACCTAGGAATACCAGGTGCTATAGGTGTTAAAAAAAAATGTATCTGTAGTATGTCAAAAAATAGCTATAAACACAAAATAAATACTTGTTATCTATTGGCATTCTGTAAAGAATATACCAAAATATTTTCTTTTATAAGAGAAAATTAAATTTGCAAACATGAATGTGAAACCAGATCAACATTAAAGATAAAATGTCATCATGTTGTCAGAATTTTTATGCTCAACTCTGTAGAACTTTGTTGAGAATTTAAGAAAATGTCTGTGACTATTCCAATACAAAAATGAGGTAGGGAGACACTTTTTATCCAAAACATATAATCAGACTTGGAAATAATTTTGGAAACAATTTACACATATATTCATTTCACAGATGATAAAATTGAGACTTAAGACATTAAATTTGTCAAAAGCACAGAAGAAATTCTGACTGGCCTACAACTCAAGCTCAAGGAGAATGAAGATGTTCCAAGAGCGTGATATCCCTTCCACAGTCATATTTTTTTCAAATCAAGAATAAATCACTTATTTAAGTTCTTATCTACTTAAGGATATGAAGATGGAAATCTTAAATCAAGACAAACATAGATAATCTGGGCAGTGTACTAAACATATATAGAATAACTGTGTATTATTACTTTGAAATAAAAGTGATTGAATAACTTGAAAGATTTAATGGAATCTGCATGTATGACTCTTACTCCCATGCAAATAACTCCTACTGAGAAATTTAGCTGTAACTGCAGCATTCAAACAGTATTGAGAAGTAAGTGAATAAAAAGTTTCAACACAGGATTGCAAAATATTCTCAATAATGATACCTAAAATTTTACTTATTATATTTTAAAATTGTTAAGTATGTGCTAAAGTATTGCTATATGGTCAAAATAAACACTGTAAAATAATAATAGCATAAAATAAATCTTCTAAAAATAATGCTTCTGAATGTGACAAATGAAGAAGATATAGACTATACTATTTTTAATTTGAAAAAAAAGTCTTACTTCTTAATAGGAATCAATTAGAACAAAACAATGCCATGACAAAATTTGAATCATGTGTCTTAATCTATAAAGACAAATGCTCAACCACTAAAACATGTTCTATCTTCCACTATCAGAGTATATATTTTTTTTTATCTCAGTATTCTATATTTGACAAGAGAACAAAAAAATACACATTTTGCTAAAATGCAATGATATTACCATGGAAGGTAAACATACAACATCACTAATATCTCTGTAAGTCTGACTTTAAGATTCTGAAATGCTGATTTCATACATTCTGATTCTCCCCAATAGAGTTTTTAAAGAGATGAACACTGGGGTGGCATGAGTTCAGGCCAAAACTTCAGTGGTTTGCAGCTCAGATCATTTCTGTGTTCACTGGAAAGGGAGATTGATCAAATTAGTACTAAAAATTATAATACTGAGTCATTTTAACACACTGGAATGTAGAATGAAAAATCACCAACAAAATCACAATCTGAGGTGTTTTTTCATATATATATATATGAAATATATATATGAAATATATATATGAAATATATATATATATATGAAACTTTGAGCTCTAAATACTAAGCATGACTTTTGTACATTTTTTTTAAAAATGGCTTTGCTTATTCCTGTACATGAGTGTCAGTGGGAGAGGCTCATCAGTATAGTGATATCTTTAGGTTTCAAAGTGTCCCTTTACCTAGTTTCTTTGATTTCCTTTTCAGGATAGAAAGTATCTGTAATCATTCAGATAGATGTTGGTACAACAAAATTTTCATATTTTTTTATGGAAAAAAGAAGAAATATTTGAGAATTTTTTGTGGCAAATCCATTTGTGAAAACAATGACAGATTGCAGTCTTCATCAAATTGCAATATATCTTTTTTTTAAAGTGAGAATTGTGATTTAGAAACACTGAAAACAAAACTTGATCATATATGTAATAATCAGAAGTTTTATTCTAAGTCTTCTCTAGCAGGAACATCCTTTAGAAAATCATATGATTCAGGAGAATCATACAAGAGCAAAAAGAGAACCCAACAAATCCATCTATATAGTTACCTAATTATAAAATGTGATTTATTTTAATTAGAACTTTAGATAAGAAAAAGAAATCCTATACTATGGTTTGTGGGTAGCTGGCACATATATTTAGCAGGTATAGGCATATCATATAATACTAAGAAACAAACAAACAAACAAACAAACAAACAAACAAAAACATTATCCTAGAATTAATCTTCTATTATTATGTTTCTCAGTAATCTCTTTGGTCATCTTCATTCCATCCTACACACACACATACACACACATCCACAAAACAGGAAAAACAATCCTCACTCTCAGATATCCATATGATAAACTGTGATTGCCATGCACATGTGCTGAGCCTTTATATGTCTTCTATGTCTAGGAACCAGTATATTTTCCTTTTTTTAAAGGTGTATCAGAAGCAAGGCTAGAGGCTCAAGTGGGATTCTTCTTCTAGGGTAGTTAGCCTTCAGAAGGACAATGTAAAATCCATTATATTTACTCCTGTGAGCATAGCCCCAATTTTCATAAAGCCCATGCACCTTGCCACTTACCATTGTTCAGTACCTTCAGTAAAGTGATATAGTTTTCTTTAAGCATGTTTTTAAAAAAATCATTTTGTGTCTGTATAACCTGCTGTAAAATTTTACTTAATACGAGAGCATACAAAAAACTAAAATAAAAATTCAAAACATGTGGTTGTTGCAAAAAAACTCCATATACAAACCAAAAGCACAAATATATATGCATGATATTGTATGTGCTGATAAATTAGTGGTTATTTTGGGGATACTGCTTTTAATATGTTATTAATAGAACTATACTTATTTTATAAAAATATTTAAATGAATAAATAAAATATAAATATTTAAGGACTAATTAGTCTAATTGGAAATAGCCAGATGTAGAAAAAGCAACTATTCTGTCAATAAAAAAATAATAATAATCAAAAGGTATTTATTTGATAGTGAATCAATATTTATTTATGACAATTATGATAAAAGTATTTAAAGTCAAATCTATGCTAAAAATTTTTTCTGGAAAATTAAACATATTGTGTAATATTGTCTTTCTTTAACCTCAATCATTTTATTACCTTTCATGTTTTTCTATTCCTCCTCTATTTCTAAAATTTTAAAAGACACCCTCTACCACATAACTTCCCACTAACAACAACAAAAAAAGTAAACTGATTCAGCGTCAACTAAAAAGTAGAAATGATATATGGAAAGACAGTTTCATATGTCTTAATATGTCCAAGGGCAACTTTTCAAAATATTTATCTTTTTTTGATACTAGAGTTTGAATTACATGAGAAGTTTCAGCCTGGGGCAAAGTGGAAATGACTGTCCTGGCATCTTTCTCAAAAACAAAGAGAAAGAAACAAAGTTGTCAGGGACATCAGTTGCAAACTGAAGAGTTTCTCTGGTATCACATGATACTGGTTGTAACAATATGTTTAGTGGTCTAAATACCCAGGATAGAGGAACAAACACAAAATAATAAATAGGGAGTTAAAAATATATTTAAAAAAACTATTAGGGTAGTATTTCTATTTTGGTGAACACCTGGAAAAGTTCTGCTTGACTTAGGACAGCAGGCAAGAAATGAAGCAAGGATGCCGTGCTTAATTAACCACAAAACGTTCTTTCACTATATTAGTACTAAGATAGATAATGTCAGAAGATTTATTAGAATCCCTATTTAAAATGTTTTCATAACAGCATGTATTAATATTCTCCATCAGATAAGATTGGTTTAAATTAAAAAGTAGATAATTTAAATTTCCACTAAAATGACACTTCTCCATGTAGTCGAATTATTGAAACTAATTGAGTCCAACTAAAGATTGTTATTAGCAAATATGTAAGTACTATGCCACCCTGAGGAAAAAACAATTAACATAATTTTTGCTCAATGCTAAGAAAATATGTTTAAAAACTAGTCATTTCCCCAAAATGAAATGTGATGCCTTAAGAAGGATTTTTGAACTCCTTCCTAAAAGTGAAAATAGATAAAAGTAGCAGGCAGATAGAAATAGAAATTGTTGAAGGAATGTAACACACAGGTTGGACTACCTTTCAGATGTAATGACTCTCACTCTTAAAAGTTGAATAAACATTATAAAGGTAGATATAATTCCTACAACTATTTTAGAGGCTAGTAATGATTGACATGAAATACTTCATGAGGCATAATTTGTTGTGCCCTTTTCTGTAGTAGTACATTTAAATCCTTTTAGTTCCAGGTAATTGTATACAATTATTTATCTCTAGTCCTATGTGAAGAAAAAGTGTTATGTTTAATTAATTAGCTGTTGTAGAAATAATACTAGTTGATATTTTATGGTATTTAAATTAGTACATTTCTTAACAAGAAGAAATGAGAGCATACAGAGACTCCCACTATATAAAAAAAAGGAACCAAACATAGGAGGAGGTGTTATTTCAGGTCTTTCCAAAAAGTAAAGGGTTAAACATAAGTTACTCTGAGCACCACATCAAAATAAAATAATCTAAGACATGGAGACTCTTTTTTAACTTAGGAAAAAGAAAATAATTGTTGTTGGTCTTTAATATCGACCGCAACCTAATGCCCGTTAAGATTAAAGGGGTAACAGTACTATTACAAGAATGTTATTCAGTTTTCAACAGGAAAGTATGCCATTTTAAATTCAGACAGATGTCTTGTATATCTCTTTATTTCAGGTTGTTCACTTTATCTAAAAGTATTTATTAAATGAATAATAGCTATTTTTTATTAATTATTATAGTACAGATTTTCCTAGGCTTTTATTTTGGAAGCCTAGGTTACCTGCTATGCCAAGTAAATAAGTGGACCTCAGATCATTTGATGCCAGTCAGGTAAGAACTATTTTACAGTCCAAAATAAATAAATATAAATGTAAAAAATAATACTGCCAAAATATAACTTTGGAAATATGACTCCAGATTTCAGAATTACCCAAACACTACACTGCTCATTTTCTCAAGGACCATTTGATTAGTTTAGGCAAGCTTTATGTTGCTGTAACAAAACAAAACCAAAAAATAAAAATGAACTCAATAGCTTAAGACAAAATTATTTACCTCTTGTTCTTTATAGGCAGGCTGTGGAACTGTGAGACTTGCCAGAACAGTTATCTTCCATCATGTGACTCAGGGATCCAGGATAATTTATCTCAAATTGATATATCCTCTGCAGAGGCAGAGAAAGACTAGAAAGCACAGCTCATTTGCCTAGAAGTGATTTACTTCATTTTTCCTTGGCCAGAATTAATCCCATGACCCCATCTAAATGTAGGGTAAAAGGAAAATATAATCTTCTTTATGCTCAAGAGTGAAAGGAAAGGAAGTATTGGTGTGCATTAACAATGTTTCTCACACTGCCTTATGATTTCCATTAACTTGCTACCTCCACAAGGTAGAGGGAAACAATAAAAGCCTTAAAACAAATGCTCAAAATTTTAGTCAACAGCAATTAAGAAATAAAATTAAATTAAAAATAAAAGCACCACTGTGAAGAACACATAAAATGATGGGTTTTTAATGTAATTTCTATATTGCCCAAACTCTATGAGATTGTTTGCACCAATACTCAATAAGTTGTGAGAGAATAGATGAATTAATGAATTGATGAGAGTACAATTCCTTATGTTCACATGATGACAATTTATTTATCAGGGGATCATACTAACAGTGATGATGGTAGAATTTTCATCTCAAATAACTGTAGATATAAAGTTTAAAACTCATTTTAGTCACTTATGTATCAATTTTCTTAAGAACTAAAGATCAAGGATATTACTTCAAAATATATAGAATTGGGTTTCATTAAAAACTTATGGAGGTGACTTTTCTTTGAGAAGGTGTCTTAGTGGAGTCTTTGGAGTCCTAGGAATACTGAAATCTCAGTATCATGATTAACTAAGTTACCACAGATGAACTGATTAACCTCTCTGACTCCTCGTCAGTTCAGCTTTAAAATAGTAACCAAATTCATGCCTCAAAGTGTGATTGAAAGTTTGAAATGAGACTACACAGAAAAATCACATAGCATCGCACTTAATATATAGTGAATGTTTAAAAATATGTACTTCCATCAACTGTATATAATTGCGCATGTGTTATTATGTTGACCTCTTAAAATGTCCAAACTCCAGGTGCAGAAAATAAAATTTATGAATTGGAACAGATTGCTATAATTGCACATACAGATACAAAATTCAGTGAATCATAAGTATTAAACACATTACCTTATGTAAATTTTAAATGCTGAAGTAACGTTTTTTGTAAATATTTTCAACTTCACTGTGGGCAATGTTAACTCTTCATATTGAAGTAAATTTGTATTGCTGCCATTTAGTTCTAGAGTAAATCTTTTTCTTTTTTTTTGCTTGAGAGTTATATGATAATTTAATAGAGTATATTTTATTTTGTAATAATTTACATATTATTTATGTTTCAATACTTTTATGGTTTAAATTTTACATTTATTTTCTCTGAATTATACTCTAAAAAACACAGTTGTAAAGTGTATCATATAACTCAGAACTTGTTTTAAATGATACTATTAATCAACCACCATGTTTATGTTATTGTTTCTTTTAAAAATCGTAATTGTATAGAAGCAAACAATAATATAAATTTTAAGGTCAGTCTTTATAAGTGTTGTTGAGATCCTAAATAAGTTATCTAACTGAAAATATTTCTTGGAGAACTGCTAAACACAGAGCAATACGTTAAGTATGCTACCATAAATAGCACAAAATGGCATTGTCACCTCACTTAAATTAACGAGTTGTAAAATTGCTGAGTTGAAAATATGCACACAACACAAGAATCTTAGAACATATGATATTAAGTATAAGATAAAGTGCTAAACTTTGTTATCCTGAAAATAAAGAGTTCAGGGAGAGGAGGAATCAAATTATGATATTTAAAACAATGAAGACTTCCAGGAAAATATGGGAGTTGAACTTGTCCTTGAGAGATGAATAGAAAGGAATGTATAGAAGATAGGAAAAATAACTGTTCACAGAAGTGGAAACAGTGACAATGAGAGGAAAGAACTGACCAATGTAATCGTTCTTGAGTTTCTTGGTATGTACTTAAGGATGACTACTTTTCATTAAATATGGAAGTATCTGATTATATCTTATATAACAGATTAGAAAAAATAAACTTACAGGGACATGGTGGGATACATAAACAAGAGAAATATGTGTTGTTTAACAATAAATCTGTCTGTTTTGTGAAACATGGATTAAAAATGATATAAATTAGAAGATAGGTGAAGACCTAGAGGATAATTGTGATGATCAGAATTGGAAGAACCCACAGTCAAGTTCAACATGGAAGAAAGGTGGAAGTCAGAGAAAAAGAATAATTATAGGAAGAAAATTGGGATTCCACTAATACAGATAAAAACATTTGTGTTTTTTTTGGGGAGAGGTGTCCAGGAACTTTGGGATTTGTCACAATGCAAATAATGAGATAAAATGTCTGCTATCTATAAGACTCCATCAAGTATTCCCTCTTCCCCAACAAATGCTTAAACAAAGCTTTTCATTTTCAGTGTTGAAGGGATAGATGCTAACCTTCATCCTCATTCTGAGAATGGATATACAAATTTCAAGTTTCTATTTTTCCTATTTATGGCTAAATATGGAACACTGAATTATCATTATGAGTAAATTTTTTTTTTTGGTGTGGGTGTAATTTCAACATGACCCTATCCAAAAGTAATGCAAAACCTTTCTCTGCCTAGCAAAAGTTTGCACAGTGAAAAGCTATTTATTATTATTTTTTTTTGCAGGTTGGGTAAAACACTGGCATCTTATTATATTAACATATTCTTCACTTAGCTGGCTGGACTCAAATATAGAAAATGCCAAAGTGGATTCTGCTGGGGAAAATGTGGGCACCAACAATACAGTGGTGTGCTGGTACTGAGGAAAGTGACTCAGAGTGCATACTCTTTTGAGAATGTGCAGTGGCTTTTATGAGCAGTAAAATCTGATATAAATAAAGGTTTAAGTTTTCCTTTTGTGTGCTGTAATTTTGTTAGCTTAACCTCATCTTTGGTAATGTTTTTTAAACATGGTTTATTGTCAACTTTGTTACTGTTTGGGAGGAGGTATATACTTGGATGGCCTGGAGCAGCACAGGAAAGCTTTGATAAGAAGGCCAGAAGATAGTTGAGAAACCCTGAGAAACATTTGGAAGCAAGAAGTAATGCAAAACAAAAAGAGGCTGAACTCTCACCACTCTCTCATTCATTCTATTCTAATCAATCAATAACCATTTATTAGTGAAGAATGGTGTGTAAGACTGTACTCCTGCAATCTATCAAGTTGTAACTTCATAGTACCCTTGGCTGAGTATTATAGGGTGACTTTAGAAATTAGAAGAGTTGGAGACTCCTAGATAACACAAGAATAAAAATACAAGTATTCTTTAGAGAATTAAGGTAAACTAAGAAAAAATATGTTTTATAGTCTTACATAGGTTCAGAACATAATAGGATTTCAATATAAGACTTTGAATGCAAACAATATTTCAAGAATATTTACAGATAAAAAGGGGCTAGGTGGAATCTCAAATGAATACAAAAGCTATTGTCTGGAAAAAATATAACTTAGCAGAAAAACTTCTATTTCAACCAGTCATTTTTTTATTAAAAAAATATCTTTTCTATGTCTATAACATATGTACCAGAGAGATACCTCAGATTTTTGTTTCCATGTGGAAAAGACCAGAGCCTTTGGTGTTTCTAGTTCTATAATATGTAAACTATAATACCAACATTGTAGCAATGAAAAACTTTTAAAAAATTCAGTTATCATACTCATTCTTCTCCATGGCTTTTATCTTGTTGTTGCATTTGATCTTATTTAAAAGAAAATCTCACAAATTGATACTTTCTGCATCTTACCTGAATAAACCTCTTTATCTCTGACTCAGTAGCAATTTTTGTTTCTGAAGAAACAAATGCTACCCCTCCTTGGAATATTCTCCTGACCCATGAAGGTGAATCTTCAAAAAATGTCTGGACTTATCAGATCATCCCATCTGGGTTAAAAATGAAATTAACCCATTCCTACTAGTCTTGTGGGATTCAGCCTCAGAGGACAGTAATGAGGGGAGAATTAAGAAAAAGGATTAAGCCTGAGATAAGAAGAAAGACATTATCCAAAATTGTGTGGCAAAGGAAACAAAAATATTGATAATACTACAGAAAAAAGTATCTTACCAAGTTTTTGAAGTCACCAGATGATCCAGGAATCCAAGCCTAAAAACAAAATAAAATAAGAAAGACAGAAAAAAAGTTTTTTTTAGTGTATTAATTAAAAATATACACAATAAAATTTTATAATTCTATAACATTATTATATTTACAATCATTACAAACTGATGAAAATGTTTAAAAAATCATTTTTAGGTAAAACATATCTTTTACTTAATTTTAAGTGTTTATTTAATCTCATAGTATGTCATTAAAATAAATAAAAGAAATATTTCTAATTATTCAGGTGGCCATAATAATTATCATTTAATTTTTTAAGTACTCAAAATAGGGTATTAAATGTACCTAAATCTTCTATATTTATTAGATATATTTAATTTTCTTATGAGTGAAGCAAATCAAAGCTTCAGTTTTAAAAAAAAAATCCCATATTTCTGCCCTTGCTGGCTATTGGACAGTAATTATTTTTGGTTTTGATTAATTTTTGAAAAGTAAATTAATGAAAGATATTATGATAAAATTAATGGGTTTTAATTTCCAAATTACATTAAAATGCAGTCTCTATTTTTTAAAGGTGCTTGACATTCAAATGAAAGGCAATATTAAACAGCACAAATCCCCAAGAGAAGAACCAGCACCTGCCATGGGATGCAAAGGTTTTATAAATGTTGTCTTGTGTAAAGGCAAAGGCAAACATTGTGAGACCTTTGTAAATATGCCTGCCTGCCTCTGTGTTTGAGCAGAGATATTGAACTTCTAACATTTATTATTATAAAATAAAGGAGTTTTTTTTTTAAACATATGATGATCACCTTTTCTTTTTGCCTGGGGAATCAAGTTTTGAAAGTACATATTGTACAGATATTGAAACATTTATCTTTCCTTGAAAGAGAATAGAAAATATAATAAAGAGAATTATACACTACGTGTGTGGTTTTTCGCACATATAAATATGTCTGCACCTTATTCTCTGAACATTTAAATTAGGTTCCTGACCAAAATTATACACATAATGCTAGACCATTAATTGGTTAAAAAAAAAAAAAAGCCTAGAAAGAATCTTAAAATTCCTTCTCTAAGCCCTAGAATTACATGAGAAAAGTAGTTGTTCACTTATGAGGAGAAAATATTGAATTCTGTTGTATTATGAGACAGCTCTTTGACTTCCCTAGCCTTGCTTCAAAGGTGTAAGTGAATGGTCTGTCTCCTAGAAGCCTCTATCCCTGGATCATAGTTCTGCTCATGGGAGCCATAGAGAATGGTATATTTTCTTTTCATCATTTGAGTTATTTCTCTGTTGAGTTATAAATCACATAAAAAAACTTGCAAAATTACTAATGTATTTAGCTCTATATTATCACAAAGTTAATGCTCATGCAATCATCACTTAGATCAAAAACTAGAATATGAATAATACTTGGAAGCCCACAGCTTGTTCACACATATACATAGCATATATGTAATGTTGGGAGCCATTTTTGATGAAAGGGTTAAAACTGCTTGCAAAGCAAGAAGTTTGCAGGTCTGGCAGACTGTGGTCTGCAGGTGCAGGAGGAGGGAGTTTTGATTAAGACTCAAGGCAAAGAGTTGAATGGTCCTTGACCTAAGGAGCAAAGATGTTTTTGAGAACACTTGGTCTCCTGTGTGAATGTTAGCAATTGTATTGCATATCTGTGGGTTTCGATTCTCATGCTCTTCCAAGGGTCTAAATATGCTGTGATAAATAAACTTGGTGTGACAGTCTTTACTGTTAGCCCTCCCGACACTATCTTTTGTCTCTGTCTTTTTTCTCAGTCCTCACTCTCTCTCTCAGGAACTGTTCGATCTTAGCCGGTGGGCTATGGCATATATATATACACACCTACATACAAGATATATATACACATAGACATACAAAGTTTAAATCCACTTGAATATTTTTTGTGGGTTATGGTAAAGCACAGTTTTAAATAAAAATACAAACCATCTGAGGCAAGACAGATGCATATTCAGGGATTTGTGTAATATATAGCATCAATGCCATATAGTCATTGTATTTTTGTACAGCACACTGTTTATGCATTGCCAAAGGGGAAAAAATCTTTGAACATATAGTGTGGTGTCACTGAACATAATATGTATTATAATCTTAATACACTATCACATAATTTTTCAGTTATTTTGGTCATCATATAGCTTTTTTTTGCCTTGTTTTTGAACATATAAAATTGGAATCATATATACATAGACATAGACATTCTATGTCATTTCTTTCCTTTAACATCATGTTTGTAAGATTCATTTATCTTGTTGCTTATAGCTATAGTCAATTTTCATTACTCCCTAGTATTCCATCGGATATTATAAAATTTATATATTCAATCTTCTATCGGCAGATATATGGATTATTTCCACTTTTTGGTTTAATGGACAATTCTACTATGAATGTGTTTTTATGCTTGTACATGGATTCTTGTTGGATATATTCCAGGAGTAAACTTTAAGGTCAGAAAATATGCACATGTCCTAGTTTAGAAAATATTCCCAAATAGTGTATGAGAGTTGCCAGTGTTGAACAAACTCACCAGAAAGATTTTTTTTCTCCTTAATAACAGTCATCAGTTTACTGTGTAATTATACTTTTTATCTATATGTCCTAGATTATTGTTTTATTGAATTTCATGTTAGTCATATATACGTTAAGAATGTAGTTTTCAATTTTCTTGTCTATGTTGTATGTGGCTTCTCTTCTCTATTTGGATTTGTAGAAACATTTTATGTATTCTAGATATGAGCCCTTTGTAGTTTATATGTATTGAAAATATATTTCTCACTCCAAGGCTCAACCTTTTACTCACTTACAGTGTCTTTTTTTGCAAATTAATTTTTAATTTCACTGCAGTCAACTTTAACCAACTCTTTATTTTTTTGTATCCTGTTTATACAAAATCACATATACTCTTCCCTATTTTCTTCTAAAATTTTTGTTATGTGATGATTTGTTAGCCTCTCACATCACAACTCATTTGTTAGCCTCTCACATAAAGTCCACCGAACTTTATATTTTACTGTGTTAGTTGAGGTATAATTTCATTATGCTCCAAATTGACCCAACAAAATTTATTGAAAATACTTTTTCGCACTGGTCTACAATGCTAGTTTTGTCATAAGTGCTCGTAGATACTTGTCTCTGTTTCTAGAAGTCAGTGTTTTCCATTTAACTATTTGTCTATTTTACACTATCTTACGTAAAATAACTTTATAACATACCTTGGTATCTAGTAGAGCATCCCTTTCTATCTTTTCTATCATTAAGAGTTTATTGACTTTTTAAAATATAATTCACGTAAAATTCACTGTTTTAAACTGAACAATTTATTGATTTGTAGTACGTGCACAATATTGTGTAAACATCACACTAATTCCAGAACATTTCCAATATCTCAAATTATTATTAGCTATTGATCCCATTTCTATTTTATCATCTTCAACTGTCAACCGCTAATCTGTCTCTAGATTTGCCTATTGGCTATTTTATACAAATAAAACCATATTTGTGTCCAACTTATTTAACTTACTTAGCATGTTTTCAAGGCCCATCTATGTTGTAGCACATAGCACTATTTTCTTTTATGGCTAAATAATATTCCATTGATAAAACACATTTTGTTTATTCATTTATTAGATAATTATTATTTTCATTGTTTGGCTATTATGAATATTGATCTTGAACATTCTCGCATAACTTTTTCTCTATTAGTGTGTTTTCAGACCTTTTGGGTATATATTTAGGAATAGAATCTCTGGGTCATATGGTAATTCTATTTTTCACTGAGAAAATGCCAAATTATTTTCCACAGTGGGTACACCATTTTACAGCTCTACCAGCAATGCATGAGGGTTATAATTTCTCCATATCCTCACCAACACTTACTTTCCATTTTTAAAAATGCCATAGCCATTATAGCCAGTGAATGTGATCTCATTGTGCTTTTTAATTTTTAATTTTTCAATTATAGTTGACATATAACATTATATTCATTTCAGGTGTATAACATAGTGATTAGACATTTATGTACCTTACAAAGTGATCACCCCAATAAGTCTAGTACCCATCTGAAACCATACATAGTTATTACAATGTTATTGACTATATTTCCTATGGTGTACTTTACATCACCAAGTATTTTTATAACTGTCAATTTGTACTTCTTAATCCCTTCACCTTTTTCATCTATCTCCCCATAACCTCTCCCATCTGCTGACCATCAATTTGTTCTCTATGTCATGAGTTTGCTTATTGTGGTTTTGATTTGCATTTCCCTAATGACTAATGATGTTGAACAATTTCATGTGGTTATTGCTCATTGATATATCATATTTGGAGAAATGTCTATTCAAATCATTTGTTGACTGATTAATTTTTGAGTTCTCGCTTCTTTTTTTATAATCTGGATATTAATTCTTTATCAGATATATCACTTGCAAATATTTTCTCCCATTCCATGAATTATCTTTATATTCTGTTGTTTTATTTCTCTCAATAATGTATAATTTTCTATATAGAGATTTTATATCTTTTAATAGATTAATTTCTATTTGATATATTTTATATCATTAAACACTATTTCTATTTTCTATTCCTTGTTCATATAAATGGAATTGATTTTCTATTGCTCTTATATTGAGAGCAAACTTAACATATATTAATATATATTACACATATTCATAATAGTGAATAAAAGTGGTGATCCTGGGCATCCTTCTCTTGACCTTAAAGGAAAATCTTTACCATTAATTCTAATATCTATTGTAGGTGTTTGGTAGATATCATTTACCAAATGATATCTATAATGAAAATTCTATTTCTATGTACTAAAAGCTTTATTTATTCAGGTTCTTTATTATTCATTATATTACCTTAATAGGTATATGGTTATTTAGACTTTTTCTCCCTCTTGTCAGTTTTATTAAGTTATATATATTTATTAGCAATTTATTTTATTCATAATTTTATTTTTTTAATTTCCAACATTTTAAATATCTTCAAGGTTTCTAGAGATTTAGCTTTTTAGTCCATACATTAGTTATTCTTGACACATCTCTTTTTTCTAACAATATCTACCTCTTTTATTATTGTATTCTAAAAACAGTTTTGGTTTTCTTGGTTTTCTCTATTGTATAGTTGGCATAATACACAATATAATATTCTTCATTATATTATTTGATTTTCATTATTTTTTTCTTCTGTATTTGGGTTAAATGTGTTGTTTTTCTCCAACTTCTTGAGATAGATGCTTAGAAGTGATTTTCTGCCTTATTCTTTTCTAATAAGTGTATTTAAAATATACTTTAATATTGGCTTTAGTTTTGATACATGCTATTTCAATTTGTATTCATTTCAAAATATTTTCAGGTTGATTTTTTTAATGCAAGTAGTAGTCCAAAATGTCTATTTTAATTTTTATAATATCTTGAGATTTTCTAGTTCAGATTAATTCGTGTACAAAAAGTATTCACTCTGCACAATGTCAGTCCTCTACAAATACTATAACTTGCTTTATGATTCAGCATCTGGTCAATTTTTACAAATGTTCAATGTGCACTTGAAAATAATATAGATTCTGCAATTGTGTGCATTGCTTTGTACACATAAATTCTATTGAATGTGTCAATCAAATTAATGATATTGAAGGATACATGTTGTAATATCCCACCATCATTTGATTTGTTTTTTTTTTTCCTTTTAGCTCCATCATTTTATTTGTATATGTTAGGCTATATTGAGAAATATATACATGAAATGTGTGTGTGTGTGTCTGTGTGTGTGTGTGTGTGCACGTACGTGCGCATGTGCCTTCTTGTTAAATTGTACATCTGAAACTTATTGGATTTTGTTAACTGATGCCACCATAATAAAAAATAGAAAAAAAAAGAAATGCATAGATATTTAGAAATTTTGTATCCTTCTGTTCAATAGAAACTGTTATCTTATAAAATGGTTTCATTTTATTACTAACACTACCATTGTTTCTAAGTTGATTTTGTTTGAAATTCATAGAAATGTACCAGCATTTATTTACATGGACTTCTCTCAGTACAAGTGTGAATAACTTTAATAGAAAGAAGCATGTCAAAGTAAATACATAGGCTAGTCAACTCATTAGTGGAAGTTGTCAGATCTTCTAGGGAGAGTCAAAGAAGATTTTATCTGAGGTGAATACATATTACAAAGAAGGAATATAGAATATGCAACAACATGAATGCCAATACGTTTTGTGAAACTGGGGTTTGATGTTTATGGTGTAAAGACATATGACTGATATTAGAAGATATTTTTGAGAACAGATTTCAGAGTCTTGATAATGGCAAGTTTGGTAGTTTGCTAGCAACTTAAATATAAGGCAGATAAAATTTTGAAGTAAGGTGATAATACCCTTACTTAAAATAAACAGTCTGAGGAGGTGATAGAGAAATGCGAGAAATAAAATTTAAATGAATTGAGTTTTAGAATCCTGTAGGTTTTTCACTTAGGCAATTCTAGTAACCAACCAGACATAAAGATCAGGAATTCAGGAGAAATTTATAAACTAGAGATATAGATTTGTGTCTTAGTGAATGATAAAGCAAGAGAGAAAAGATGACTGATAATGGATACTTAGAGGAACATCAACATTTCTGAAATAGGCAGCAAAAACATAATAGCCAAAATTGGCTGAGAAATTTAAGTAAGAAATGTAGAAGCAAGGAGCCAAGAACAAGGGCTGTCAGCAATGCAAAATGTTCCTCAGAGTGTTCCAAGATGATGAAAACAGAAATTTGGCCTTCATTATTGCCTTTGGAGACTTTCAGCAGAATTTTGAGATTAGAAGCTTAATATTTTAAGTGATAAATAGTAATTTAGATTTTTATAGTAAATGAAATGTATGAATTTCTCTTTTGAATTTTGATGAAGAAAAAAGAAACAAGGTTTGAGTATGGTGATGAAGTTAAGGAAAGGTAGCTCTTGTTTATGTACAAGTTATGTCAGAAATTTGAAGTCATCAGAGAGTTTCTCCAATATTTCTAAGCAGTCTTAAAAACTCTGGCAGCTTTATAAGAACACTGTACCTGTTCTTTTATTTACTCACATAAATATGCAACATAAAACATTTATACTTAGACCATCGGGTTTCCATTTAGATATGTCCTTTATAAATATCAACTTTTTCACTCCTCTACTAGTTTCTTTTGATCAAGGCATATGCTTCAAATAACATTCACTGGTACCCATGCAATTATACTGAACTATAGTTGCTAAAATTTCAATTTTCCTTTTTATATCATATATACTCATTACACTGGTAAATAGAGGCACAAAATCAATTCTATTGTTACTATCTTTCTTTAGTCTCTTTCTGATAATTACTGAATATTGTACTTCTTTCTTTGTCGTTATCATTGCACTTCTATGTTATTCCAGCTATTCTAAATGGTGTGCATTTTATTCTTTTATTTAAATAACTTATCCTGCCCTTTCTGTTAAGGACTTTGAATGCTCTGTACCCACATACATTTATTTCCACATCTTCTTTGCAAGGTTTCATACTCAGTATATCCTGTGTGTTTGTTAAATAAATAAATAAGTAAAAATGACTGAAAAAAAATAAATGCATGAATAAAACCATTTTATGTAAAAGAAAAATCACCTGACAAATGCATACTTCAGATCCTTTAAAAGAAGGTAGTATGTTATAAAGCTAAGAGCCTGGAGCTGAAAGGTAGTTTGTGCTCTGACTCTACTACTTTTGAGTTTCATTAAGAAAACTTATCTAACCTTCTGTTTTCTTGTCTATAAAAATGGAGATTTTAATAGTTCATTCTTATCAGATTGCTATAAGAACTAAATAAGTTATTTCTATGAAGATACTTAGGATAGTGCTTGTGCCAAAGTGAGGGCTCAAAAATTTAGATAAATTGAACCTGAGATACAGTCTGACATTCCTAAAAGCCCACTTCTTTGGTATCATAAATAATAATCTATTCCTCAACACCGTCTATGTAGTCAGCTGCTCACAGCTCAAATTCTCTTCTCTTTCCAAAGCCATGACCTATAACTGAAAGAGATTAAAATATTACACGTTTCAGTTACCTCATACCCCATATCATGCTGCTTTGTACCCACAACATAAGTCACTAAACATATTCTTCTGACTAGACAAATTGCCCTCTCAAAAATTAAGAGTAGTCTTGACAAATTCTCTTTAGGTCTTAACTATGTCTGATTTTTTTATCTGGAAAGACAAAATACAGCCTAACTGGTTATAGAAATCTATATAATGCAGTCACTCTACTCACATTAATAGCCATATTAAAATTCATCATCCTATTTTCTAATATTTATGTGTTCAACAAAATTTATCTGATTGGTCGATATCTTGATAAGGACATGCAATTTGAATATATTTTTGACTACATTTTTTAAGCCCATGGTATTTGGCATAAATACTAATTTCTATCATTCTCAATTTGAATTTTAACTAATTTGGGGTGATTATTTTAAGTCATTTTACCCCCCAACAAGTAATAATTTATGATGAATTATAAAAAATAGTCATGCAATTATCTACATGTCTTCTGATTGGAAAAATATTTTTAAACTTTTTTTGGAGGGAAAATAGAGTTGTTTTTAGAAGTAGAAAGGAGAACAGCCAAATTCGGAGCAAAGGATTCAAGTAAAACAAATATGTTCTATACATTTTGAATGTAGATTTGGATATACTTTATCAATTTTATTAATTATTTAATATTCTGCAAGGCTGAGTTTTAAAAATGGATGATGAGTTGACAAATTTTCCATAGAATTACCTCAGTTTAATTTAAATACCTAATTCATTAAATATAGGTTATGTATTTCAAGACTCAAAATCATTACTATAACAGTAATCATTTCACCAACAATGTAAACTGGCACTTCCTAGATTTCACTTGGAAGAAAATTGCTACTCCAAAATATTTTGTGAAAAAAAAAATATTACTGTATTCTCCTCCAGGTATTCACAATGCAGATTAGCAAATAAAGGACTGTTAAATGGTCTATGGCATGGAGATATTCAATGTGCTTTAAGATGCTTTGAGATGCATCAAACTTATTTAAACCATAAAATCATTTTTTTCCACATAAATCATACAACCTCATGAATCAAAGTTGTTTACTTTGAAACTATAATATTAAATGTAGTTTGATATAAGAAAAATTGACTCTAATCAATACACCTTCTAGTTTGTTCCTATCTTACCTCATGTTATAATATTATCTATATCTTTAATTATGAATCAGAAATTATGGATCAGAAGCTTTATTAGGTACCAAGGGAAAAATCTGACTGAGGCTCAATTTCTGCTTTTAAAAGCTTGATGTTAACCAGTGAAAACTAAAGTAAACAAATAATTGCCAGGCATGGTAACTGCTATAATAAGAGTTGGTAAATTGAGTTATGAGCTAATTGATTTGAACTAATTACATGAATATGTGCTGAGATGCTAGTACTTATATATACAAATTCTCCAAGCGGTCAAAATCAATACCTTTTTTAAGACTCACATGGCTCCTGTTTGCCTACTCTTTTTGCTGAGAGAAACCAATGACAGTAGCATCCTAATTTCTTCCCCTGAGCATGGACATTTCTAAAGACTAAACAACTGGAAGGAAGAAGTAGAGGGGTTTCCCATGGGTAGATTTCACATGAATCCTGCTTTTATTTATTTATTTTTTTATAGTCAGTTTGCCTCTTACTAGAAAGTCAGTCGAATTCATTTTGTCTGCCGAATTTACTACTGCATACCAGTGCCAGATATCTATAATTTAGCATATGAGAGACAGTAAATATTTGTTGGATCAATCCCTTTTTGCATGTTCAGTTTTAGGTATTCTGGTACCAGTGACTGTCTACTCATAGAACCATCACCTTTACATTTCAGGTACTTCATTCCCCCAAATTCCAACTTTAATCACAGCATCATGGAATAAAGGTAATCTCTTCAAACAAGTTTCCTGGAGTTTACAACTATAAAAATCACATTGCTTTTGTTCTAAATTGGAAGGAAGGATGGATGAAACCAGTTAGAAATGCCTTATAACAAGGTCCTTCGTTTCCAACAAACACATAAAAAGTAAGTTCCTAAGTTTAATAATCTTGCAAATAACCTGATTGTTGATCATTCAAGCTCTGCCAAAGGACTAAGCCTAAAATGGCATTTCCTAGAATCCACACCTCTAATTCTGTCACTTTTAGTTAAAGAGACCATATCTCCAACTTCACAGTTTATTTCCTGTTACCAACTAATTAAATAATCTATTCTACTTGCTCTCCCCTACCCTGCACCTAATTCCATTTAGTGAAGATGGCATCAAAAAGCCCTTAAAAATGTAATTCTATGTTGTTTCACTAGATGATTCCACCTTCCACTGGTTTTTCAGCTGGCTGATCTGCTCCTGCATGTCTAACACTGAACCTTGAGACCCGTTCAAGCCTCACATTTGGGTTTTCAGTATAGACTTCCACTGTTGGCTGTCACCTTATCACTTGTTTGAAATGGTATATATGATAAATAATACAGAAAAACCTGTCTGTCCATTTGTTTTATGTATTTAACTAAAAATATATTTGGGGGACAAGTATCTATTTTTAAACACCCTGTGAAGTAGTTTCTTGAAAACTGAATGCTTTTTATTTCTATAGAACAAAGTACTAAGGCAGGTGTTGGAGAAACTAGATACGAGGAGAAAAATTACTCAACTTCTTGGTGTTCACAGCTAGTCCTATAGACAGTGTTATACAAAATAATTCATATATTTCTAAATGAGATACAAACAATTTTCAGTTAGTTGGTGTTCATGGTGACTGAGATAGCAGGTGATGAAGCATGAAAATTGTATCAAAAAACGCTTTACATCTGCAACATTAATCTACTGTTTTCTTGAGTGATTCCTGAGGAGATAATATTTTAGTTTGTTTTCAACAAGGGAATAGTTTGGTAAACAGAAGCAGTTCTAATTGTTTTTTTTTTTTCTTATTCATGATACATTTAAAAAATAATGTAGAAAGATTTCAGATCAATTCTGACACAGGAAAAAAGTGTATTTTGCTTTCTTAGTGCCCTTTCTTTTGCTATGCTTATGTCTGGAAATTAGATTATTTGAGATAGTATTAAGCTTAAAAGAAGAAAATATAATTCTGTTTCTCAGACTTTAAATGGCTATCACTAATTTGTTTTACAGTGTGGCTTCAGGAACTAGATTTTATAATTGAATTGAAACAATGGATATTTCATCAAAGAATGGGGTATATTTTTGTTTGTTATTGCATACTTATACAAGGCTCACTATAGGCCAAGTCCTGTGTAGAATTATATACACTAAATTCATTTGCTACTTATTACAGCTTTAGGAGGTACATATCAGGATTAAAATCCTCATTTTACAGATACTAAAGCACAGAGTTGTAGAATAATCTGCTCCTGGTCACTGGTAATTGACATAGCCAAGATATAAACCCTAGAAATCTAACTCCATAGTCTCTGCCCATAATCATTATATGATACTATCTCCTCATATAATCTAATAAAAAATAACAAATGAAATATTGAACTATATGTCAAATATAGAAATAAGACACAAAGAAAAGAAGCTTCAGCAACATGACTACAATAAAGCTTGCATAAGCCTCTCCTTGTGAGATAACCAGTGTTCTCTTTATCAAAGATTAACATGTGGACTTGCATTGTGTTTTAATTTGGTTACCCAAACAGAGAACAGAGCTTCCCTACAAAGTCTCTCTTTTAACGAGCTGTTAAAAATTATATAGTAAACAAAAACTTGCATTCTGATGTCAGTCAAACTTGGCTTCAGATCCTAACTCTTTCTTTCACTATCCTTAGACAAATTCGTTAATTCCTTACACATTTTATACAATAGTCTAACAAAAAAGATAATATCCTTATTTTATCACAGAAAATTCTCCTAGGTGCTGTTCACCAATTCTCCATTAAGTCAATGACAAAACTGATTCACAGAAAGATAGTAACTTGTACAAGTTCACATAGGAATGGTGGCAGTATCAGTTTTGCTATCTAGGCAGTCCAGTGCCAGAATGCAGGCTCATTGAGTTATCCTGAAGATTAAAAAGAGATACCCTCTCTTGTTGTGGATTTTGGCCCATGTGTCCAGAAGAATCAAGCGGCACTCAGCAAACTAAGAATCAAAGAACATTTATTTACACTGGTGGGCTCAGAGGAGTCATTCTCTGAGCCCCAAACAAAGGCAGGCAGTTAGATTTATACATTGATTACTTCTGCTTACTTGGCAATCTTGTTTCGCGTGCATGTGGGAAAGTTAGTATTCCAGGAAGAGAAGGTTGGAAAAATTCCTCTGGGACAGGGTAGCCATCTTAGATTTCTTTACATTTTCCATATCATTCCTTCCTTTTGATGTCTGTCTAAATTCTTTATAGGGCATCACCTTTTTTAACTATCTTCCTGATCTCCCTCTTGGTCTCCCTGGACCAGGGACAGATAATTCTATTGTATAAGAATCTTTTCTGTAGTCTTTATTTCCACTGTAGCTTCTATAAGAGAGGCAATTGTCTGAACAAGAGGCAACAGGCAAGGCAGAAGCAGGCAAGTACTACTCTAGTTAAGGTCTTAAAACCTCTGAATGTGGAGAACCAACCTCTAAAGAAGTTATTTGGGTCCCATCCATGCCATGTTTGTACGGGCGCATGTGCCAGTTCCGTCATTTGTTTGATAAGATCTTCAACTGCCCAGCCCTGGTCATCTATTTGCACACAACAATGGATGAGATTCAATTTCCCAAATACACCTCCTTCTACTGCTAATAGATAATCTAATGCCAACCTGTTCTGGTAGATGGCATTTCTCATCTGAGTTTTTTGATGTGCCAGGGCTCTCCTAGTTTTATTAGTAACTGCCTGCAGTAGGGTAATCTAACATGTAAATAGGGGTACGATACCCCCAAGATCTATTTTGCCTAAGTGGCAGGCCTATAGTATTACGTGTCCTTGGGGCCACTCATTATCCTTCCAGTCCCCTGTTTGGAGTTCTCTTTTTGCTCAGGTATAATAGATAGGATCTCGCTACTGGAGTTTTGACCTGCTCCATTTCTGACCTGGGCCAGTTCACTCTTCCTTAGGCAACTTGTTGGTTCCCCGCTCCCAGGAGGTCACCGTATTAAAGCCAAACTTAATGCAGACACCCAATAGGCATAGCGCACTACAGCCCAGAACTCCTGGGCAAAAGTGATCCTTTTGCCTCAGCCTCCCGAGTAGCTGCGACTACAGGCACATGCCACTGCACCTGGCAAAGGCTTTTGGGACCGGGTGACCAAGCACTTTCTCTGTTCTCAGAGGTAGAAAGAAGGTTTTATTATGCTAATTATACAGCTTCCTTCCTAATTTTGGGGAGGCAATTGTAGACCTTGTCTCTGCAAATCTAGTAAAGCCTATGTGGGACCACCCAGTTTCAGACCTTGCATGGGTGGGAATCAATTCAGTATCTTTCCAATCTTTTCCCAGGTTTAACTATTTACTATTCCTTCCTCTGGGAACCAGGGACAAGTTTCCTACAGGAGATCTAAAATTGCTGAATCAGGTGTGTGTGCACACCATATTCCCTAGCCTTAAGGATAGCTTTAAGCTCTATACAAAAACATTGTAGTCCATTGACCCTTGTTGTCCTATGTTTTCCTCCTGGCTATGACAGTTTATACCTTAAATTTATTTAACACGCATGCTTTCTTGAATTCTACCAGGCTGTGATCTGTATTTTCTCCCTCCTACTCTTTTGCATAGGCTTTTCCTGAGGGAGTCTACTCACCTTACTTCATTTACTTATTTTCTTGTACTCAGGTCCTTGTTCAGGGGCCACTTGCCACTTCCAGCAAGTGGTAAATCCTGCCATGTCCAGCGCAGCTCTGGAAAATATATCTGAAAAGCACTGCCATTCACAGTAGCTATAGAAAACTGAGGTAGTGGACATTCTCTGACCTCTTTTGGTAACATAAATATATAGCTCACAGTTCTTTGCATCAATTTCCTCCCTAAAGTCCAATCATAAGGAACCCCATGATGAAATTCCTCAAGCTTCTGCTGTGTGTAGACTGGCCAGCTTCCAGGAGTGGCCAGAACAGGGCCAATGATCTAAGGTGGATTTTCTGCTGCCTCCAGAACGTAATCAAGAGAGGCTGATCAAGAAAATGTTCTGCAGTCTAAGTTTCCCAGTTCTGTGGAGACAGTTTTCTTTACCCAGATGTGGTGGATTCACAGAGTAATACCAATAACTTTAATGGCAATGAGACTTGCTAATATAACAATGTGATAGACTGTTTAGTTTGGCTGGAATGGCTCCTTTTTCTAATCCGTAACCTATATTTTTTTTCTCCTGACTAAAAGTGGTGGACCTAATTCTCTAGAAGCATGGGGGCTCTTTCTAAAGTTTATCTTTTAAATGAGAATTATATTATAATAGTTAGGAAAATAAGTCAATTATGATCTGAATCTTCCGACTATGACCCCAAATTTATTATGAATACCTGTGTATAAACCTTTTGAAAAAGATAATTCTGCCAGCCAGATCTTAAGACAGAATTTACTAAATTTCTATCTCGACTGATTGAATACCCTTATGTCTATATTTTTCCTAAATTTCTGCATAGTTGCAGTTACACCCTTCTTCCAATTTTGCACTGGGGGCGAGAGTCTCCTGAAAAGGATTTTGTAAGGAGAGAAGCCTAAAGGCTTTGGGGTACATGATAGATTACAGTGAACCCCTTCTGAGACAGGATGATCTCAAGGATCTTTGTAGGCAGACCTAGAAACCCCTTAACTATTTTTCTTGCCTAACTCTTTTCTAAGAGCTATAAATCCTCTTATTAGTAGTATGGATATTGAGGGACAGGAGTTCTCTTCTTCTGTAACTAATTCCTACTGGGAAAGATCGTAGTCCGTGACTATTGGGGTTTAATGGAGCTCTTTCCCTTTCTGCCTCAGTCAAGGTGGGATCTTGAGTTTCCTGCTGAGGTACAGCCTTAGTCCCTAGAGAAGAAAAAAGATTCGAACTGATTATTTAAATCATATATCTATTTAATTTGCCTATTAAGCTAGTAAAGGAAAACAGGCTTGGTTAATATATTTCTTAAAGAGTAAAAACAACAACAACAACAAACTTTTGGACTAAAGTCCTCTTCCACTCAGACTTTAAGGGCCCTGCCTGTCTTAACACCATTTCTGCTTAAAAATGGGCTGATGACCCTTATTAATAGCCAGAGGATCTGAGTTACCAGTTTGGGGCAATTATCAGGATTTGAGGGAGAGGATCTTTTTTCCTAAAGAGAGGAAGGAAGAAAATTTAACTAAGTTTACTTAAAAGATTAACTTTGCAAGAGATGTCCCATTTCATTTCCTCCCTCTTTTGTTGGCTCTCATATCTGAGACTAGCTTAAGATGAAGTTGATCACTTTGTTGCTGTAAGAAAATTCTTCCCTTGGTTTTCGTGTTAACATAAGAAACTATCTAGTGGGTAATTTGCATACTTTACAGAAATAGTGGAGTTACTTCTAGTTCAATGTTCTTATCTGAGATGTTAAAACGTTAGCACACTTAGCAAATGTTACTAACATTTTCTGCTCGTTTTATAGTAGACACTTTTAAAGAAAGTATAACTTTATCCTTCCAGAGTTTCGGGTGGGGCCTATTCTGTTTGCCTCATGGGCTGACTTTAACAGATTGCTGGGAGGTAGTTGGACTGCAAGTAGGAAACCCTGACATAGAGGTGGGTTGTCTACAATGGTTTAGACTTAGGTTCCCCACAAACATGCATTGTATGGTAGGCAAGGGGGCTGCCCCTCTTTTTGTCTCTGTCCTAGTTTTCTAGACAAGGCACTTTCTGCACTGGACCATCGTCCTGATGTGTGGCAGAGAACTTCATTGCTAATCCTGGTCTCACAGTGGGAAAGGAAATTTACATGTCACTGTGCAGTTAGCATTGGAGAGAGAGAGACCTATGGGAAGGGTGAGGACAGAGTAGGCAGCTCTAGTATCTAGTAAAAATTGAGTTTTTTCTTTTTGCCATGTCAAAGGTGACCTCAGGTTCTACTGTTGTGATCCTGGCAGATTTTTCTAGAACTGGAGCTTGCAAGTGCTTGGGCCTCCACTGTTGGAGGAGAGAGCAACCTCTTTGTGAGAGGTTTGCTATATGTGCCGAGGGCTTATGAGGTCCACCCCTCCACGGCTTCCCAGGGCTGGATTGATTGATACTTGCTCTTTCAGTGGCCTTCCTTTTGCAGTTTGCACTTTATGTCTCAGTCCCAGCAATGCCACTTATAGCCAACCAAGATTGAGGCCCTCCAGGCCTGCAAGGTTTTTACTGCCTAAGGTCACCTCAAGGTGGGGTCCCTGTATTATGGCAGCTAAAATTGGAGCCCTTTTGTACTTTGCTTCCTTCTCTGCCCAGTCCCAGTTATTGGACACCTTAAAGACCTGTAGCACCAAGGCAATCTGCAGGGTTTCATGTACTTAGAGTTTTGAGATGGACTTGTGGTTTTTACACAGTAGTCCCTGATAATAAGTTATTATGGTGTTGGTCAGTTGCTTATGTTCTTGACTATTCACTAATGTAATTATGGTATGGGAAAACTTTACATTTAAGCCTAGCACTCAGAATTGACAGAATTCAGCTGCCCCTCGAAACTTACTGACTCCTTTTTGATGTCTGGCTGCGGCTCTTGTGTTGAGTGCCCACTATGCAAATTATTGATTGGCCTCCCTATTTCTATTGCGACTGTTCCTAGTGTGATTATCCTTTGACCCAGTCTTCTCTGATGATGGCTCAGGTTGATGTCTTAAATTCTCTGGCCCTTTTGGACTTACAGTTTCCCTGTGACAAGGTCTCTCGTACTCTCTATACAAGACATGGCCAATCTCTCTATACAAGACACATTAGTTAAGGTGTTAATTTCCTTTTGATTTCTTTCTGCCATGTGCGAGCAGAAGTCTGTTACACTAGATCTGGGTTACCTAATGTAGTTGCCAACAGAAACACCTTCTGCTCTCTCCATTTGTCAGTTACCTCCTGGTGTATCTCTGCTGTTTTTGACAATTTGTTGACTTCCTACCCCCACTCTTTACCTCTAATTTAGACTGATCATAATGTTTTCCCCGTAGTGGGGATTTCACGAGCTTTCTAACAAAAGGGACAGGAATCATTCTAACCTGGCCATCTTGTTTCCGGGCACTCCACCACTGTTCTATTATCAAGTTGAACTTGAACAAGATGAAGGCATGGTATTCAGCTGGGGCTCTGGGGCAGCAGAGGGTGATATAGGCACTGATTTTAGAGGCCTGTCTGGCAATTGATAGTAAAGTGGCCTCGTGGGGATGGACGGACGGAGCTACTGGGATGTACAGTGGTCCTTAGATAGAATCTCCTTGGGTGAATTAATTCTGTTGGCTCCTTTTTGTCCTTTTGCCTAGCTCAGCGGGCCACAAACACCCTATTCTATCCCTGCCTATTTGTGCTGAACCAGACCCAAGGGAGCACTATAGTAGTGGTCTGCAGCTGTGTGTCTATGTACGGAACTTGGTCTAGATATCCTGTGATCTGTCACACTGCTTTCACTGTGGGGAGGTCTAAGGTCCCTTCTGAAGGCCAACCTACTCCTAAAGCAGGCCATTCAAGCTCATAAAAAATATAAAGTTTTTCTGAGGTCAACATGATCCTGTACTCCTCAGAGAAACTCTCCTTAAAATTTTCCAATGTACAATCTAAGACAGTTGGCTTAGTGGAACTCTCCCCATATTTGCAGGGAGCTTCCTTTGAGAAGTAGGCACATACACCTGTGTTAACATATTCTCTAAAGTCAAAGAAACCTAGTTAAAGCAACACAAAACACTAAAATTATTTTGAAGAAATACAGAATCCTAGTTTTCTTCCTAGAAAACCTTTTCAAAACATTTGCAACAGACCAATAGTCTAAAGAACATTAAAAACAATTCTAGTTTTTTGCATTGGCTTGCTCTCAGCATTTAAGTTTCCAACCTTGTTTCACTTCATTACATAAAGTTTCCCCTCAGAATTTCTTCACAGACCTTCTCCTACACCTTTCCTTCACAAGATTTCCTCTCAAGATTTCCCTTCGCAGACCTTCTACTACTTCTGCAAACTTTCTTTCAAACTTTCTTTATTCCTTCAGTTTGCCTCTTTTTACCAGTTCAGTAATACTCACCTCTGAGGCAAATACCTTTCTTGAAATTCTTTAACATATTCTCAAGGACCATTGCCTTAGTCTAACCTGACCCCATGTTTCCTACTGTGTCGGTATCTCAAAGGCAGACAAAGAGTGGGCTGTTCCTTTTCAGAGACCACTCAGGTGCCCGCCTGGCCATGTCTCTCTCGAGACTTTCAGAGCATCTGGGCTAAGGTGTACCTGTATAAACCCTGGGCCTGGTCAATCCCCAGAGGGATGAATCATCATTATGCCTTATGATGTCACTATGGAACTGCAGGTTAGGGCCCTCTCAGACCCCATAGTTCTTCGTTGCGGGGCCATAGACTGGAAACTCAGAGACAGGTCTCTGAGACCCACACAGATGCACACATGCTCTCAGAAGTTAAAACGTTCCCTCCCTGATGGTCCTTGCCTGAGGGGCTCTTGCCCCTGGGAGGTGATCAGTCTCTGCTTCCACCCTTAAGGTAGGCCTGTCTGGGTTCATGGGGCCCCGGTCTTACCATGTCCAATGTGGATTCACCAAATCTCCTTATTCTCGCCACTCAGAGTCTGGGGGTAACAATGGAGTGGGGCTGGCCGAGCACAGCTGGGCCCAAGACCACCCAACTGGGGCTGGTGCACCTTCTAATTCCTCAGTTGCCTTGGCTGACCAGCGTCTGGGCATTGTGACCAAATTGGTGGCTTCAAAGAGCAAGTGCAGTTTCCTGATCAGGGAACCAAAATGTTGCAGATTTTGGCCCATGTACCCAGAAGAATCACACAGCACTCAGCAAACTAAGAATCAAAGGGGTTTTTATTTACGCCGGCGGGCTCAGAAGAGTCACTCTCCAGAGTTTGAGCCCCGAACAAAGGCAGGAAGGTAGATTTATACATTGATTACTTCCGCATACTTGGCAGTCTTTTATTTCTTGCGTGTGGGAAAAGTAGAGTTCCAGGGAGAGGAGGTTGAAAAAAATCCCTCCAGAACAGGGTAGCCTTCTTAGATTTCTTTACATTTCCTATATCACTTTGACCTCCTCCAGTCAATTCTCCTTTATTTTGTTTTCAAAGCCTCCACATGTCTCCTTCAGATTACTTGCAAAACTTATAATGCTTTATTTGGAGCTTTAATAAAAGAGCTTTAATAAAAATATGTCTTTCCACTATGATCTAAGATGCTAAAAACAGAGACATCGTAGCTTTGACTCACCCAACAACAACTAAATACGGTATCTGATACATAGTAGGTCATTCAGCATGTTGAATGAAAGGATAACACAGTAAATAAGGTATTTTTTTTAAAAAAGAACACAAAACTCCTATTTTGATATGCTTCATAATTCATAAGTGCTCAGTAAATGGAAATTACTAACATAAACTGCAATATAATATAATTCACCATACAGCTTTTATGTGGCACCAAAAGTTTGCAACTATACTAATACCAAAAACTTTGCAACTGTTACTATGTGGTTGAAAATATCATTTGCATGGAGTTCTAATGCAGATCTGGAAAACTACCTATATTGGAAATCAACAGAAAGCATTTCCTTAGAACTGATTTCCATAATAATAAACTCATTAAAATCCATGTAGAACAAAGACATGGTTTTGATTAAAACATTTTTAATGTCCAAAAAGAAGTAAATTTGTAAAGTGTGTTTAACATGGAAAATAACTTAATTTTTAATAATTATAGTATAGAAGAAATTAACCAAAATAAAGTAGTCTCAAACTAAAATTTAGACATTTTGTAGGCACCAACATTTGTCATATGTGTACTTTTCTTCAGCAATTAATTATTTTATCTGGAAATAGATTATGTGGCTATGCCTTAGATTCAATGTGGAAATCAAATAGCATTGTGTCCTGACAATTATGAACTTATTTTTGAGGATGAATTCAGTAATTCTAATTACTTTTGTTGATAAGTCATTTTCTGGAACTAAAATGAGAAAGACTTCAGTCCCACCTGGAGAGATGAGTATGCAAAAAAGATTTTCTTTCTTTTTCTTCCACCAAAATGACTCACAAAGTGAAATCAGATTTTGAAAAATATCACTTTTCAATTTTTTTATCTTCAATCACATTACCCAAATTTTTTTGACTGGATCTAGTTTCCTGGACAATCTCTGGATAAAAGGTTATACAATCGTGAAGAATGCACACCGACAGTAAAAAAAAGTAACACAGCCCAGCAAAAATGGATATTCAAAACTAGAGTTCATTCTTCCAATTTCTCCATCATGCCAGGGCACATGATTGTCTCCTTCAGCTTTGTTGCTGTGTTTTTTATTCATTTACATATCACTTTTTCTTTAAGAAGATTTTAGTTGTTTCATCTTCCTGCACAAACTTTCTGAAGATACTAAGATTAAAGTGTTCCTTATTGCTCATGGTTCTTACCACAGTCTATAGAACCTTATATGGTTTAGCCCTTTGTCTCCCTTTCTGGCCTGATTTTTCTTCTCCATCTTTGTACTCTAGCCACACTGTACTTTTTCAATTCCTGAAATCTGCTATGTTCCATCCCCTGCATAACACCATTGCATAGTGGTGTGGTGCAGTAGTTAAATGCTAGAACAGCTCTCCGGGTTTTGTTCCTCTGGACTGCATTCAAAGAGAGAAATGCAGAGAGAAAATTTTATTTATTCATGTGGATTATATGGAAGCTCAAATCATCCCTACCACTTAGTTATAAACATAAAATGACTTCAGATTTGCTAACTAAAGACTGAGAAAACAACTTCAATCACAATATAACTGGCTTCAATAATTAACAATAAAACAAAATGGAGGCCTTTGTTATAAAGAAAATATGCATCAGCTTTGGTTGAGATAGAAAATAAAACTCAGTGAACTTTGAAAATTAAAAAAAAATACTGTTTTAAGAAACTAGGTTTGCTCAGGAAATCTAAAAGAAACTCTTCAGTGCCTTTTTTAAAAATATGTGCTTCAGTTTGTCTGATTGTTATAATTGGAGTTTAAAAAAAATAATAATAAAAAGAAAGATAGCCTGATCTAGAAGGGGAGATTGTTCTAAAGAGATGAGTTGTGATCTTAAAGGGTAAACTTAACATAGCTGAAATGAAAAAGACATACCCAGGTCACATATGTATTGGAAAGAATTTGGGGGGAGAGGGGGCAGTGGAAGAGGTTTTAATTGTTATCAGATCAGAAAGTTACTTATACCTAAATAAATCTAATAAATCTAACAAAAGAAAGGAGGCAAGGACACAGAAATATACTAAACTAGTTTTTTTTTTTTGATAAAACTTACCCAACTTTATCAGAGGACAGATGTATAGGTAGAGTCAATAATTAGCACTATCAGGGAACTACCTCTTCTAGACTTAGATCATTAAACCACCACACATCTGAAAATCTGGGCAGAATTGAAAGGAAAACACCAGGAAGATCTGTGTAGAATACTTAAAACTTGTAAAAAGAGAGATTCATAAGTTGCTATTCACTAAATTGGCATAATTTATAATCAATTGAAGTATAAGTATTGCTAGGCCATAAGATTTCTGCTTAAAAAGTTGGACAAGAAGCTGGGATAAGAGAAGAAACAGAAAATATGAAACATAGTAAGGAAGAGCACAGCATGCAATAATACATGGAGCCCAGGCCTGAGTTACATGCTCTACAGGTGTGCACATCTAAGGCAGAATTATTCAACCTCAGGAGGTGCAGTTAGACAAAATCTGTTTGAAAAGTAATTCTTTTTGACAAGTGTAGTACTTAGTTATTTTTCAGCTATCATAAGACAAAATCTAGAGAAGATACTGTCAAAACAAATGACTAGATCACAGAGCAAAATGGAAGAAAAGAGAAACAGAACATTATGAATCTACAAACAGTATGTGTGAGAAATGGTTTAGCATGTTAAACAGTTGAAAAGTCAGCTAATCCTCCTAGGAATGATGTAATAGAATAATAGCAAGGAATTAACACCAGTTGCATGTCCATTGATGCAGAGGAAGATATTGTAGACATAAAGAAGTTTCTGGTGTATCTAAAGGAGTAGAAATTTCCCAAGGCTTGGAAAAGAGGGAGAAGGGACATTCTTGGGAGTAGCTCCTGGCGAAAGTATTGGGCTTCATTCCACAACCTGGGGACACATGCTTCAGGACTATCAAACAGCTTCACACCAAGTTAATTATCCAGATAAAACACCTATGAGGTCTAAAGAATGAATCCTCCTCCAAAAAAAGCACATTTTAAAGGTTTAAGTATTCCAATATCCAGTATCAGTGGTAGCAGTTGGGGCATCAGAGAACTTACCATGCCTACTCACAAGAGAGTATGTGAACCATATCATATTAGGGAATCACATTCATTGCAGCACTGGGACTCTAGCGACCCAAGGCTCAAATACAAAATGGAAATTAAAAGGTTTTGAATACAATTTAGAAAAGAAAGGCACCTCAGTTTATAACTGGTAATTGAGTCCGTTATCATTGCAATTTCTCAATTTAGCAAGATGGCCAGAAAGTTTTAAATAGCACTCCCTGAAAAAGAATTTTATGTTCAGGTAGATTTTTTCTAAGACATGGTCAATGCAGTGCTATGTTTAAGTTTATGATAGAAGAGATCTCAAAGTTCATATGTCTTGGAATTCAGACAATTGACATGGGCTGCCTGGCATCTTAAGGCTGATCCAAAAGAAATCTTCCTGGGATACTGTTCTTCTACCAGTTACCACTGAATTTTTGGTTCATAGCTGTAGCATACAAGGTTGCTGTGTTTTCTAAACTAGTATGTATAAAGCTAATACTGTAATAACATTGTATATTCTATTAACCCACTGTACTTTTTAAAAAGTGAGATTGTATACTAAAGGAATCCTTGCATTTTCATGAGTCTTATTCAGTGTCATTGTTAAATATTTGCATGAATGTTATTAATAACAAACTTAATAATGGAGTAAAAGAAGCAATGATCCATAGAAATGATAAATAAATTGTAACATATGCTATCAATGAACTACAGCCATATGCATCACCATAGACAATATAGAACCAGAGCTAGCAAAAGAAAGAAGACTGAGGATTAGGTCTAGCATGACTCAATTTATTTAAAGTCTAAAAACAGGCAAAACTAATATATTGCAAATATAAAGAATATAAAAATAAGTAATAAAAACTACACAGAAAATCTGAATGGTGGTTACTTCAGTGGGGAGGAGTGCTTCTGAAGTATAAAAGGAATGAAAACCAATTTTAGAGAATAACAGGTGCTAAAGTCACCAACTCTGCTTAGTAATCAGGAGTTGCCACCAGCAGGTTAGCTGAGCAAAGAAAGGAAGAAAAGAAGGGAGGGAGGAAGGGAGGGAGGGAGGGAGGAAGGAAGGAAGGAAACAAGAAAACAAAAGAAAGAAAGAAAGAAAGAAAGAAAAAAAGAAAGAAAGAAAGAAAGAAAGAAAGAAAGAAAGAAAGAAAGAAAGAAAGAAAGAAAGAAAGAAAGAAAGAAAGAAAAAAATTGATTTTTTTTCTGACTGTAATTCTTTAGGATTTAAGTTAGGAATTTTGACTTCTGATTTGCTTGGAGTTTTACATAGGAAGGTGATTTAGGGACTTTAGTCAATCTCTGAAATTTGATAATCGAAGAATTACACTGTTCATACTTGAGACTTTTAATGTCAGAAACATTATTGTTTATATACTGATATTTTAATATATAATTGATAAAATGGCTGGTAATAATTTAAGATGGGAGCATTCAACTTGTGTAGGTAAGGTTGGGTGAAGAGAGCCATCAGATGGAGGATGTTGAATAAGATCTTCCTTCCTCCCCTCACCTCTTGTTTTTATGAGAGTGTCCATTAGAGCAACCCACCAGGCCTTTTCCCTGCTCCTCTTATTCTAAATTCTGGCAGAAGGCACTGAACACATCTAGCTTGGCCCTCTTGGACTCTCGCCTCTTGCTTTGCCTTTCTCAGTCAAGTTCTCTGTTGCCATATAAGCAGAGAGGGCTCAACTTGATCCTTTGGAGTAGGCTTTGGTTGTTCCAATGTGCCAATGACTATGTTGGAAAGTCTGCTTAATTCAGTGATGAGGTAGTAATCTTATTTACCCAAACATTACACACACACACACACACACACACACACACACACACACACACACACACACAGAAAATGCTCAAAGATGCTGTTCACCAATTCCCCATTAAGTAAATATTGAACATTTAAAAATCTTTCACAAAGATACTCTATTAATGGATTTCTCTGGTTATTATTTGGTTATTATTTGTATAGATATCTTCCAAGATGACCTGGGGCCTAGGATTTTTCTTTTTCTCCCCATTAATTTTTGTCTTGGCTTGAAAAGCTTTCTCAAGAATCAGCTCTGACAGTACGTATTTAGTTGTGGTGCCATCAATGATATTTGGATGCTGGTCAGTGTTACTAAATCATCAAAACCTATTGAAGTATCCCAAAAGATTATGTCCAATAATTTTAGTCTTGAGGAACTGATATATCTTGTTTTCTTTTGAGTACCAATAATATCTTCTAAATAATAAATATAGTAATCAAAGGTGGATATGAATCCTAGCTCTACTGGTTTTGTGACCTTAAGGAAATTAATTCAACATCATAACTTTAGTTAGCTCATTTATAAAATGAGAATACCTACCTGTTATAGATTGAATTGTGGCTCACCAAATGTGGATGTATTTGAAGTCCTGAGCCCCAGTCCCTCAGAGTGTGACCTTGTTTGAAAAATAATAATGGTATTTTATAGAGTTACTCAAGTTAAAATGAGATCTTATTGAAGTAGAATGGGTTCCTGATCTGATGGTTGTCTTCAGGAAAAGAATACCATAAGACACAGACAAAGAGAGAATATACCATGTGAAAATGTAGGAGATTGGAGTGACATATCTACAAGTCAAAGCGTGCCAAAATTCCAGCTCAATCATCCAATCCAAATATCAGAAACTAGAAAAGGGGCATAAAACTAATTTTTGATCACAACCCTCACAGGGGACCATCCCTGGTAACACCCTGATTTCAGGCTTCTAGCCTGCAAAATTGTGGTTTAAGCCATCCAGTTTGTGGTACTTGGTTATGGCAGCCTAAGAAATGAATATACAACCCAACAAGGTGATTGTGAGTTTTAAATAAAATGATTTATAAAACACCTGCTATAGGATAAGCCCTTGATAATTTAGTGTTAGTAATCATAACACTTGGAATATTTTGAAATAATTGGTCATTAGATTATACAACTGCTATATTTGACATACTATTCATTTCTATTTTTTGAAGATGTATATATCAAAATATCTTGGTGGAAAGGCAGTAGGTATGGAATTACAAAAGAGATAAATCTAGTGCCAGTTTGTGCTAATCATTTGACTCCCCTGCAAATGATTTGGCAGAAAAGGAGTTTAGAACACTTAGCTAAATTGAAGTTTGGGGATTATCTGTGAATTTAAAGTATTCATGCCATTTTGGCCCCTATTAACACAAGTAATTGAGAGGAAAATCTTGCCAGTTATGCTTTTCATAAGGCTTAATGTGGACTTAGATATTGCAGTAATTCATTAGCAGGCTTAAATGGTGCCATGGACCAACAGCAAAGGACATAACAGGTAATCTGTGACCTTCATTTTAGAGGCGAGCATATTGAGGCCCATAGAGGTTATAATGAACTCAAGGTTACATAGTTTGCATTGGAAAAGCTGACACTAGAATCCTTGTCTCCTAACTTCCTAGTGATAATTTAATGTCCTTTCAGGATTTTGTGAGCGATATTTTCAGAATTCTTTGAAGCTCTTGTAATTTTCAGGACTGCAGCACTGCATGTCAGGAAGAGAAAAGTAGTGGGGACAGAGGACAATTATTTTTACACTAAAATTATAAGCCGTATAACACATTTAGAGAAATCTTTTACATTGTTTAGAAGATCCATTAAATGTGGCCTGTCAGGACCTTTCTAGGACAAGTCATTAAAGCTATAAATGGTATTTGGAATTGTGGCTACCTCAGATTGAAGTCATTTGCATTAAGTTATAAAACACGCAGGATACTTTGACCATCAAGATCACTGGGATTGCTGCACTTTGGCCCACCACATGATTTTGCAAGTACAGAGTGTACTCATAACCTGCTTGACAACTAACCCCACTTAAGTTAAAGAAGGCTGCCTTCTTTCACCTCTGATGTGCTTAGCTTTTAAGTAGACCTTGTGGGAAGACATATTAGATTTTTCATACAACAAACTTTGTTTCATTGTTTGCTTTTTTCACTTTGGTTTATTATTTTACATTTCCAGTCTTCATAGGACATTTCCACGTTGCCTACCCTAAGGATATCAGTACTGTAATTGAGGGGGCCAGTTTATAATGTATTCCTAAGAGTTTCATATTGTGGTTTCATAGCCCAGAACCAGAACTTTTCAAAAAGACACTCAATAACATCAATGCAGGGATCCCTCTGGACAACTTATCAATTTGTATTATGAAGTGAATTATGGCTGTACTCACCAGAGCTGGTATAGTTAAGCGTCTGTCAGTGTTTTCATTATATTTTGAGTTCTTCTTACTTAGTTGCAAAAATGCCCTTCAGGCTGAAGTATACAAGGCCAACCTAGGCAGTGAGGGTTCTCTTTGCTTGTATACATTTCATAATGAAGAGAGGTCTGTTTCTCTAGATGAATATGGCTGCCAGAATAATGATGGATCTAATGTGGTGAGTTCATGATGCTAAACATCTCATATCTGGGAATGACCCACAGTGTTCTCCATGTAAGATACAAAGGCTCAAAAAAACAAAAAGTATTTATTAGGCCTGTAAATTTTAAATACAGAGATCATTTATATCTTAGATGGGATAGAATTATATTATGTTTAGGATTTTCCTCTGTTCTCCCCTTTCCATGCCCCTATTCTTACCTTGAATCCTTATACATTTTTATCCTTCCTTCCAAACTTAGCTAGAATTTTCTAATTTCTGAGATTTCTCTGACTTCTTCAAATAGATTCAGAGATTCTTCCCATAAACCACTTTTCTCCTAACACCTAGCTGCAATCTAGCAATTATTATATGATACCATTTGTGTATCTGTTTATCAGAATTCACAAACTGAGGACAAAAATTATGTCGTTTATTAGCAGAGTGTTAGATATATTAAAAATGCTCAATAAATATTGGTTGACTAAATGGATGAATGGATGGATGGATGGATGGATGAAATAAGAAAGTGTCCTATGAAATAGGAATAGTAACAAGGACATTCAAAGCATAAAAATGTAATTTTTGAAAAGTAAGGGCTTTTAAAAATATGATTTCCTACTTCTAGCTTTCAACTTTCTATGGAGTACAAATCCTCATATGCCCCATAATGAATAATCTTCCACAAAATTGAATGACTTGTAAACTCTAAGAGCAAGAAATATATATAACAGGATTTGTTGAGAAAATTACTGATCAAGGGGCTAGGAGATGAAGTGTTCTGACTTAGTCACTGACTCTGCAACCTTCTTCAAGTTACTTAATAGCTCAGTGATTCAATCTCTCTACAAATGATGATATATAATGGTAGTTCTTGTCTGCTTCTCAGGGATGTTTGCAGGAAAATGTATTAGTACATCAGAGACAGCTTAATAAAAAACCTAAACTACATGTATTTTATAAATTAAATATTATATTGCTATAGCATACTGTGTAGTAAATAATAATTTGTTGTAAGCAAGACTACTTTGGTAAAATCACATTAACCTAATTAAAAATATAATTGAAAGATTTGATTCTTCCATTTGTTATGAGCAGTTGGCCTATATCTATTCTACAAAGAAATGAAATAAGAAGTAGACTATTCAATCATTTCTGTATTTGAGGGTGGTACATGTCATTATTATGATGGATAAACTGTCATGTTCTACCTGAATCACAAAACACATTTTCAAGGAGAAGAGGTAAAAAGAATTACAGATGCTTTTAAATGAAAATGCTTGGAATAAATATATATTTTTTTAAATCACAGGTTTGCAAACAGGTTAACATTGGGAGCTATAAAGTTTCCAGTGTTTCTCAAAGTATAATCCATGGGTCAGTATAATCTAGGATATTGTAAGTGGGTTCCCAGATCTCATTCTAGACTTAAACAAGAAAATTTGGGATTGGATCAAGTATCTGTAAGTTAAATAGGTCTCCAGATAATTCCTATGCAGACATCCAGGTTTGAGGACCACTAAAGAGTTTAAATCCTTTGGTTTAAGAGGCAAATGACAAACTACAGAAGATCAGGAGCAGGATATTGAACTTCCCTGTGTAGTTAAAGGTGATAAACTCTCTCTACCCTTTAAATTCACAGAGTATTATCTTTGGTAGAATTTTCAAAAGCACTATAAATTAACGGTCTAAGCTTGATCAAGAGAAAAAGTTTTGGGGAAAATTTGGGTAGGCTGAACTAAAAAGAGAAGGAGGAGTTGAAAGTTTCAGTTTGCTATATGTTCAAGAACAATTTGTATTTATGGAAAAAAAAAAAAACCTCCTTTTTCTTTCTTCTGTGGGTTCCTGGACGCAAACCACTTGATCATTTTGATGTTTTTAAGGATTTGTCCTTTCAGCAATTATCAAGGCAAACTGGGTACAAATATCAAACAAGGTATAGTTGTAATGTATCTCTATTACTAAATGAATACAGCTCTATTGTTTTGTTTCTGTTAGTAAGATAGCACATAGTCATATGAAAATTATAACAATTATAGAAAAGAATACAGTCAAATGAAAAATACCTGAAGTTCTGATACACTGTGGCAAATACTTTTCTAATTCCAGTGAAAATTCTTGTAGAGAGCTATACACTCACTGTGGAATATGATTCCATACATACAAAATTATACCTATAATTAAATTTACATACATTTACATTTATTATGCTTATACATAATTTTAAATTATATTTTTACATGTTGTATTGTAATTTGCTTTTCAGTGTCAATGGTGCTCTTAAAAATCTTAAAATCATGAACATCTATGGTATCAACTGGATAATAATTAGAGCTAAGTTAGAGCTGCTGTCAGCTGTTTGCTTTAAATGGTTAACTTTATCCGATGTGAATTTTACCTCAAAAATAGTTGAACAGAAAATCAAATCCAATCTGACTCTAGAGAACACACTGAATTATTATAAAATGCCTCTCACATGGCTATATTAGCTCTGATTTTTTCTACAGCAAAGAAAATTAATAACTTTTTTACAACAGAAATTTTCATTGTTTTTATTATACTGATAAACCTGCTAAATATCCCATAGGGTAATATAGTCTATAAGGGTGTGATAAGCAGTGTTTCTCAAATTACTTTTTCCATGGAACCCATTTTACCTTGAGCATTTCTGCAAGAATGTGTTTCATGAAACATCTTTATGGAATCACAATTTTCTTCAAAGCTCTAAAAACAATGTTTATTACAGAATTATTTTCACTTGGATGGTTTACTTAGTATATCCACAAAACTTTACAGAAATTCAGGCAATATAATAAAGACAGGACAGTTTACTGGAATTCCCTTTATGATCATTTCCTTAGTACTCATTCATAATACAAAAAAAAGTGCAAAGAAAACTAAGCAATTACATCTTTGATAACACTTAATATTTACTTTTCAGTGAAGTTTTAAGCAAGTGGTAGCTCTACTATTATATACATAAGATTGTTTAAATTCTATGATAAAACAAAATACATAGGAGTGTGTAGATTCAGCATCCTGCAATTTTTAACACAGTAATTCTGGACTTAAAGTCTTTCATAAATAACTGAATAGACTAACTCTCTGAACTTAAAGAAATAATCAATGTTTTATATAAATTCTTTGATGTTTTTATTCAGTTATTTTTCTTAGTAAGGAAGACAAACAATTTCAGCAAAAGTTAAAGTAGGCGAAAATTCAGAGCAACGATTTATTATAAGATATTTATTTCTTCTTAAATTGAAACCAGCTTATAATCCAATTCTCCTATTCCCTTTTTCTAAATTAACCATTATAATTTCATAGAGAGAATGTGGATTTTGAATCAGTCAAAACTAAGTTTGCCTGTCACGTATTCATTTATGTGTTTGACTCAGTTTCCCCACCTAAACATAGAAAGTTCTACTTTGTAGAATTTTCATAAGAAGTACAAACAATGTAGATGTTGACCTATCCTTTCAAAAATGTGTAAACCCTCTTAACCATCCTACTCATGGTAACCTAGACTTCTGACTCCCTTATTATCTGCAAGCCTATCAGCATTATTTAACGTCACTTCCCTACTTTCACAGTCTTTAGCTCATGTGAGGTCATTTCCTGGATCCTCTTTAAAAAATCTACAATCACTAATCTCTTTTTGTCCAATTACAACTGACATTAAATATTATTTAATATTAGTTTCAGGTGTACAACATAGTGGTTAGATATTTATATAATTTACAAAGTGATTCTCCAATAAATCTAGTACCCACCTGGCATCATACATAGTTATTACTATATTATTGACTATTTTCCCTATGCTGTACTTTATATCCCCATGACTATTTTGTAACTAACAATTTGTACTTCTTACTCCCTTCTTTTTCACTCAGCTCCCCAACCTCCGCCACCCAATTGGCAACCATCAATTTTTTTCTCTGTATCTGTAAGTCTGTTTGTGTTTTGGTTGTTTAAATTGTTCTTCAGATTCCACATATACGTGAAATCACTTGACATTTGTTTTTTACTGTCTGACTTATTTCACTTAGTATAATACCCCCCAGCTCCATTGATATTATTGCAAACGGTAAGATTTCATTTTTTATGGCCAAATAATATTCCTTTGTATATATGTAACCTTTTTTCTTTAGGCAGTCATCTATTAATAGATATTTAGATTGCTTCCATATCTTGGCTATTGTAAATAATGCTACAATGAACATTGGGATGCATATATCTTCTCAAATTAGTATTTTTGAATTTCTTCAAATAAATACTCAGACATGGACTTGCTGGGTCATAACGTAGTTTTTTTTTTAAATTTTTTGAGAAACCTCCATACTGTCTTCCATAGCATTCCCATCAACAATTTGCAATCCCATCAACAATGCACAAGGATTCTCTTTCTCTCCATCCTCATCAACACTTTTTATTTATTAATTTACTGATGATAGCCATTCTGACAGGTGAAAGGTAATACCTAATTGTGGTTTTAATTTTCATTTTACTAATGATTAGTGACATTGAGCACCTTTTCATTTGTCTGTTGGCAATCTGTATGTCCTCTTTGGAGAAATGTCTGTTCAGGTCTTCTGCCCATTTTTTAAATTGGATTGTTTGTTATTTCGTGTTATGTTGTATGAGTTCTAAATATATTTCGGATATTAACCCCTTATTAGATGTATCATTCATGAATATCTTCTCCCAATCATTAGGTTGTCTTTTCATTTTGTTGATAGTTTCCTTTGCTGTGCAAAAACTTGTTTAGTTTGTTGTAGTCCCTTTGTTTATTGTTAATTTGTTTCCCTTGCCCAAGGGGATATATCAAGAAAAATATTACTAAGGGCAAGGTCAGAGAGCATACTGCCTTTTTTTCCTAGGTGTTTTATGGTTTCTGGTCTTACATTTAAGTCTTTAATTCATTTTGAGTTTACTCTTATAAATGGTATAAGAAGGTAATCTAGTTTCATTTCATTTTGTTGCATGTATCTGTCCAGTTTTTCCAACATTATTTAAAAATACTGTCTTTACCCCATTGTATATTATTGCCTACTTTGTCATAGACTAATTGACCATATAGGCTTGGGTTTATTTTGGGCTCTTTATTCTGTTCCATTAATCTACATGTTTATTTTTATGTCAGTACCATGCTGTTTTAATTACTGTAACCTTATGGCATAGTTTTCTATCAGGTAGCCTAATACCCCTTTGTTCTTTTTTCTCAAAATTGCTGTGGCTTTCCAGGGTCTTTGTAGTTCCAAATAAATTTTAAGGTTATTTGTTCTACTTTGGTAAGAAATATCATTGGCATTTTGATAGATATTTTATTGAATCTATAGATTGTATTGGGTTTTATATATATATATATATATAGTTGTTGGAAGAATTTATTTTATTATGACTGTAGGACAGAGTTTCTTCTTCTTGCTGGCCACCAGAAGTGACCACTCTCAACTCCTAGAGGCCACCATGAGCCCCTAGAAGCTGCCACACTTTCTTGATAAATAGCCCTTTCCTTAGACCCTCTTGCATCATGGGTGGCTTACATCTTCAAGGTCAGTGGAAGAGCAAAAACTAGTCTTCTAATAAAATGTAGACTTAAATAATAGTCATGGGCCTGCCATTCCATCACCTTTGCCATGTAATATAATCACAGGAGTAATATCCTGTCACCTTCTCTATATTCCATTGACTAAAAGCAAGTCAGAAGTCCTGCCCACACACAAGGGCACAAGGGGAGGAGATCACACAAAGAGATAGACATCAGAAGATTCATGTGAGTCATATTAGAGTGTACTCACCACAGTCATCATATAAAGTGTAAAACATATATCAATGTTTTAAGAAAAAATAAAAACCACACATATACCTACTACACAGAGATAATCATCTTTAATTATTCTGAATGTGTATATTTGCATTGTTTTTCTATACTCTCCTTGAACCCTATCACATGATTTTATATATATATATATATATATATATATATATGTGTGTGTGTGTGTGTGTGTGTATGTGTGTGTGTGTGTGTGTGTGTAATTATTTGAGTATTCTACTTCTGTTTTACATAACTATATGTATAAAAGCAAATGTATAAAAAAGTATGGTAGTATAATACTATTTCAGTTTCCCGTTTTTTTTTTCTTTTAGAAATACAAATTCTTTAAATACTCTCCAAAGTCATGAATTTTAATAACTAAAATATTTTATGTTATCATAATTTCAAAGTTTCCTTATTATTTGTTTCTCATTATCATGTTATAAATAAAAAAAAAACTATGTTAAACACCGTTACACATCAGTCTTAATCCAGTAAAAATAACCTAAATGTATCTTAAATCTATACTTTGGAGAACGAAGCAGGAGGACGTCATTTCCCAATTTCAAATCTATAACTTTATTGGCACCATTTCTTTTTTAGTTCAAACAACAGATTTCTAATCAATTGCCCAGTCTTTATTTTTAGCATCTGCCCACCCTCATTCTCTACATTTGACAAATACCTGGCTAGTTCACCATCACCTTTTAAGAAAGCCAAATTGTTAACCCTTCCAGGGAGCCAGATTGATTAAAGTGACCTTTTTATATGGCTCCTTCATTGGCACCTCTTTATTGTAGTATATTGTCACATGGTGTTAAAATGATGAGTATAAACATTTAATTCCCTGCCAAATGTCTCCTCCCTTCTAGAATTATAATTCCCTTTAAGGCAAAAAACATATCTTTCTTCTTTGTACCCTCAGTAACTAATACAATATATGACACATAATAATTTCTCAATAAGAAAGCTAAACTAAACTATCTAATCAAATTAAGATGTTTTGGGTATTATATAGAGGTATAATTTTTCTAAGCCATCTACATTTTATAGTGCAGTTTTCCATCTTTGAGACACTAACAAAACGTAAAATTAAATCAAAGACATTTGAATCACTGTTATGTAACATAAAGATCCTTTAAATCACATGCAATTCTTTTTAAAAAATGAATATAAAAAATGATCAAGAGTTTGCAACAATTCTTCTTTCCCGCACAAAGAGTGCCCATTTGCTTACAGAACCAAAATTTATCAATGTATATTAGTCATTCCTTTTTTATTCAAATGACTGAGATGATTATTAATAAGTTTAACACCAAATTCAACTCATTACAGAAATAGGAAGGAGTAAAATAACATTTATTTTATTAATGTTATTTAATGAAACAGATATAAGAGGTGCTCTAGAATAATTGTGTCATTTTAATAACCCACACAACTTCTGTGATAAGTATTAGTAAATTTACTTTCTATCAGAGGTAACCTGCCTAGGATTCAATAGCTACTTAATGACAGAGTTGCCCTTCAACCCAGGAAGGTCCAATTTTCAAGCCATGACTGTCCAAATTCTTTGCACTATGAGAACATGTAGAAAATGCCTAGTTCTCAGTTCATTGCCAGAAATGCTGTTCCCTCAGAATATGAGGGAGAAACAGTAAAAGTGACCAACAGCAGACTTGAAGTTGAGGCTGCACATCTATTTAAAAAACAAGATTATTTTTACTGTGCTATGTTTTACTTAGTTCCCTGCCAAATAGCATGCCAAAGCCTCGACACAACAGAGATTTGTGCCTGGAACTTTTCATTCCCCTGGCAGTGCATGTAAACCAGCATATTGTCTTTAGATATTTGAAGTCACACCAGTCTCTAAATAGGAACTGAAAATGACTAAAAGAAAAATTATATAAAAATAGGGTCAAAAAGAACTGGAAGTGTTTTTTTTATTATTTTAAAATCTCAGAAAATTATATATATAAATGCATATAGATATGCTAACATATTCTTTTTAATTTATTTATTTTAATTAGTTTCAAGTATACAGTACATTGGTTAGACATTTATATAGTTTATAAAACAGCCCCCGTAATTGCTCCTTCTCTCCTTTGGTTTTCCACCTAGTCATTACATTAATGCTAACTGTATTCTCTCTATGCCGTGCTCCCCATTCTCATGACCATTTTTCAACTATTAATTTGTACTTCTTTAACCTTCCTTCAACCATTCTCCCAGTCCCCACAACCCCTTCCTTTCTGGCCATCATCAGATTGTCCTCTATATTTGTGAATCTGTTTTTGATGAATTTGTAATAGAATATTTTAAAGAGTAACATAGCAGAACACATACAGTATGTTTTGAGGCAAATTATAAAGATTTATATATAAATGTATTTCCCCAAATATTATGTTTGTATAAAATAGAATAGGCATCAATTATTACTAATAATAGCATATATGTCCACATTTTTTCTTACAACCACAAACCAACTCCCAACTTTCTTTTCAATATAATATTATGTGTCATGCAGAAAAATAAAGAGAACTGCCTGACCAGTTTCCATATGGGGTTGGAAGGCCCCTGGATAGGATAAATGATGCTTTAGAGAAACTCTAATCAGACATTTGTGAATTTACTTGCTATTTAAATACCTCCAGAGAAAAAAGATCAAACGTTCTCTCAATACCTTATACTACAGTTCACTTAAATTCTTTGTGTGTTCATTTAAGCAATTTTTTTTCTTGCTATTTCCTTTATATAGTAGAGCTGATTATTATAGTTTCTACATGTGAAATTCATTTTATCAGTCTTTATTTTTCTCCACTACAGTCCCTAAGACTCTTAGTTCCTTTGGTCTTTACTCAGTTCCCACTATGTACTTTTCATTCATAATATACATTTTCTTTTCAGCTCCCTCTTAGGATTCAACGTTCCTACAATTCATGATCTTTATAATAACTTTTGTTCACACTTTTTTTTTACAATAGCATTTCATTTAAAAATTATAGGTATCTTTGTATTGACCTTGTGCAATTCCCTTTATCTTTCATGTAGTGCATTCATATAATTTTTACTGAGATGTGTGTGTTTATTTTTTGATTTGTTTCTCTTTTCAAACTGATTTTTAACTTTAAACTAATTTCATTATTTGTTCCCCCCCAAACATAGACATTTCTCAGTAGTTCTTGACTGATGATTTAATTCATATGTGTTTTATTTTGATAATGTATTCATCTGAATCATTAGAGACTATGATAAACACTGCCCATCAAACTTTGAACAGTTGGTCCCATTGTTATACTTTCAAAGGCATTTGTGATAACAGTTCTTTGAATACAAGTGGTGTGGTTTAAGGCTCTCTTGCTCAGGCAATGATATGTATTTGAAAATCAGATTTTGATATTGATGTTTTCTCATTAGTATCGTATTTTGCCAGATTTAAGAGTATATATTATATAACTGAACATGTACTATAATTCCATATATCTAAACATCTAAGAGTACTGTACATATTACCATAATATGTTTACACTTTAGTCATGGAGAAAATTTGAAATATATTTAAAATGTGCATACCTTTGTCCAAGGCACATCCTGCTGTGGTCTCAGGACAGAAACCTAATAAAAAATATAAACATATTCTTATTAATATACTTAGTTAACAGATTGAGAAATACCAATATAAAATTAAGATAGGATATGGTTGAAACCTCAACCATTGTTCATGATATGTATCTGCCCATTAACTTCAAAAAGGTGTCCTATCTTTTGTCTTTTTTGCTAAAGTTCATTAAGAAAAAAAAAGGCAAGAGAAAATATTCTGATATACTTCTCAATCTGAACCTCCACAGGAGCTCTATTCCAGGAAAGAAATATAGAAACAGATTCGGTTACTGATACGTAAAGGTCAATTTTAGGCAAAAACTCAGATATCACTTTTCAAAATGTTACTTTAATTATTAGGTTCAAAACAGGAAGGTGAAGAAGCAGGTTAAATAGAATTGATGATAATAAAAGCCTTATAATATTTGTTAATCAAAAAGTGGCAATGGAGCACCAATAAAAGTTAACAGAAAATCATATTCACGGTAATGTTTCAAATTTTCAGGCAGCGAAATTGAAACATATGTGTAGATAATAGATATAAATATGTTCAAATAAACTTCAGTACTTTAAAAATCAAGAGGAAAAAGAAGCATGTATTACTGTTCTAAAGCCCAATATTTCTATTATTTCTTTCTTTTATTATTCCATTAGATGCAGTGCCACATTTCCCAATATGTTCGGAGAACTACCTACATAAAAGCTGAGATCTAAATCTAAGAACTCTCATTGCAAATGTGATAATATTAATTACAAAAACTTCAATTAAGAGTAGATAAAAGAACTACTCACTTTGTTCATACTTTTTGGCATTTTATTTAACTGAATTTTTCAGATGTCAGGGAAAATGAAAATAAATAACTTCTTTTGTGATTTCTACCAGTATACTGGAACAGAAGTTTTACCATGAGTAATAGATAACATCCATAAAATAGAAATAAAATAAATGTTTCTTCCATATTTAAAGTTCTCAAACTCAAAGAATTTTAGCTCTAGAAGTCACTTGAGTGGATAATCAAATAAAGTGACTCAAACTGTGAATTAGGGGATTTCCATTATTATACAAACATGCCTTCAGAGTTCCTAGGTAATGAGAGAAAACCAAGGCTTTGGCTGGCCTAGAATTTTCCCTCAGCCATTATTCAAGCAGAACAGACACATTTGTAGAAGTGCACATGCACACATGCACACATACACTCATAAATTTAGGCCTAATTGTTCATTTTCTGGCCCAAACTAGAATTTCATACTTCCTGGATTTGAATGTTGTTCCTGGATTACTAGCCAACAAAGACTTCAGATAATTTACATAACACTCTCTAAACCTCAGGTTTTCAATGACAATGAAGTTAATACAAATAAAGATAGATGTAATACAAATAAATTGCTTAAAATATATCCTGGGACATAGTAAGTGCTCAATAAATGTAGGCTATTGAAAATCCTTAAACATTTGAAAAGTAAAAATAGTTCTTCAAAAAATAATATTAAATAATTTGGACATTTGAAAAATATATGATAATTCTACTCAGTTATTCACCTCTCAGTATGAAAACCTTGGTTCATAGTTCTTATATTTATATTCACACAATTAGAATTATGTGTAGAATAATACAGAAACACAAGTATGGATGGCAACTTTATTCATGAAAGAATCACCAGAGAAATCAATGTAAAAGTGGCAGGGTTTTTAAAACTTTATTTATTTATTTATCTGTCTATCTATCTATCTATCTATTTATTTATTTGGAATGAGGCATTTTATATGACATTTAATAACTATAATTCTATGTTCTAAGTTTTGCTTTTAGCTGGTATGACTAAAGGAACAAAAATAGTCTCCTTAAAAGACAGGCAGTCATTTAAAGTTTTCCACTGGTTGAGCAAGAATCCAACTGTCTAATATCCATGGGAGTAGAAGTATGAAATGAGTAAGTACAGAACTCTGGACAGTCAGCATTACTGCCAGGCTACAATGAATTTATCACAGAAAGACATGGTATCAGTGAAGTCAGAGTTGGACTTACAGATAAACAGAAAATCCTTAGCTTCTAAAAGATCAATTTCTTTATCCACTATGAATGGTCAGGACTTTAAACATAAGATTAAGCTCACTTGCTCTGATTTTTCTGATAGGAACATACTTATTTACAATGAGAAAAGCTGCAAGAAGAATGGGAGGAGGAGATATATTTATCTTTAAAATTGGTTTAATTGAAGTAAGTACAGGATAAAATTAGAAGAAAAAGAAGACAATAAAATAAATAAATTATTATCATTATTATTATTATATAAATAATAAATAATACCAACAACAAAGAAAATAAGAAAAAGAAAAGGAAACAATAAAACTATATAGCCTCAATATGGAAAGTTCTAAATGTCAAACCAGTGATGGTGGTTGAGGGAGATGGTGATCTGTCCATATCATCTCATTGTTTTAACTGAAGGATCTTCTACCAGGGCTAATTCCCCACTCTCTCTTTGATTCCTACCCCCTCCCCACTCCCCCCCACACACACACTGATAGAGCCATTTAGCAATTTCTGCAGACATTTTTGGTTGTAAGAACCGGGGGTGAGGTACAACTGGTATTTAGTTGGTAGGGATCCAGGGATGCTGATAAACATCCTACAATTCACATGACAGCCCCCAATATGCCCAAGAAAGAATTAACTAACCCAAAATATAATTTATGTGCTAAGGTTGAGAAACTCTGTCTGATCCAGCACAGGAAGTGGGATCCTTCTACCTCAGCTCTTCACAAATCTTCCCAAATTATGAGATCACATTATTTACATAGAGTGACTCTTCTAGAAAGAAGAGAACTAACCTTGGTCAAGGGTCCTGCAAGAGGATATTTTAGTTGCTAGAAAATAGTTTAGTCAATTATCTTTTTTTTCAGTTTTTTTTTTTAAAAAGTACTAAATTGAAAGGCAGATATTACCTTGTTTGAAATAACTTAGTTATATTAATTGACTGAAAAACACTCCATGTTTCAATTTGTTGATTGCCTGTAAGAATCTTCTCTGAAAAAGTCCAAAATATGTGGGGAAAAATTAATTCTTTAAATCCATTAATTAATTATAAATTGATTCTATGGCTAAAAACAATATGTTGTGGAAAGGAGAAGAAAAAGGACTAGAGAGTGTTGTGTATGTCATTACTGCTGTGGTTCAAAAGAGAGGTTCATATCTAGAAAAAATCTGGAAACGATCATGTATGCATATCAATACAATGGCATTGGACTTAGAGATCTTTCCCATGCTCTGAGTACAACAAGACATGTTATTACAAAAGGAGATCTAAGTCAACAATCATTTCACCTTTGTCAAATCAGTATTTTACTTTAGAATAAAGTAAATGAGATTCACCACAATTTTATTCCCCTTATGACCAATGTGAATACTTTAGAATTGGTCAATTGATCAAAATTTTTTCTCCCACCTTAATTATTAGTGTCCATTAAGTGACTATGCAGTATATCTATATCATTTTCAGATACATCAAAGTCAATAGTTTACATTATTCCTTATCACTATTTCTTTAAAAATACCAAGTAAATAATTGTTAATTTATACATGTCAGTGTATGTATTTAGAAGTTGTATTTAAAATTTATTTTCTATATCTTATTCATATTGAGAAATACAGAATGATTTTATATCTTTAATGGCCAAAATTGGATGTATCCATTTCTTAACTGAAATGGAACTGTCACACATGTCAGGTTTGTAAGCATAAGCCATTGAGCTTATCACAGAAGTCTTTCTCCAAGCTACATCATTTTCCCCTGTCAAAGCTGTCAAGAGATCATAAGGTTAGTGGCAGAGTTACTCCATATCACCTTATGCTAAGTCCTTAAAGTGACTTACTTCTTTAACCTGTCTTGGAGGAAACTTTCACTCCATTTTCATCTCCCTCTTGATGTATGACCCAATTTCAGGAGCAAGTTCAATTTTATGCTGTATTTGAATGGAAGATGCTATATATATTATGCAACTGAACTTAAGAGATCAGATGCAGCTATTAAAATCTATTTTTTGTATCTACTTGTTATAAAACTAGATGTGCTTGTGAACATAAAGATTCAAAAGAAATTCAGAATAATCATGGTGTGCAACATACTTTTGTCTCAGAAAGGACAAGAATGATTCCACAATAATTACTGAACAAATAGGTAAGCATCATGAATAGTGTACTTCACATATTTTAAGGAGAAATCAAATTTTAATTTATTAATGTTATGGGATGAATTCTGTTTCCTCAAAATGCATATGTTGAAATTATAGTCCCTAGTACTTCACAATGTGACCATATTGGAAAAAATATCTTTAAAAGGTAATTAGGTTAAAATAAGGTCATTAGGGTGGGCCTATCCACTGTGACTGGAATTCTTATAAGAATAAATTAGAACACAGAGACACGTAGAAGACCATGTGAAGACTCAAAGAGAAGATGGCCATCTACAAGCCAAGGAGAGAGGCTCTCAGAAGAAACTAACATTGTGGACATCTGGATCTTGGTCATCAAACCTCCAGAATCACAAGAAACTTTTTTTTTTCTGTTGTTTAAGTCCTCAGTCTCTGGTACTTTGTTATACCAGACCTAGAACACTACTATAATTGGTAATTTCCAAAGTTCTAGCACAGCTCTACACAGCCATGTGACAGAGATGACTTTTATCTCCAGTGTCCTCTCATTTCCATTTAATATTTATCTGTCTCTTTCATGGACTTCTGCATAGCTGAAGCTCTCTTGATGTTCCCAGGTTTCAAAAAGTTGTTTATCAGTGGGCACAGCCTCCCTTTCCTGCCCCTCCAAATCTACTCTCAAAAGGATCTCAAAGCAATCCTCTCCTGACCTGAAGAAAGAGATTATCACCAAGATTTTAATTACTGATAAAAACTTGGCCTATGTCTGTCTTTGAAGGTATTTGTCTACAAAAAGGAAATAAAGCTATTTTAATAAAGCAAGCCTTTTGTGTTATTTTGTTCCAACAGTAATAAACAGGTGTGACAAAATTGCCATCTTCACTCATTACTGGTGGTAGTATAAATTGGAAAGCAATTTGCCAGCATGAATCACAGTCTTAAAAATATTTGCTCCCTTTCACCCAGTTAATTCACTTCTGGGATTCACTCAAAATGACACATCAAACAGATGCTGATAAACATTTATGTACCGTGATAATCCATTTCACTATTATTTATACTAGCCTCTCCCCACAAAAAGGAAACAAGATAAATGTCTTATAACAGATTAGAGAAATTTAGTTGCTTCACAGATAATGAAATACTGTGCTTTTATTTGTAACAATGTTTTCAAAGACCAATTTAAGGGCATGGGGCTATTAAGTGTATTTCAGTTTTAGATGAAAAGATTAGGATACAATGGGATTCTATTATATAAAACTAAATTAACACCCCAAATTAGGAATTTTTGTAATTCTGCCAACCTTCTTTATTTCTTCCTCACCTCAATATAAATAATCTCTTTTTATAAGTTAATAAAACACTCAGAACTATAAAAAGACATGAGTCAGAGTGTTTGTTTATTTGTTTGTTTGTTTGTTTGTTTGTTGGCGATGTCCTCCACCATCTCAGGAAGGACAGGGAGAGAGAGGTTGTCCACTTTATAATCTGTGAATACAATCTAGCAACTGATTCACTGTTGAAGTAGTCTGCCTCTCTTTCACATAAAAAATAGTTTACAATGCTGATATCTAAATACAACTTGCCTTTCTCCTTTGGAGGATCAAGGAGTAGTCTTTCTTTATTCCCTAATAGAAGTATCACAAAGTATCCCATGACATAAAATATAAAGACTAAAATTATCCCATACTTCATTCTATCCCCTTTACTTTAAGGTACATACACTTTTTATTGTAATGGAATAGACTTGACCTTATTGTATCATGATCACCAAGAGGAAGTTTAGCGAATTCATATTTTCAGAAATAAAGAATTGTAAATGGTACACAATCACAAATGTCAATTCCTCCTGCTGAGGCAAAATTGTCACTAGCATTCCTGGAACATTCCACCATTCAATTCTTTCTATAAACTTGTGAGCAGACATTTATAAAGTCCTTTTGATGTAATATGAATAGAGAAAATCATGGAACTGAATAAATAAAAATTCTCTTAGTGGTTAACTCTGAGTGGTGATTTTCTTCTATATATTTTTTCTGTATTTTCTGCCACAACCATTGTATTTCCTTTACAAATAAAAGCGATGTTTTATTCCAGTGAAGCAATGTTAATATCCTATTCTACCTATTCTGCAAATAGGAGAAATGGGTTGGACCCACCCAGGTAAGTGGGTAATTACTTTGACTATGCATTATTCTTAGGCCACAATGCTCTAAATGACTTGTGTTGGCAACACTATGTACATCAGGAGTCAGCACTACCAAACCACAGTGCACCCCACAGCTAGCAACTCTGAATCATCATGTGCTACTTGGCCCACTGTGACCACAGAAATGCTTGAAAACTGACTTTCATTTCACCTCCATACAGGACTAAATGTTATCAAAATTTAATCTTTCTAAATTTAGAATCTTTGGGGCTGCGAGAATTTTGATACACATATGCATTTCAAGAATTATTTCATAACAAGAAATAATGTATTGGCAAAGGTGCAAATTCCTTTTGGCACAGTGGATACAGGGATGACTTGGGGTCAAGGTAGTAGGATTCGGATACCAGTTCTTCCATTTATTAATCTGTGTTCTTAAGCAAGTCTCTAACCTTCACTGGGGATGATGATTATCTAAATTATCTCATAGTGAAAAGTATAAAGTTCAACAGTCAATTAAGGCTACTGAAATAAATATGTGTACCTGTAAAGTGTACTTCTGTTTATCAGGCACTAAAATTCTTAGTTTGAAGGTGCCAGCAGCAACTCAAGTGCCAAATTATGCTTTTAAGTGTGATTTAAGTACCTGATAGAAGCCTTATGGGGGGTATTAAAAAATCTACATAAATTCTTAAATCTATAGTGTGTTATACCCTTAACATATTTATTTTATTCAAGTTTTGTGAACATATTGTGAGTTTGGCAAATCTCAAGAAGGGTTAATCATAACAGTCTTTTCTTATCCTTTTCATAATACCAGTTCATAAGTTCCTGATCTTCAAAAATTCAGAACTTAGAGCAACAGAAAACAAAATAATAGTGGAATGCATGTGGGACAATATCATTGCTGCAATGCTGGGTTTGCACATCATTATTCTAAATGCAGCATTAGCATCTTGCAGGAAGGCAGGTCCCATATTATTTCTGAGAGCTGAACTTGAGCACAAATTTAGAGGTTTGAATGTTCCATTATCATCAGTCAGTAACTGGTATTTATGCATCTGTCACTACATTGGTTCATCAACTAATTACTTTAATAATCAGATCTCATTTTCCTTTGTCTTTTTAATTTTAACCAGTTTCCCTTCCCCGTATACCTGTGAAGATCACTTGTTTTATGGTGTTGCTAACACCGACATATCATCATTAATACTGTAGTTAAAATATTTCTCTGAAGCTGAATAGCTGGTTCCTTGTGAATTTTAATCCATATTTCTTGAGAAAGAAGATCAGGGTCCTAAATTTCATTGTTTTAGGAAATTCTTTGGCTTTATTCAAGTCAGTTAACCTGTTTGAACTCATTTTCTTCAATGTAGGCTAAAAATTTGCTCATTTTTGAATTTGCTCAGTTTTGAACATACAGTTTTAAAACTAAACTTTCTTTTGTCAAGAAGAACAATAGATGAGAGGTTAGCAAAGCACCTAGAAGCTGGAATTTTCTAATTGATCTCCCTGTCTTCTATCCTATCCTTATCCAATCCATCTTCCATTCTATTATTGTGAGATTATCCAAAAGGTGAATTCTATTTATATAATTTTCTTGATAACTTCTGAAAAGAGTTTTCCATTACCTGGGACAATATATATTGATTTATATTTATAATTTATACTTATATTTATATTTATATTTAAAATTTCTTGGTTTTGGCATTTGTGAAGCAAGTTGCTCACAACTTGCTCAGCAGTCTCATCTTCCATCATTTACCCATATCACTTTTCCACTCCAGAAAAATCAAACCACCTGCTGTTCCTTGAATATGCTATGTTCTCTTTCACTTCTGGGTATGTCACACTCTGTTCCTTTTTCCTCATGTTTTTCTTATTCTGTTCTTTGTTCTTTAAATTCTCTTTTGCTTCTCTTGGCTAAGTTCCTACTTGGACTATCTTTCAGTGCTCAGCTCATAACTATCTCCCTTTCCATCTTCTTCCTGAGCTTAGTCATATGCCCAATTTATGTGTATCTCTTATATGTTCTGCATTTCTGTCTTATAACCCTGCACTGCAATTGTTGCTTCAAAGGTGTATCTCTTCCAAAATACTCATCAGTTGCTGAACAGAAGAGACTTTCCATCTTGATTTCTGTTTTCTAAGACCTAGCACAATGCCTGGCATATAATAGGCACTCAAAACATTTGTTAAATAAGTGAATGTTAACTATGTTCCATAAAACAATTAACAGTTGCACTTTCTGCATATGCAATAAGATATATCTATAGTCTACTCTCTTTTATCTTACAACAGAAAACTGAATATGCTACTTTAATAACCTAATCAGCCATAACATGTTAGAATAGAGATGGTGACTTTCACTAGACTTTTCCTTATCTTTAAAATTACTTTTTCCAAAACCTTAAATTGAAAACAAAAAGAAAGATCAATATAACCTTGCAAAGCACCATTTATATCCTCTTTCTAACAACCACTCACTTCCACTTCATAGCACACCAGACAGCAGAGCTTATTTGTTAACTGGATAATAGCCAGCTAATTTTATGCACACATCTTCAAAATAGTCAGACAGACTTTCTCCTATGGTCTGGGTTGAAAGGCATAAATTCAGGGAATGCAGTTTCTAGTTATTCTTTAAAATTGTATTTTAAAGCAAGCAACGTGTGAAGATAGTCTGGGCACCACTGAAGAGTACTTTGCCATATACAGGTTTACTTTTTGAAAGAGATATGTTATCATGGCTAACTTGTATTATAATAATGGCACTGGAAATGAAAGTAGAAAAACTAGATACATTCTTAACTTTGGGTTTCAGATATTCTTCTATAAAATGAGATTATCGAAATAGATTTTTTTTTTAATTTTAAATATGGAACTCTTATTTGGGAGGAGAAAAACAACCCACAAATGTCTGGTAGTACTTTCCTCTAATTTATCCCCAACACAGACACAAATGTGCACACATATATGTGTTCACACATAGCTAACGGTATAATTTTCAAAAAATAAATATACCTCCTGAATATAAATATATGTCAATATTTTAACTAAGTTTAAAGAATGATCTTACTGTTCCTTGTAAAATTTATTATAATAATTAAAATGCATAAATTAAGTGTCTGAAAAGAGAAAAAAGTACCATTGGGGGAAAACATCACATGCTTCAACACAATTAACCAAAAGGGGTTTGTACATGAGCCGCTGTCTAAACGCCATCTCATTATCAGAAGAAAGATGTTAGAAAAGCCTGGACAAAGAGGATATTCCAAGGGCAGAAGTAATGGTTAACTGTGATTCATTGATAAAAGACAATGGTGAGGTTGGAAGAAGAAAATTAATTAGCTCTAATGGACTAATATTAAACAGTTGCCTAAATGAAGGGTTATGTAAGGTCCTATGAAGAAGTAGCTATATGGAGACATGGAGCATATCAACTAACATAATAAGCCTAAAGATCAAACACTCTGCATGAAACACAGTATGTGCTCAATAAATGTTAGTTTCCTTTCCCTAAACTAGGTTAAAACTTTTGAAGTTGAAGTTTATCCTTCATGAACATTTAAAATTTCTTAAAAAGACTATTTATTCTATTTGATAGGCTTTTACACAGTCCCTTTTCCTAAGGTCCTACTTTATCCTATTACCTATTGGTTGACTTCTACTCTTTTCCAGATCTCGACTTAGATATCTTTCTCCAGAAATATTTCCTAGAGTGTGCGTATACACACAGATAACCATGGTAGTTTCTCAATGAACACATGCTAGATGTCATAGGATGTACAAACACACACACACACACACACACACACACACACACACACACACACACACACACACACACCATTACAATATATTTTGAAGCCGTTGTTACAATATATTTTGAAGCCATTGTTAAAGTTATAATTTAATAAACAGATATGATTAAGCTTTCCAAAAAATTCCTAATCCCTTCAGATCCACTGATTGATGAACCACATTTGCATTTCCAAAAGATGTGAAAAACATGAACCTTTCAAAATTGAGGTAAGTTACAAGTTTAGTAATTGAAGAAACTAAAAACAAATATTTTCTACAACTGTTATTTAGCATATACCATAATGTAAGTTGAAAGAAGTTAGGAAACTTGCTCAGGCTTACACATAATTAGCAACAGACCTAAATCTGAATCCTTAAGTGCTGAACTCCCCTTACAGTACATAGTATCTTTGGAGAGAAATTTCTGCAATGAGCATAAGTGGCTTTTAGTTATTCCTGGGAAGGTAAAATAAGGACATAAAAGGTAGGCTCAGGAGTTTTACCTCCTTAATTGCCTATTCTATCAAGTCTTCAGGGCTATCACTATAAAACTCCATTGTTTAATATGTAATTCTCATTTTGAAGCACTGAAATTGAATGTTGAATACTCAACATGTTGAATAATCAGCAAATCCTCAAAATGAAAGAAAATGTTATTATTTTGTGGTTGGTATATACGCTTCCTAGGAGTTTGATATTATTCTTTTGGTAAGTAAATCATAAATATCTTCAACTGACTTACATTGTGTTTGGTTCAAAATGTCTGAGTTGACAAAATATAAAGTCATAAAATTTAAGTACAATAAAGGTAAATAACTGAATTATCATGGAACTTATTATTACACCTTTGTAATGTATTTAAACATTTTGTTTAAATTCTTACCAGGTTATCAGAAATAACTGTCATTCTTTTTAAATAATAAAAAGGGATAATATTTAAAGCTATCTTTCATGCAATGGTAATTCTTAAAAGTTATGTTAAAAGTGCCATTGTTTTAGATTCTGCATATATATTATATTCTCAAATGATATTTTCTTGCTCATTATAGGAGATACTCATTGTATCTTTTTAAAAGCTTTTTTTTTTAAGTAAGCATATTATATAGTGCAATGAGAAAATACATTGCCAATTTCCCTCTTGCATAAAATATCTGAGCTAACAATTTGACCTAGAAGGAGAATCTTTCTTTTCATTAGACTTCCCCTTTCATCAAAAGCTTTGTTAGCCCACTGAGTCATGACGAGTAATCCCTTATATGCTAGGGTACACTGTTCTTCCTGATGAACTAACAAATTAAAATGTAATGTGAAACAGTGACACTGGGAATATTGAGGAATAGCCCCTTATGTACAAAAAAATCCATGATTAAACTAAGATGTACATTTTAATTATATTCGTACCAAACTGATAATACAGAATGAAATACAGTTTGAAGGAATCCAAGGAAACCATAACAAAGAGCATAAGCAAGCTGACAACCCTTGTTTCTCCTCCATCTTCTGTCATGGGGCCTTCCTCTCTCCCTCTGCTCTTCTAAAGCCTTGTTTCATTATATCTTGGCAAGAATTGGGAAGAAATCAAGTGATTTTTCATCACTTTCAGCTCAAGCTAAAGTAATTATTTGTCTGATTTTTTTTCTGTTTTCTGTTTTCCTTAAACTTGGTTCTCTCAAGGGTAAAATGAACCACGGTACTTATCAGCTCAATGCATACACAAGTGATACTGAAGGCAACTGACCGCGACTGAAGCCAGAGGTTAGCTGCAAATCCATTAGTGATTTTAAATAGTTGGGTAAAAACATTCTTTGTGAGTTTGTGATAATGCTGAATAACTGCAGAAGTCACAAAATAAGACAATGTAATTTGCATTAATGTCATCAGACAGATCCACAGAAAGCTTGAAAGAGTGCAAATGGTTTTCTATGAGATGACCAAAGCCATTTTTGCTGTTCATATATCTAAAAGTAAAATTTCTTATTATCCTTTGACATATTATACATTTTATTTTAAGGATCATATTCTAGATACAGCTCTATAGAGTAGAAGAAAGCTAACATCTAGAAAACATTCTTGCCCAACTCTGAAGCATTCATATCAGAGAAATATTTAGGATTTACAGAATATACTGTGTATGTTTTACAGTGTATATCGGGGGAAAAATTTAGAGACATATATTTTATTTAAGCTTGCAAGCTTCTTTTGAGTTAGTTGGTGTTAAGAAACTTCCCCCCATAAAATCAAGAATTTATATTTAAGGAAAATTCCATTTTAAAAATCTAATCTCACATTATAGAAGAATAAATCACTGTACTGTTTGCTTTGTCTGTATTTTACAAATTTCCTTCCAAATATATGGTAAATTTTCTAAAAAGGAGCTCTCAGTCAGATACTTTATCATCATTAAATCATCATCACACTTCTTATTTTAATAATTGTTAATTAGTAGATCAATAACATAACAGAGATTATACTGACTCATTAAAGCAATTTAAAAGATTAGTTCTTTAATGGAACTGTGTTAGTTTAAAACCTGAAGAAAATTTCAAAATGGTATGAGCAGGTTTGGTGTAGGTAGGGTTTGGGTGAATGTAACTTTGCAGCAGCAAAATTTAGCTAAAAACATTTTTTGGAGTAGGGACGCTAGTTTAATATAGCTAGAATCTTTATAAAAAACTCCAAAAATTGTCCTAATTAATAAACAAAAAGAAATTGACTGTTTTGTTGTTTCTGTTTAATATTAATGAAAACTAATATTTAAGATACAAAAAGCTCATTATATAATAATAAATAAATAATAACATGAAGAATACCTAATCACCATTAGGCAAACACCACAGTAAAAATTACTGTAGGCTAAATTTAATAGTGGATGCTAAAATATTTGGGTGAAGCAGGATATTCATATAATCTCAAAGTAGCTTTCTCAATATATTTATTAGTTACAAAGGGGAAAATAGTAAATTTATAGTGAAAAGACTCAGCACATGCTATCTTACTCAAGTACATCCTGAGAAATAAAAAATATATACTCCCTGATAGGATGCACTGAGAAGGAAACAATATTACTTCTATGGCATTGCTAAAAATGCATAATCCCAATCTAATCATGTATAACTTCACAAAAATCAAAAGGCCTTATACAAAGTTACTGAGCACTGTGATTAAACGTTTCAAGGTCACGGAAGACACAGGAAAACTTAGCGACGGTCATAGGTTAGTAGAAACCAAGGAAATAGCAACTAAATACAATCTGGGATCCTACTTTAAATCCAAGAACAGGAAAAAGATATTTATGGGAAAAGTGGTGAAATTTCAATAAGAATGATGGATTACTTAATATTATTGTACCAATGTAAGTTGTTTAATTGTACAAAAATTTTATTATGACTACATCACGAGTTAAAATTAGGGGAAGCTAGATAATGGGTATATAAACTCTATCCCATTCTTTGAAACATTTCTGCTGATCTAAAATTATCTTGAAACTTTTAAATCTATATAACAGAGTTTACATAGGTAATTTTGTGAATTAAGTCAACACATTTCAAAACTGTCTTTGTAGCTACCAAATTATTCCAATGGCACCTTTTTGCTGCATTTTATAATTACTCACTATTCTAGTTTTTTTTTTTCCCTCCAAACTGATGAGACTATATTTACCCTCCATATTTCGGATTCAACAGTATCATCATTACATTCTCCTATACCAAAACCTCATGTCTATTTTATTATTTCATCAATTTCAAGTATTCACTGATTACTACAACATACTATGTACTGGAAGAAAAAAAGATAAGGTGATTGCAATATATCTACCTGCATAGATTAATACGATCTAGAAAAATAGTTTATGCTATTTAGATTTTATATCCCTACGCTAACCCATTATTATGTAAACTACAATTAATTTGATGGCGATTGACACATTTGCATGTTTGATGTTTATATTCTTGTTGAAGAGTGGTTATCATCACTGACAGAATATCAAGAATCTGAAGAGTTTTGCCATTATTAGATTTGCATATAATTATATGAGGTCACATAGGCAGGAGGGATGAAATAAATTACCATACAATGAACATTTTGTAACATGAACTTTCTATCTCTGGAAGAGAATGTGAGAAGCACACTAGGAAGTCAAAGGTGCAGAAATACAGTGGAGAATCCCTGGCCGGGAGGTGTATGTATTTTGAAATCACTTGCAGTTGGGCAGCAGTTCTAGATTTCCATTTAAATACTAATTTTATTAACTTTGTACTCTTAATCACAAATTTATTTTCTGTTTTCTCCCTATTTCATGAAAATATATTATTTTATAAAATATTTCATTTCAAAAAAAGCACAAATACTACTGTATAATGATGACATTAGCAATAGAAAGTGACTAGGTGGTAGAGAATACTACATAACCAAATTTAAAATGTATATCCAGGTAAAGGTCCAAATGCGCTTGAGATTTAAAAGGGCCATTGATATATAATAACTAACAGTTTTGGCTGCACTCAGTTGAAACTTAGTATGGTGTGACTTTCCTATATTATTGGTAAATGCTTAAAGATGATGATAAATAAGGATCTATGAATAAAGGTAAAGATCTAGAAATTATTTCAACTAAGTTAGAAAGAGCCAACTCCTTTATTGTCCAAAATGTAATTAACTGTATATATAGTTTTCTCTGTCGATTTTCTTTTGCCACAGTTTACCTAACATTTTCTTTCCTAAAAATGTTGAAAAGAAATAAGAGATTTAAATAAGATTCCGGTGGGGGTGGTGGGGTGAAGCAATTCGATAAGGGAGACTGAAAAAAAAATCAGGTAAAAGGGATTTGGGACACTTAGTAAAATAAATAAAAGAGGATAAAAAGAATTGTATCATAAAAGGTCAAAGCAAAGACCTGAAAAAGTTCCAAAGGAGATCTGAAAAAGCAGAAAAATTTAAATCTGAACAATGTATGTATTTCTTAGAATTAGCAGATATTTATAACATAAAGTACAAAACAATTGTTATAATTTTTCTAAAAATGTGTTTTTCCCCTTTTATATTTTCAGTACATGTCAATATATACAAGAACAGTATCTGGCAATATTTTCTATTACTAAAAGACATTCCATAAAAAGAATAAGGTATAACAAACAGTTTTTTCAGGAAGGGGCAGTTACATTTTATTTTAACTCCATAGACACAAAATATAATATTAATTTAATACAATAGGGGGGAAAAAACATTTAGTTAAGGGGGAGAGATAATGAGACCAAACAGCCACTGTGTGGGCTCCATGTGCTTTATAACATTTTAAAATTTGGCCAAATTTGGTCCAATTTTAAAGAAGTATTATTTTGTTCACCTGAGGCTGATGTACAATAAGGAGTGAGGTGTTTAATCAACCACTGAACTTTTTCATATACTTCTGAAGTGAAAATTAAATGTAGAGTGGAAACAACCAGAACCCTACCTATGCTTTAGTCATGACTGTACTGAAAAGTCTTCAATGTTTCTCTAATGCTCCAAAAACTGATTCAAATTCTTTCACTGATTTTATTGCTATCTTCCATTGCCTAGGATAGAACCTAGCACACACTAGATTCTTAAGAAATATTTTATGGCTAGCTGGCTGGCTGCTATAATATTCTTTACCTTTATATACTTTTGTACTTAATATATGGTATTTTGTATCATTATTTATGTTTTTATGCACTATATATTCTAAAAAGAAATTGTGTATTAGAACATTTCAGGAACAAGCCCCTATCTATGGTGGCGAAAGCTCTGTCACAAAATCAAGGTTAGATTCAGAGTAGAATGACTAAGCCTATAGACAAGTTTCCATTTTTTCATAGCCACCCATTGAGGTTTTTAGTGCATATCTACCTAAATAAGGAGAGTGCACTGGATATCATACAAAGTAAAGTTTATAGGGTATAAATAGACCCCAAAAATGAATTGTTCCCTCCACAATATTTCATCCTGCGTGGTTTTTCTGTTCACAAGGCCAAGACCCTCTACTGAGTGGGGGGAAAATAATCAGCATCTTTCTTGTGGGTTACAACCTTTTAATTCAAGTTGGAATTTACCAAGACAAGTGGGAATCAAATTTAAGGTCAATGATCGACAATGACTACTCTCTTACAGTATAAGGTCCCTGGAAGAGCTTCAATTCTATTCTTGCCTTCAAGTATGAGTTTAAGCACTTGAATAGATATTGTTTCTATATTTGTGGGATATCTAAAAGAATACAAATAATTTCCGAACTCCAAAAGGTTGTCCTAAGCTGAACCTCTGTCTGATCTGTTACCACTTTTCCTTTAACTTTAATACAGAGTCAGGGTATCTGGCTCAGAACCCTGACTCTATTGTTCATTAGCATTCTGTCCTTAGATTTAAATCTACTGTGTCTCAGGTTGCTCAACTAGAAAGAAAAAAAAAGCTATCTTTAAAATTTATTGTATTGGACACTTTTTTTTTTAATTAGAGAAAAGGTGAAACATTTTATAAAATTCTTATGATAACTATCATCATTCAACATTAAATCTGTTGCTCTGACTCAAATACCTCTTCTCTACAAGCCCTAACTGCAAACACTTGTCCACTGTTCCAGCAGTTGTTTAACTCTGTTGTTCATTGTTTTTCTTTCAGAAACCTTAAAATCTAACTAAGGCTTTGCTGCCCACTGCAGGAGGAAATGAGGAGAAATAATCTCTTTCATGGATTCTTTAGTGACTTTATCTCTTTATCTCCAATGTTTTGATGGTTATTCTGTGACTTATTACTTGAAAAAGCTTGATTATACGTGTGTGTGTGTGTGTATGTGTGTGTGAACTCAATACTAGTTTAATACATTATAAGTTTAATTAACTATTACATCTTGTATACCAAACTAAGAAAAATGACAAGGACTTAACACATATGAATAATTATTTTTGTTGTTAATTATAATGACTGTATGGACATTCACACAAAACATTTGGCCTTCCTATTCAGTTTATAATTCATATTTTCCTGTTATCACTGTTTAATGGATCTATCCGAAACGTGTAATGCATTTTATTGTCTAGAATAGCCCCAGGTATTATAGTAGACAATAAATAAATTTTGAATGAATAAGTAAACAGATCTACACTAATATACTAATAAATGTAAAAACTCAAACTATTCTCATAACAACCATGGTAACTAGTTCAGTTTGAATATGTCCTGGTGTATTTGAGAAAAGAGTGAGGATTTTAATACATAGCATAAATTTTTTAAAGGAACAGAAAAATGTAATAGGTGAATATTCTGAGTTGCATTTTTGACAGTAGATTAGAATGCATGGGGGAGCTTCCCTCAACATTTTGATTGTCGTAAAATTTTGTTACAGTAGTTTTCAGGGAATATAGGAAATATTTTGTTGAACTTTCATTTTATTATGTACCATATTATTATAAATATGTGGCTACTTGGCTAAGGTATAATTTTTTTTTTGGTCTATAAAAATCTTTAGTTAATTTGTGTTATGGGATTACACCTTTAAAAATAAAAAGGGTACACTGGAGTTCTTTGCAAACTGTGAACATAGTTGGTCTATAAAAGATTCATAAGATCATAGAATCATAGGTGTCTGTTTTTAAAAGCTGAAACAGACTTTAAAGATATTAAATTTAAGGACTTTGTTTTGAACCTGTGCAATTATAATAATGACCTTTAATTCTTTCCTAATGGCCTAGATGGAATTAATTGGTTATTTCAATATCAGGATTCATCCTGTCTGGAATTTTAAGAGTCTCTTCTCTACAATAATGGGCTCCATCAAGCTTATTTAAAATGTTCTGAAAGCACATTTTTAAGAGCCTTGACATTCTCTCACTACCATTTCTCTTTCATCTTCTACATTATGTGCAGTGAAGAACCTATTTTTGTTCCTTTGTAATTCTGCTTTTGTCGAGCTATTATTTAGATCTTACTAACAGTTCTTTTCTTTTAATTATGTTTCTTATATTAAGAAAATTTTATGATTGGAAACTGGATACTATTTACCAAATCTAGAAACTTTTCTATAATGAAAGTTACAAGCTATCAAATTTCTAAATAGCTGCCATGCTGCCATCTTCTGGTTATCTTGTAATATTTTTTAAGCTCACAAACTTTATTTTAAAAATGTCTCCTGCTGTGCTTTAAAATAATAGAAAAATAAATGTGTTAAGTCAAAGAAAATAATTTGAATGATTAGAGTCACTGTATCTAGAATTTGATTAGCCCAAAATCTTTAAGATAATGATAACATCTTATACATTTAAGTGTAAACATCGAATAGGTAACCAAAGAATAGTGTATTATCCCAGAATTAATTACCTTGGGCTAATGAGAAGGTTCCATGACATTTTTTCTATCACATTACTTTTTACAGAATTTTTCTCATACCTTTTCAATGAGGCAGTAAGATGAGTACACAGTCATTGAGTGAGAAATTCCCAAATCCATAATTCCTGTTACTAATTACTTATGCTATTTAATGGTGTTGTGGATAGCATTGATCATTTTGCCAATTTAATTGCCTTGGTTTCACTTTAAAACTCTCCCAGTACCTACAGAAGCAGCACAGGTCAAAAGCCCACAAGGACCAGCTAGAGAAGCCAGGGTTTCACATCTTTCAGAGCTTTTGCTTTTTAAGAAATCTCTGAAACCTATAGAGCTCTCTATTTATGTTAGTTTAAACTAAACATTTTTGCCTTATTTATTTATTTTTTTGCAAAAAGTCCTTTTCACTCCATTAGCATTTTCATTTTAGTAGCCTTTGAAACAAAGAATTGTTTATATATAAGACACATTAATGTCACACTGAAAACTGAATTCAAAATGTAAGATATTACATATGCTCCTTCAAATTCAAAAGGGAACAATGTCCTTATGTCATATGCTTTTTCATATGACTATATGAAAATATAAATCATCGCAGCTCATTGAAAATTTGAATGCAAATGGCCCCGTAAATGTTTAGCAACAGAGGATTTTCTCAACTGTTTATTAAGGGCAATCCAAAATCTAAAGCAGCTCATACAGGTGCTAATTTCATTCCTGTTATTAGTAATTAGTGATGAAATTTAATGGTGTTTGTAAGTAGTTCTCAAGCATTTGCCATATTAAACAGGGTTTAAATATAAGGGGCCATTAAAATGTAGTTTTTAAGCTTAATAGACTTGGGCATACAAGTATTTTGAACAATCAACACCTCTGAAAACATATGCCAAGTGTAAATGGCAAAATTGGCCTATTTGTTGTGGGCACAATGTTGACCTTGTCATTGCTGGATATAGTGTGCATTTATGCAAATTTTAACATACCCTGATGGTTGATAACTATTCTGTTTACTAAACTGTAAGAATCTAAAATTCTTGTTATTACTTTGTCATGATAAAATTACTTTTTAGTCTCCTATATTCACAAAAATACAAAGTAACTTACCTGCATCAACCCCATGACTCTGTATTCATTACCAGCAACCTAATTGAACTTAATGCATTAAAATACTCACACAAATGTATACATTATAAATATAATTAGCTAGATTGATACTATTGTCAAATGCCTTTACTAAATCTCTTCTCTGTTGTTACAATCAAAAGCATAATAAATTATTGTGCTCAAAATTCATTCCTCTTATATACATTCTAAACCTAAATCCGGGTAAAGAGTGGGGGAGATTAACTATTTTATTCAATGATTAATAAAAGAGTTCAAATTCAACTCAGAACATGTCATCTTAGGACAAAATTATGTAATAATAAACATCTCTCATTTGCTCTTTCTTCTTGTTAGTAGTCCCTACTGAGATTCCACCAGATTGAATTTAAAGATTCAGTTAACTTTAAGTAAATAAATATTAAGAATAACATAAACAATAATATTAAGATAAACTCCTTCATCACTACAAAGTGTAAGAGAATAAAATTGACTTTTAATTGTACGATACTGAAAATATTTCATGAAATGCAACGTACCACTACCTAGACAGAAGAATAATCAAGAGAGCTAGAGAACAATCAAAAGGAGCAAGAAGTACTGGAATTGAATTTAATTCTACCAACATGTATTGATCTCCTTTTCTATGCCAGACACTATGCTAGGTTAAAAATATAACTGTGCCTAGCACATTTCCTGCCCTCAAAGTATTCAGAGTTCATACAGGGAATTAGGCAGAAAAACATCTAACTATTATTAAACAACGTGATAAGAGTATGGATGCAATATTTAGAATGAAAATATAGACTTGACCTAGTAATTATGCCTGTGATGACCAAGAAATGACGTATGGACGGGACCTTAAAGAGCACTTGGAGTTTTTGCCAAATTAAGGAGTGTATATTTGACAAAATGATATAGTGGCATAAGGTTTGGAGTCTTTAAAGTTGTATTTGGTGGGTGGGTAATAGAGACAGTTAATGTGAATATTGTAGAGAATGTGGATAAGCACAACTTAGATAAGCACAACTTAGGGACAAAAAAAAACGGTAAGTGAAAGACTTTGAATACTAAACTAATGAAACAAGCAGAATTTAAACTCTTCAAAAGAAGAGATGTACCTTGATGATAAGTTTTAAAAAACGTTTTTTGGCTATTTTACATGTGAGAGCTAATCTGATCTTTACATTAGCCCTAAAAAAGGTAAGAAATACTATGTTCCTAATTTTATAATAAAAAAAAAAAAACAAGGCTTAAAGAAGATAAATGCTTTGTTTAGAATCAGACAGGTAGTAAGTGACTCAACCTAAGTATCTCTCTCGAGGTCACATTTATCTACTCAGCTACACTTCCAACTGGACCAAACTGGTGTTTTAAAAGATAAATTTACTGATACTTCTGAATAAGAATAAATTAGAGAGAAGAGGCCCTAAAAGCCAAAGAATAGTTAAGAATTTGCTACAATTATCTACCCCAGAAATATCATAAGTCTAAATCAATGCAAGGAGCGGCTGCAGGACAGGCAGCTTTACTTTGAAGCCAAGAAGCTTGAGAGTCAGGGTCCTCACTGACACAGACCACTGCCAAGGCCCTGGGAGGAAGCCCGGCACGACTTCTCATAGTCTTATACTTTTGCAATATTTTCAAATGCATTAACCACTGGTTAAATCTGCTGGGTCTTTCTACTCTGCTTTCCAATCTGTCACATTTTTGCTCTTATCCTATGGTGTTGAGAGAGGCTACATGTATTTGCCAATCTAGCTAGAGATATTTGGGGCATATATTTAGTTTAGGAAAAAATGGGTTCTATTTATGCATTACAATAATGTCCTTGAATAAGTAAGTTATAAAAAAATATCCCACTGTAGAAAAGTTATCAGGAATAATTCTGTGTCAACTTACTCAGCTTTGAGATATGAAACTATAAGGCTAGAAGTCAGATCACAAAATAAAGGTCCATCGGCACTCAGCACAGGAAGTATAAGGGTAGTGAAGGAGAAATAAGTGGAGTTCAAAACAAGCCTGAGGTCATTTCTGATGCATTATGAGAGTAAATTATAAGCAGAGTATTGTGTTCTCATTCATACTTAGTCAAAAAGAGATGCTAAAGAGGGAATATATTGTACTAGGTAATAAATATACAATATAATATTAAATATACAATATAAAAATACCATCCCTATCTCTTTTTTTTTTTTTGGTGTAAATCAAATGAAATAGGTTTTATCAGTGTTTCTGAGTTGTAGGGCATTAATCTATAGCAGTACTTCAAATGGCAAATCTACCTGTGTGTGAAGTCGCATGTTTTGTTTCCCATTGTATCAGACCATGTCTTAGTACATCTAACCATCTAACCTGACAATATCTCATGGATCAAGACTAAACAACAAGTAAAATTGCCACTGACACAGCAAAATAATCAAACCATACTAGAGAAAAGACAATTATGTTTTTATTTTCTCTATAAAAAAAAATATTATGGATTGTTGCCATGTGAACAGGAGATTGATGAGTATGCAACCAAAAAAATAAAGGAAAAAAATGTTATAAAATTATATCAAGAAAAAAACTAAGGTATTTTTTCCCAAATTTTAAGATTTGTCAGTCTTAAAATATGCAATTTCTTATGATTACTGTCATTCTAATGAAATATTCACTTTTAAACAATTTTACAACATGGATCCATTTCTCAGAAAAAAAGAAAACAATGACAATAAGGATGTTGGGACATTTGAGAAGCTTTTTAAAGCTAAAGTTGCTAATAGGGATATAATAGAATGGTGAGTCAGAAAAAATTCCAAGGTGCACAGCATGAGTTTCTCTGTAGAATACTAGAAAGGGTTCTCTGTTTGCATAGAAAACAGTAGATTTCAGATGTGTTTAAGGAATAATGAAACATCCAGGAGAAAATATATAAGGAGAAAATAAACAAGAGGATTTACAGGAAATGTATGGCTCTTATATTCGGTCCAGAACAGAAAGTAGTCATATAAGAATTTTTTTGACTTTATGTTTTTACAACAGTTTTAGTTTGCAAAACTGTTTAGTTTGAAAGAAACATAGAGAGATATCTCATAAATCCCCTTCCTCCACACAGGCAGATCCTCTTTGATCATCAGCATCCCTTACCTGGGTAGCAGATTTGTTACAATTGATGAATCCGTATTGACACATCATTATCACCCAAAGTCCACAGTTATACTATGGTTTACTCTTGGTGACGTAATTCTATGGGCTTGAACGAATGTATTATAAAGAGCATTACTGTATTATAAAGAGCATTTTCATTGTCCTAAAATTCCCTGTGGCCTATCTATTTTACCCTCCACTCAAGCCCCCAGAAACCACTAATGTTTTTACTATCTCCATGGTTTTGCCTTTTCTCAAACATCATCTAATTGGAAACATGCAGTATGTAGCCTTCTCAATTTGGTTTCTTTCACTTGGTAATTTCCTTTAAACTTCCTCATGTCTTTTCATATCTTGACAGTTAATTTCTTTTTAGTGTTGAATAGTGTTCCATTGTCCGAATGCATCACAGTTTATTTATTTATTTACCTACTGAAGGACATCTTGGTTGCTTCCAAGTTTTGACGATTACAGATAAAAAAAAGTTGTAAATATCCAAATGCAGGTTTTGTATAGACATAAATTTTCAACTCTTTTGGGTGTATTCCAAGGAGCATGAATACTGAATTATATGGTAAGAACAAATGTAGTTTTTAAGAACCCACCAAATTGTCTTTTAAAGCAGCTGTACCATTTTCCATTCCTACGAGCAATGAATGAGAATTGCTCTTGTTCCACATTCTCACCAACATCTGGCGCTGTCAGTGTTCTAGATTGTGTCCATTTTAATAGGTGTGTAGTAATATCTTATTGTTGCTTTAATTTGTGTTTCCCTAATAACATGTGATGTGGAGCACGTTTTCCATATGCTTATTGGCCATTTCTGTGTATTCTTTGGTGAGGTGGCTATTAAGGTCTTTGGCCTTTTTGTAACTGAATTATTGAGTTTTAAGACTTCCTTTTATATTTTAGATAACAGTCCTTTATCACATGTGTCTTTTTCAAATATTTTCTTCCAGTCTGTGGCTTGTCTTTTTATTCTCTTGACGTTGTCTTTCATAGAGCAGTCAATATAATTTTGAGAAAAATAAAATAAACATTTGTGGTAGCACATAGCATAACAACAAAAAAAAAAGTAAAGGAGAATGCCCAGAAAGAAAATGTAACTTGGAAGAGATGAAGAGAACATACAAAACTAAAGAGTGTTAAATCTGAGGCTTAGAATGAGGAGTTAAACAAAGTCCAACAAGGAAGAAATCAGAAAGGTAGGCAAAATATAAGGAGAGTTGAATCTGGAAACTTAAGTAAAAAAAAACTGGAAACACACACACACACACACACACACACACACACACACACACACACACACAATATTAAATTTAATACTTAGGAGCCTACTGGTAAACTCAGTGTAAAAAGTTTTTGTTAAAAAATGGGCATGAAAGTCTGATTATAATTAGTTGAACAGTAAAAAGAAGATATGAAAGAAAAGGAGTTAAACACAATCTGGATTTTCAAATATATGTAAGAAAGAAACAAAGAAACATATTCTAGAAGAGAATGTTACAAACTACTAGGTACAGTATGGGCTTAATTTTATAATAAAAACATATAAGATAATCATATAAGATAACTTTACACCAAAATATAACAATCTTACACCTAGATAAAAATATTTCAGGCAATTTTATTGTTTTTATTTTTTGTGCATTTTCCAAATGTTCTATAATAAATGAATTTCCTTTATGCTAACAAAATACTATAAATTATATATTTATAAAATATGCATTAAATATTTATAAAAATATATATATAAGATATAAAAAGATAAATTAATTGCTTAATAAAGAGTCTTATGTTTAAGATAGTTTAGATTGAAGAGAAGGTGTTAGAAGAGAGGATAAAAGTCAAAGATAAATTTAAAAAAGATAATAGATGGAGGAAGAATCCAGACAAATGAGAGAAGGTAGAGTAAATAACATGAAAGTAAAGGGGCCAACCTTGAAAAAGAGAATCATCTTTTCCTCTCATAAAGTGGGAAAGGAGGTAATAACAGAGTTAGAAATTGGTGAATTTAGGATGAAATGAAAGTTAAATGGTTAAAGTGTGAATGCATTAATTTTTGTAACAATGTAAGATATTGAGATACCAGCAAAAATGATGACAAAAGAGGACTGGGGCCTCATAGAATAGCTACCTTAGAGAGAGAATGGATAAGGAAGGAGACCATAACAAAGAAAAAAATTACCAAGTATTACTGAGGGCCCAAGTTGAGTCTGATAATCATAACTTTTAGTGGAACAAGTCAATATTGTTATTTTCTCTAACAGTATATAGTAGCCTAGAGGTAGAAAGAGAGTTACAAGTAAAAGTTTATAATAAGCAATATATAGGGAAGAGTCAACAAGAAGTGAGTAAGGCAGCTCTTGAGAAGTGATAGGACTGATCTGTGAGTCAGGCCCAGCAAAAATGGAAAACCAGAAAGAGTCCTTGGAAATAAAGAAATAACCAAAGATTAGAGCAATACTACCCAAATTACTGAAGTGTGATGGATGACAAACTAATTTTGAAAGATAATGATGGAAAATTTTTTATAATCCAAAAAAAGTTAGAAAATTTTTTACATATTATATTCACATATAGACATCTGAAATTGGAGGGATGAGGGAAGAACAATTATCTATAAACCATGAGTTTCTAACATACAGAAATAACTTGTTTGATATTTGTAGCTCAGTCTAGTACATAGTAAATACTTAAGAAATGCATTTTGACTGAGTAGTACTTCATTAATATTAGTTATTTAATTATAATTTGCTCAGTTTATATAATGTTGAAAAGTCCATAGATATATTGTAAAGACTGTTTAGGTGTCAATAAATGTGGTCATCCACATTCCTAGGTGATAATGATACATATACCAACCAATTTAAAGCTTGAAAACGATAGTCACTCAAAAATCTAATGAGCATTTTTTAAGGGATGTGTAACACAAGCATTTTTATTCTCTAATGCAAGGAAATAAATGATTAGTAGCACTTTTTGACAACTGCTCAAGCATAATGTCTTGGTTCTATACTAAGAGTTTAGAATGCATTTCAATAAGAAATACTTATAAATGAAAGAGCCACTTGACTGATTTTTTTTCTTTCCATTTGAGAAGGAATAAAGAATCAGACACTTATTAAAAAGTCATCTTCTATCAAGAGTAAATATTAGGCACTTCCATCATCTAACAACTCTGAATTTTAAAGGTCTTTTTAGTGACGAATATAAGTGGGGGATGATTTTTTAAATGGTGAGTTCTCAGAATACATCCATAGAAAGCAAAGTCCTTTCATACACATTAAGTCCTCTCTGATAAAGTAAAGCTACCAGCTTAAAGCAGGCCTTTTTTTTTTTTCCTATGCTGCATCAAGTCTAAACAAGCTAAATAGGATGGAAAAAAAGTCTCTTCAAATACCAAAGAAATGAAAATATACTATATCTGTAAGCATACAAAAACTTCACTTCTTTAAAATAACTTTTTCTCTTTTCTTCTTGATTCAAACCTGCCTTTTCTATTCTAATGGCACCATGACTCACTTCTTTTCTTTCTACTTTTGCATGTACTGCAGGACCACTCCCTTAATTAAGCCCTTAGGTCAGCATCAGTTTTAGGACACCATGATTAACATCAAGACCTGAGGCAATGATCAAATGCCTCCTACCCTAAACCTAACCAATCAGTAGAGCCTAGGACCCCAAATCCCTTAGCCACCATGACCAATAAGCTTTCCCTAGGGGCTATCAGGGAGCCAAGTCTTTGAGCACTAGCCCACCTGTGTCTTCAGGCTTCACACCATTTTCTTATTTAAAGCTTTACTTGCTTTGCTGCAAAATCTTGCTCATATCTCATTTGGCTTGCAGGCAACAAACCCCCTTTATTTTGCTAACATACCTAAACATCAAAGATATTTTCATTTTGTCAAAGCCTGACTTACATAACCTATTCTGATTTTAAAATTATGCTAATCTCACTGTGGTTCTTTTTACATCCCTTTGTTATTATTATTATTTTTTTAATTTGTAGAAAGGCAAGTTCATCAAAGTATATAAGGTGGACTTTTGTAACTTTTGGAGAGCAAGTCAACAAAACTTTGGTTGGATTAAAAAAAGTAGTTCCTTTTGGGATTCTGAGTATCTAGTTACATTTTATTCACTGATTGATCAAAACTCATTTAAGTTTACAAGTTTTAATAATTCTACTTGTTAGAGTAAGCAAGCATTTTGATTTACTGGTTTTTAAAGGTTAAACTCACTAAAAAGAAATAAACTAATTAACTGTCTCTTAAGAAATTAGACAGGCCATTACATAACTTGTTATAAGGTTCCCTATAAATCAGATAGATGCTTTCTATGACATTTTAATCAGAAAACATTTTAGTACAAAACTCAAGCACATAGTACTCACAATCAAAAGAACATAATAAAAACTACAGATTATTTAGTTTTCATGACGATATTATCAGCCTGTGTAATTTTCAAAATATATAAACATAGAATATTAAATTGTTGGATATTGAGGGGAAAAAAAATAAGAAAAGTCTCTTTCCTCAGAATCTGAAGTCACTACATCACATGAGGCAACAATTTGCTCTCAATAGCTGCATATCCCAAACTTAATGTCTGGGTTCCAGCAGTGAAAAGCTTCTTATTCTATTATTTGGTCCATCTCTACTTCTTTATGCCCCTCTTTTACAACCTAGAGATTGCTTTTGCTTATGTTTGTATGTCCAGGGTCTTTTCTGTGGGCTAATCTAGCTATATAGTAACTTACCTTACAAAAAGATAAAAATCAGGAGGTTAGGAATTCATTTTTTATTCAACTCTGCATCCCCCAAATCTACAATAGGCTCTGACTTATAGTTGGTTCTTAATAAATATTTGTGAAATGAATATACCATCATTCTTTCCCCATATATTCTCTTAGGACCCCTAATGCATGCTGCCAACCACCTCCAACCCTGCCCTCCTCTAAAAAAAGATCTTTAGTAGAGCAGACTCACATTTTCTTTCTCCCCCCCTCCTACACACACACACACACACACACACACACACACACACACACACACACACACTCACACTTCATGTATCTATACATATACATATATATATATAGCCTCATCTCTGGGACAGGACAAGATATTATATAATTGTGCAATATTTCATAATATTTCATAATATGGCAGTATACTATACTGTATTTCCTACCTCTAAAGCTCACCTGTGGGGATATGGATCCGTTTCCCAAAAACACTGAACCATACATTCATGTGTCTAAAACACAGGTAATTAACTAAAAAAAAAAATGTTTAGAAAGGGTAAATATGATGTCTACTGATACTGTGAATTCGACTCTATTTTGAGGAAGAATCAACTTGTATTCTAATCAGTGCTTGCTTGGCACAATGTAAGTGCTCATTAAGTGTTTGATGGATACATAAATAAAATTGTAAATGTCCTGGTGGAGGGGGGAGGGCGGAATTCCATTAAGCAATTCATGAATAAAAAGGCATATAATCTAAACAAGACTTTTAGAGTTAACACAAAGCTTATTCTTTAGCACACTATGTACTTGAAAGAAATGAGTGCAATGTATTTTTTATATATAAATTTTTTGATTAGTATTTGGTGATTCAAAATATAATTTCTAATTGTTTATTAAATTTACCTACATTTTACATATGCATTTGAAATACTACATATAAAAAATATTTGATAATTACAGAATTTATGTTGCTGTCCTAAAAATTAAATAATGCTTATGTATAAATTACATTTTCAAAAAAGTAATGGCAATATCTACATTTATAAAATGTTGTATAATTTGTATAGCACTAACATGCAATATCTAAATGGACTCTTACAAATACTTTACTGCTAAGTATGATTACCCTACTTTAATGAAGAACAATAAATACCACAGTAGTCAGGAGCATAGGCTCTGGATCCAGGTTTACCTGGGTCTGAACCCTATTTTTGCCATTTACTCTGTGTCCTTGAACAAATGTCTCAATGTCTCCAAGTCCCAGGTAAATGACATAAACAAGTTTACAATGTTCACTTCAACTTAGAAGAGATAATACATAGTGGTTAGCCCAGGGCTCTTTACTCAGCAACTGTACAACAATGTTTTATTGGTAGTGATCATTGTTAATCGGGGGTTGGACTCTTAAGTGACTTACTAGGAAATAATAGCGTTAGAAAAGAGGAAGCAGAAGTAACACAGCAGATGAAGAGAGTTTAAATTCTAGACAGTCTAAGTTGACCGGTTTTTACCTTAGACCGACATTCGAACAGCTCATTTAATTGGAAATCAAGTTAAGCATAAAAATTTGCTATCAAAAGGAACACTTTCATATGAGTTTTCAGAAAACAAAAAAGCAGAATTTAAATATTTCAACCCTTTTTATCTATTACAACTCAGGTTTATACATATTGAGATTGTTTAGAGTACACTTTTATTCATTCATTTGTGCTAGAAAAGCTATATGTCAGTGAAGACAAGATACTAACTTTTTCAGCTGCTTAAAAAGCAATTTGCTTAAAATAATACCTAATTACTCTATTCACAAAGTAAAAATGACTTTTCAAATATATATTTATCAGCCTCTTGCTCATTAACATTAACATTCCTCTTAACTTAAAAAAGATACTCTCTTATTGAATGAAAAATAGAGCTTAGGAACACCATCATCAATAGATTTCTGTAAGGATAAATAGGAAGAGAAAAAAAGGACAAAGTAGAAAAACATGGGCAATAAGCAAATCTTAACATGAGCCAAATTAATATCACTCAACAAATAGTGAAATATCTCTCACAGAAGTAACTCTTATAGGAAACAGTGATCCTTATAGGAAAGGTTCACAATACAATAGCCATTAGATATAAATGAATTACAAGGGAAAAGATTAAAATGAGATGGGGGCACATTTATAGAGGCAAGGGATGATAGGATGCCTAAATCTTATTTTAAAGGTTTTTGGAGTTACTAAAGGTTTAAAGCAAGCAAGTAACAATCTCTCAGCAGTATTGTGGCAGACATCCTGTATACAACCCAATATATATTTCCTATTCCTTGTCCTCTTGTTGTAAACACATCCCTACTTTTGTTTAGATAATGACTGAGAACCTTAATTTCAAAGAAGAGGTGGGCAGGAGATTCAGATACAGTTAATCAAACATTATGAGAAGTCTGCTGAGAAGGGTGTAGGAAGATCTCAGAGAAAAGGCAAGAGTAAAGTGAAGAGATAGATTCCCTGCTCAGACTTCCCTTGGAATGAGCCAATACTAGCAACTAGCTTTATTTCTTCATTAGAATATTATGAACTCCTTTTGTTTAAGCTATTTTTAATCAGATTCTCAATTTCTTATGTTTGAAACTATTCACAGCTATCACATACTCTATAACTATTACAGGTTAGGCATTATAGAGATTAAAGACTGAATGAAGAGGTAGGTATAAAATTGTCATGTTCCAAACATGTCTGAACAAGAAGACTTCCATTCCATTACCAGAAACAAGAAATCAGAAGAGAACATGGTAACTCGGCTGTTGGATATATGTTTGAGGTTTTAATGGAATATTCAAAAAAATATTCAAAAATTTAAAATATATATAAAGATGCAGATAAACAGTGGGGTATCTATGTAGAATTTAGCAGATTTGAAATATAAAACTGGAAGCAGTTAACACAGGCAAAAAAAGGTAAGGGCCATAGCAATGTTCTCCATTTGGAAGATAAATGAAGTCTGCTAAAGAGCTGAAAAAATAAATTTGGCAATGTAATATGGCTGCCAAATTGGCAAGTGAAGTCATATCTGGAGATCTAATCATCAGGAGTCATTTGCCATGGATGTACCATTCAGTCTTTAAGAAACCGATGAGAGCAAACTGGTGCTAAGGATTGCTGCCAAAATGATTTCTAGAGGCTTAGGACACTGCTAAGACACTTCTGGTATTCCTCCTATCTAGAACATTTTCCATTCTCTTTTATTGTCATTTTCACCTACAACCACAGTTACTAATGGTTCTACTTATTCTTCAGATATTAGTTTAGAAAGCTTACTCTTAAATCAATTTCTTTGCATTACTTAGTATTTATTGTACATTAGTTTAAGTCTATTTGTTTTTCCAATGGGTTTATGAGCTGCCTAGTGAACTAGGCATGTCTTGCTCACCACTGTATTCCTGGAGAAAATGACTAGGAATTTCATAACATCATATTCACCATCACCCCTCTCCCAAACTTGACTGTCCAAATTGGCTGAAATAGTTTACAATACTGACATGGGGTGGGAGGAGCATAAAATTGTGCAGAAAGATCAGATTTTGAAGCAAAACAAATCATTTTATAATCTTGGATATTCTACTTCTTAGCTTTTGGCCTTAGGCAAGCACACAAGGATTTTAATCTCTTGCTTACTCTTCTATTAAAATAGAAATGATACTAGCTCCCTCTTATATTCTCCGGAATTATGTCTTAGAAATTATATGCATATATATGCATATATTTACATGCACATATATATGTATATGTGTATATATAGTTATATGTGTGTGTGTGTGTTTGTGTGTGTGTGTGTGTGTGTGTGTGTGTGTATGTATCTCCTACTTACTATTGGCACACAATAAATGATAAGTAAATTGTGGTCAAACAGGATAAGTAGAAGCTGCAGTAGTATTCAATGATGCTGACCTTAACTTATATATCCTTATGTTGCCTATATAATTTCTACCTCTTGAGATAACGCTTCCAACATAAGACAATTTATTTCAAAGAATATTCTTTGTTGTAGAGGTATTATTACAGTTTATAAAAATAGTTAAAATATTTGTTTCCTTGGTAGTCTGAAAGAAGCTGACAAATTCCATGTTTAATGTTAAACAAATTTTCTATTAAAAAATCCAAAACAATATATTTAAATTTAGGAAATTGGCTTTCATAAAGACTTACTAATGGATATTGCCACATTAAAATAAACAAAATTCACCATTTATTGGAAATATATTCATCCAAATCAATAACTTTACATATTTAATAAAGAACCTTATATTTTACCTCAAATAAGCTATCTAGTATCATAATTGCTAAGGTGCTGTGGTACATTTAGATAAATATAACTATTTAAACAATGTATTCCTGGAACATAAAGAAGTGCCTTATTTGTTATAAATAAATAAATGAATAAATAAATAAATAGATAGATAGATGGATAAAAAGACCTTTCCAATATTCTAAAGTAGCTACACATGTTGCTTAAACTTTTCTAGCCATTTCATCTCAAAATATCACTAGTAGCTAAACCACCATTATTGAAATAGCTTGTAAGATACATTCCTATAGTAATAGCTAGTGAACTGGAAAGAATCCTGCAACAATATGAAATGAGTCTCTATTATCCTATGGCTGAAATAATAATCATTATTAACATGAGTCACAAGATATTAATGATAATAATGAGGTACAAAAGTTAAAGTTTGAAGTTAAGCAATGTCAGGCCTCATTAATACTTGGATGGGAGACCATCTAGGAATACCAGGTGCTGCAGACATTTAAAAAAAAGACTATTAGTTTGTATGAATAACTGCTGTATTAGAAGACTTAATCAGGAAGCTGTAAATAAGCAAATTACCGGCTGTCAAAAAAATTATCACTATCAAAATAAATGAGCTTCCCCAGAAAAGCTAACACTGCATTTGCCTGTAGGCCAGCTCAAATATGAATCATGGGGACACAAGCCATATAAATAAAATAGATTTTAAATTAATTCTCCCTATGTAGACAAACTTTAAAAATAAACTTTAACACTCATTTCTAAATTTTGGAATAGCAAAGTAACCACAATGATGGCTGACTACTGTAGGCCGGATTAAGTGGTCCTCATGATCTCTGATTTTTTGCTTTTTAGATGAACATAAATATGATTATATAATATCAAATCAGCTAGTACATATAGCAATCCCATAGGTCAGACAATAAAGTGATTTCAGACATGAACAGTGGTATATAAAAGCAATTTGGTGATTTATATGTATTCGATGAACCGAAGGTCAACTGTTCAATGCAACCTTTTCTACTAAAAAAAAATGACTCCAGAATATCTTTAGAGGCTAAATATACAAGGTATATCTATTTTCTCATCCTGCCAAGGTTGTTTTCTCCACTATTTATACAGATGTGCCCCTAATAAAATTCAAAGTAAATTGTTGAATATAGCTATTTCTGCTTTTATTTAATCTAATTATTCACAATATTTTAGTTCACACATTATCCACTGAAAGAAAAATGAATGGGTTGAAAAATGAGGGACTTTCTGCTTATGGAGAAAAAAGTATACATATATAAAGGTGTCTTGAAAACACACTGGTTGCCATATGGATGTCAAAAGGTCACATGTTCTACTTGAAAGTTAAACAAATTTAAAGTTATCCTTCTGTGTGTCAGGAAAACCAGAAAAACTGTATCTGCCACTGTGGGGCTAGTTAACCAGATCAATGTGAAGGGTGATCTATCATCTTCAGGTATCCTATGGGTATTGTGGGTATAGAGTTAAAATTTTGATTTCCTAAGAGAAGGAAAGAGAATGGACATTTTGGTAGACAATATTGTAATTGCAATTGTCTTTGCAACATTAACTACAAACATTATTATTCCAGAAATAAAAACATAAATAGCTGGTAGGTGTGTCTTTTGGTTATTTGCTTATAATAATTGAAGATTTATTACAATATACTCATTTAACTGCAATGTGCTTCACCATAGCTTACTACCTAATGTTTTCATCACAATCCCGAGATAATGCCAGAATGTTCCCTGCTGGATAACATACAGTTGAACAATGAAGCTCCACAAGTGATCAAATGAGCTTTCTGGGGCTTTGGAAGGTTGGAAGCAGAGGTACCGGTAAGAAACACCCAGATACTGACTATACCTCAAGTCTTTTTCCCATTGTGAGAAGTATCTTTATTGACACTGATTCTGACTATAGAATCAGCAGGAATCAGAACTCTATAACTATTTCTTTTCAAAGGCTTACATAGTGTAAATTTCTCTAGCGGAGATATGAAGCCTCAGGTGGATTTAGACTAAGGTTCAGCAAGAATTGCACTATTGATTCTATATGATTCTATCCTTAAGCTAAGGACTTGTGTCTTATTTCTGTTAAAGTTTTAAAATATATTTTAACCAATTTATTGCCAAATGTAATTTAACTTTATTATGTGAGTGGCATGTATCAAGTAGCTAGGGGCTGAGGGATAGGGTTCTGCTCACACATACTTGCGTTTCCTTCTAGCCATTCATAGCTTGTCTGTACCAGCAAATCCACACTATTGGAGAGGCTTTTGGAAATTCTCTGAATATTCCTTATACATGTAGCTATATAAAATGATTATATTTGGTATCCAGAATTAGAGAAGTTAAAGAAAAAATATGTATTGCCCTTTTTGTAATGGCTGTACATAGGCTAGTCTCTCTGCTTATGTTTTCTTTTCAAGCATAAAATACTGATATTGACAACTATAGTCATTTTTAAAGATTTTAAATTCATTATGAAATGTTGCATTACCAATAATTCTCTAAAATAGATTTCTATTATTATTTTCATTTATTGACTACTTTGAGAGGTAAATAACCAAAACCACATAGCTAGGAAGTAATAAAGCAGAGGTTTGAATTTAAATAAAATCACAAGTTTTCACTCATTAATTCCAAAAAACAAATAATCTGCATGTGCATGCATGTGTATATATGTTTGTGAGTATATGCTTTTTTTGATTATGACTTACATCCATCTTATTTCTTAAGCTAAGATAATTCACATCCTGTGACTGGACTCTCACATCATTTAAGCTCTTGTGATAGTAGATAGAATCCTACCTATATATCTGCCAAAAGGCAACCATAATGAAATCGTAACTCAATTTAGCACATAAACTTCTTGAAAATAGGTATAATGTAATTAAAATAACAAACTACAAATGTTGTGTTATCCATTTTTTCTTCCTTTTTCCTGTTAAATTATATATAATTTTATTTTGAAAATATATTTTAGCTCATTAAATATTTTTAAAATTATAACTCAAATATGTTTATAACACAAGATAATCCCAATATATATAAAGCATATCATTTATCATCCAACTATCCCCAAATATACTTTCGCCATCCCTTATGACTTAAATTTCTTTTTAACAAAATGATATATTATTAGATTAGAATTTGGCCTAGCACAGTATTTCCAGACATTTATTCAAGAACTAATCATAATTTTTATTTTATCATGTACCTACTATTCACATGGTAATTTATCTGATGACTTAACTGGCTGCTTTATTACATAAATGGAGCTTTATACTGCTGCTGTAATGAAATAAAATATATATAACTTTTCATTGTTATGAGTTAACCATAAAAACAAATATAGCAGAAACAAAAGCATATTATTAAATTTCAACTAGGTAGTGCTAACTTTTAGATACTGAACATGAGATATATTCTTCATTACAAACTAAGTATTGGAAATACTACTTGAGATGTTAAAATATACCAGTATAAAAAAATAAGTATTTCTTCATAAAGACCAGAAGGATTGAAAAAATTTAAAAGGTAGTAACTTTCTCAATTTGATTTAAATTTACTAAGATGACTTCGTATGTCTCAAATGAAAGTGATATTGATGATCATGTAAAATCTTATTTGATAAAGCAAGCTTCATCACAAACTATTTACTAGTGTTCAACATCAGGCATCAAAGCAAAAGGCCCAGAATAAACCTTGAATTAAGACAAATTGATGAAGCAGAGCTCTGGGGCCAGATATTCTGTATTGAATCCTCACTCAGGTATATATTAGCTGTGAAATCTTGTATAACTGTATTAACCAATCTTAGCCTCAATTTTCTTATTTGTTAGCTGTCATTGATGTTTAGTTCTTCAATCTATTAATTATTTAAGTTGCAAAATGTAATGACCTATTTCTCTCATTTCTATTTTATTTATATGCTGGGATACTTTTATAATAAGACATGTCCCCTATCCTACTATTTTGTTGTCCAGTAGTGGAGTCCATTATAAAAAATGTAGGATGAATGCTTGATTCTTTTCAAGATAGTTTTTAAGATAATGACTTAATTGCCTCACATTCTCTGGAGATCAATTTTTAAAATATCATTTTGAATAAATTTATGTGTTTGATGAAGTTTAATTTGTTGCAGTGACTATATTTATTAATTGCAAATTAACTCAACAGAGCCTTCTTTAAGTTGTTCTCTCAATTATTTTACAATAACCATAGAGTTTTTTATAGCTTGATGCTGATTTAAAAAGCTAATCCAGGTTCATCGTTTTCTAGAGCTGTGGTTTGTCCAAGTAGCCTTTTTCTTAATGATTTAGCTGTAAAATATATTTGCTCTAGTGTTTTTAGTTTAATCTTTTCTGAAATTACTATTTATTTTATTTCTAATACTCTCCTGTGCTCTATTATTTCATTTCTGAGATTTTCCAATTCTGATTAATGTTCTTCTTTCCTGTCTTTTGTAATATTTCTAATTTATTTTAGATTATTTTGAAATAGTATGTTACAGTTTTAAATCATTCTGTAAGAGTGTTTTACTGTCATGATTTTATTTTCTGTTATAGGTTTATTTGTTTGTTTTGTTTTTTAGGATTCAATTAGCTAATCTAGGAACAGTGTCAGTCATAAAATAATTTCTCAGAATTAACCAATAGAGATATTTAGTTTCTCCAATAGGCAATTACTAATTATAAAATAATGCATAAGTATATATACAAGTATTATACTACTTAGAACTTCTAGCATGCTTAGTGCCTAAACTTCAGACAACAGGTGTAATTTGCAAATACTTTTGAAAAGATATTTTGCTCTTTGAACTGCTACTAAAAGTCTTAAGGTAATAAATTAGTCAATGGTTTTCTTTTTTTTTTTAGGAAAAAAAAAAACCTTTCCTATAGTTACCCTACCTCCAGACAATCAGTAAACTACTCAAAACAGTGCTCATAACATGATCTAATTATTGGTGACTAACATATTTAGCTCTTAAAAAGAAAATAACCTCAAAATATATTTGACAATGCTCACTGTCATATATTTAAATGTTTTCAGATGTAAAAGAATGTTATAATTAATGGTTCTTCATATAGTATATAATGTTTAAATAAATATAAAGTTATGAAAATATGACTTGCATATTTATTAGGTCTATTATTTTTAATATATCTAAGACAAATAGATAAAATTTATTGGAGTATTTTACTACTATTGCATTGTTACAAGGAATGAGGTATAGTGGGAAAATTTTAAAAAATAGTTCACCTTCATCTATGGTATTGTTCTTTATGTTTATAGACACACAAAAAATATTACATAAAATACTATACTGTATTTTAAAAATTAGGAAAGATCAATTTAAATTGGAGTTGACATTTTGGTACCACATAGGTCTATAAACTAATAGTATTTATTTATATATGAATATAGTGCTATTCATTTTCAGAATATTTACAGCAAATCTAAAAAATTTCATATTCCTTTGATTTTTACTAATCTATTAATAACTGACCTATTTAAATATAAGAAATAAAACAAGCTCATATTTATCAGTAGATATTATTTATAACATCTATAATAAATGTGCAAGTGCTGTGAAATTCATCTTGTTCTGCTTTTAAAATCATATTTCCTCTGGTTTAATGTGACTAAGTGATGTTCTTAGAAAAAATTTCTAACGTAGGATTTTCAAACTATGTGTCAAAAATATATAATATTTACTATATAGAGGACTGTGTTGTAGTATGATAGCTATTTTTGACAATAAATTACTCATATTTATGTGATCTGTTTTTAATACACACAATATTATTAGACAAAACTCATTGTATTAAAATGAGGTACTGAGAGTTAGCAACTAGCTATTTAAATTTTATGTTACAATTACAAATTTTTAAAATATTTTTTCTGTTTTCTTTTTTTTTTTTTTCTTCATGCTCAAGAAAGTAAGCCTGGTACAAAATAGTCATAAAAATTGATTTCAATTATAGAAACTTAGATTATCATTATTATAATTTTTAGTATCATCATTTTGAAGCTATCTGTTGTTTTGAAAGCTATTCTGTTATTGGGTACTGGTTACTATTTCCATTACATTTATAAAAATTAGGAGTGTCTAAAAGGAAAGTAATAATTAGTAGAACTCATATTCATTTAACAAATATTTATTATCTACAATATGCTCTTTTACATAGTTACTTATTAAAATATGGCATTTGGTTATTAATCCCATATGGCATGAGCTAGGAACCTCCAAGATATCTTAAACTGTAATCTACAACTCTTGTTATTATAATACAAAAATAAAATTCAGTTTTACATGTCAACTTTACTTCTTTATTTAAAAGCTTTGGAAATAGTTCTTTGGCTTTTGTTAATTCACAGTAAAAATAAAAATGATCAAAGTTTAAAAGTAAATTTTATTATAGGAACATATAGGGATATATTTTCTATGTCAATTTGACATATATTGTTTTCATTTATAAATTTCTTGTTCATGACCTCATGCTATTTTGTTTTAATTTTACTTTTTATTTCTTATATACATCCTATTTTAAAAATGATGATACAGGTCACTATCAACATACAAAATGTGTCAACATGTGTTAAATGGGGCAAAAAAAAAGGGCCCTGTTTTTAATAGATAAACATGTATATTTTTCTTATTTTTATGGCTGCTAGCAATCTAATATCTATGTGGTATCAATTTCTTAATTTTATTAATCTATTGGGAAGCAGAGTCCACTTCCATCTATGGACACCAAAAGGAACAGTTTTTCTGTATACTGACAGCTAGAATATGAGCTTATTCAGGTTATTCTTCATAATCTTTGAATGATGAGCAATTGACTGAATAAATCAGTAGAGTATAGTGAAAGTACAATTTTGAATGTTTCATAATGAAAATAATGTAAAGTCAAGTAGTATGGTATCAGCAGTACAGTTTTCTGTTTTGATTTTTTGTTTTTTGTTTTTGTTTTTGTTTTTGTTTTTGTTTTGCAGTGGTGAGCCTTCTATTAGAGACTCTGTCTCCCCTGGAATAGGTTCCACCATACATGAATCTTCTGGAGCAACTCTTGGTGGGGTGAGGGGTATTCTAGGGGCAAGGTAGAGGGGAGAAGTCTAGCATCCTGTCCTCTGAGAAGGGATTATGGTAAGGATTGCGTGTTTGTGGCACTGGCTGGGAAAGGGCTTTCATGCCCTGCATAGGGTTCACATGAAGTGGTGTCACAGAGCAGGACACAGGGCCCTTACTGTGGGGACAGTTCCAGAATGAGTAGGTGACAACTGATACCTGGGCTTTCTTGAAGAGCCTTCCCTTGGTGCCTCCTGGCCCAACTCTCTGGGCCAGCTTTCTAGATGATCCTTTCTTGGAGGTTCACAGTAGGCTGTGTGATCCTTGCCCGGTGCTATACACTCTCAGCTTGTTTCCTCCTCTGGGAGCTGAGTCCTTAATCCCTCAGAGGGACAATCCCTGAGAGGGTCCTGTGGGCACAGAGCTGGTGCAGACAGTATGTGTGGGGAGCAGGTGACTAGGGCAGGGGCCTGGGTATTGGGGCATCAAAAGGAGAGGATCTAGTCATCTTTGTCCTTGGCACCATGCTTGAGGATACAGGCAAACCCCTCGTTGTTGAAGTTGCCTTTCTTGTCAATGGGTACCTCACAGTACATCTTGTTTACTTCCTCATTTGTGAAGCTGTCACCCGTGGTGGAGAGTAGCTCCTGAAGGTGGTCCTCCTGGATGGAACCTGAGGCCACCTCATCAAAGCTGGTGAAGGCATTGAGGATCACGTCCTTGGGATCTGTGCCATTCAGCTTCTCCCCAAACATGTTAGAAACATGGTGAAGACAGCATGTCACACAAGTCCTCCTTGTCAATGAAGCCATTTTGCTGAAGGCTTCCTTAAACTCCTGGTTCTGGACTTGTCAAACATCACAAAAACATTGGATGTGCACATTGTGACCACTTGGTGTTGGTCGTGGCCTTTGCTCAATTACTGGACATTTTGGCTTCAGCAAAGTGGGGCTTCCCTGGTGTGGAAAAGGTGCCCAGCTGGTGTGTGCAGCTGGGTGTGCAGTGGGACATTGGTAGGGGCTGGGCTGGGCCAGCAGTACAGTCTTAAGCAGACTCTGAGGCATGCCTTTAGCTATGTTCCTATTACCAATTACCAACTCCTAAAGGAGTTGACTTTTAATAATGGCCAATGATCCTCATGCTTCTCATACAATCACCCCTCATTGTTCTCTCTATATACTGCCAGATTCCAGTATAACCTAAAAAGCTGTTTACAGTGGGGAAACATTTTATCAATAGACAAATTGCAGGGTTTTTTTTCTAATTTATAATTAGAAAATTAGTAAATCATTAACTTTTGATGTTGTTCTACCAAGGTGGGAGGGGCCTATTTTTTTTTTTTTTTAGATCAAGCCAAATTTACAAATATAGAAGATACTGCCAGAGTTTCTATATCCATTTTATTAACCTGGACCTGTGAATGATTGCAATAGTTCTTTTGGCTAGTTTAGAAAACTGTGAACCCAACCATTACCTTCATCAATGCCATTATAAGGCCAGAAATTACTTGGTATATTATAGAGGAAGAAATCAAAACATTGAATAAATGGGAATGTTAAAGGGTTTTTTTAAAATAATATTTAATCCATCTAATCACACCTAAAAACACCCTTCAGTATATGAAGGCAGTGAGTAAACCAAAATCTTGAGAAATAAACAGACAAGCAGTGTCAGCTTCGTGTTATGTGCTATTTTCTAGGTTAGCATGACAGTGAAATATATTCTAGTTGAAAAAAGACCCCTGATTTTAATGTGAATGGGTAGACCTTGGAGTAGTAGAGAAAAGAACAACAATTAACCACCAGAAGCAAAACAGACATGCTAACATAGTAGAGGAGAGTCTGGTAAGATAGAAGTACTGCTAACTGCAGGAATATTTGAAGGTTAAAAATAATGGTGTGTTCCCTGGAGTCAAAATAAATATACAATCAAAATCCTAAATAGAAGTTACTTTCAGTGGTCTATATAACAATCATATATTGTATGTGCAAAATTTAAAGAGTACTAATTTTGTTCAGGTACACAATATTCATGAAAATAATTCCTTTATCCTACTCACGCATGATTTTTATATCTAAGAAACTTATGGTTATCTCATCCATATTGCTGACTTACTTAAACTTGAAGGACTGAAATAAAATTATGAAAAATAAAAGAAAGACTTCTAGAGACTGCCTAGAAAGAATTCTGCTTTTGAAAAATAAACATGAGACAAGATTGCCACTCTTTTATAACTGGACTATAACCTCTCTGGATAATGTCTGGCACTATAACAGCCATCCTGTGATGATATGACAACCGGCCTATGGACCAAACTGACTTGCTGAAGATATCAGAACCAAAAATATAAAGAATTCTGAATGAGTCTTTGGAAGAATTAAAATAACCTATGGTAAAGACTTCTATATCTCTGCATTCCTTCTTATAGGAGAGAAATGAAAAAGAAAGTCCTTATTGTTTAGGACAGTTTAACTGATACTGTTTTGTACTTTTGAAAAAATAATCTCAGGCCTTTCATACAGAGGAATATTTTACTATATCCAAGATGGTAAAGATTCATGGTTCCTTACACAATCTCTCGTTAAACTCAGAACCTCTCCAATAAAGAGAAGACAAGGCTATGCAAAAGAAACACGAATATGCAATGCAAATCATTCTTTTAGGCTTCCCCAAAGGACCTTGTGCTGTAAGAAAAAGAGAAAGACCAGATGTGCCATGAATTGATGGACAGTGGCTCTGACTGAGGACCCAGAACATCACAAGTTCACCAGTGTGAAGGTTTGTAGGATTTAGGTAATAAAATGAAATTTTGCCCCTACTTGACCTCATAATCAGCCCAGTGAAACACCCAAAGCATATTTTCTCTATCTTTGGTTCTTCAATCAGTTCTCAAGTATGCATTTGGAAAAGGATAACTAAGGAACCAGAAGAATTATTTCACCAGCCTTTTGGTTTTAGAAATAAGTGCTATTGTGGCAGGAAGAACCAATTAAAACCTACTGAGGTCATTCCTTCTTATCCAAACAATTAGTAAAAATCAGTATCATCTCTCTGGGGGAAAGTCCTTGATTGTATAGCTAATCAAGACTTTAAAACATAGGATGGAGGTTTCTTTTGTATCCTTATTTAAATTTCTAGTTTAGTCAATAAAGAAATGGATAGGTCTTGAAGGAAGATACCGGATTAGCAAATGATTAATTGGTTAGTAATTCCAATTACAGTTAGAATTTTCTTTGTGGTTGCCTTTCTTGAGCCAAAACTATAGCCTCTGATCAAAATATATAGGTATTATTCTAATAAATACTTTGCTTTACTCCAGCCCAGAAAAGAACAAAATACGTTTTTATCTGGGAGTAAGAGAGTGCAATTTTCCCACCTTTTTTTTTTATTATTGTACTAACCTCTCAATGCTGCATCATAATATATTAGCCAAGGTCCTTAATTATGTAATCATTCCATACAACATAAGCTGTTCTATTACTTGACAACACCAGATTGTTTGGACCAAGGTAGCAAGAAGAAGGTATTCTGGATATCTCAGTATAAACATACATATGTTAGTACTAACAGTACCTGCAAATTTAGTGAAATGTCTGGGGATCTCATGATCTTGGTCCTAGTAGGGTAATAGATTTCAAAGTGAAGGACATTTGTACCCCCTCCATCAACTAAGAGGCACAACACGTGAATGATTTATATATCTGGATGCAATAAACAATAGTATTTGTAAAATCCTTTAAACAAAAAAAATATATATAAGGGTAATATGCATGAAACTATTTAAATCATAGTGTATATGATCAAAGTTATTAAGAAATCACTAGTCTAAACTGTCAAGCGGGGGTTAGCAAACATTGGCTAGTGGGCCAAATGTCGTCTAACATTGTTTTTTAAATAAAATTTTATTGGAACACATTCATTCTTGCATATTGTCTATGAATACTTTTGCATTATAATGAAAGAGTCAAATGTGTTGCAATAGAAACCATATGGATCGCAAAGTCCATTTTTCCTCCCTCTGGTAATTTACAGAAAATCTTTACCATTCTCTTAAGAAAAAAAAAAAAAAAGATAAGAATTCAGGTCAAAGCTGTTGGTGGGCAAGAAAGGAATCTTAATATCATTTAGGGACATGGTTCCAGAGTTTATTAAGAGTTGTTACACCTTGAAATTTTCTCAGCTAACACAGAAAGGTGCCAGTGTATCACTTCTTTTTAATCATAAATGTTAAGTATACTTTATATGTGTTTCTTCAAATTAGGCCTTTTCTCCATTGCTAACGAAGGTGAATGACCTTGGCAAAGGTATTTACCCTCTCTATGTCTTGGTTTACTCATATTTAAAAAAAAAATAAGGACTATAATATCTTGTATGGTTCTGTATTGTGCCTGCATGTGTTCCAAGTCTGAAAAATGAGTACTTAGCAAATGATAATTGCTTTGTTTCCTGCATATTTTGATGAAATATTTCTTACATACGGTTAACTCTATAAAGTAACAGCAATACACAGTACTTGTTAATCTTTGAATATATATATATATGTATATATATCTGTATATACTTGTGTTTGCTTAGAAATTATTATATTAAAAAGCAGTGAAAATAAAAATAAACACTAATAACATTAAAATGAGAGAAATATATAAAAGATATAGGCAAACTGTTGCTAATGTTTGATGGGTACTGATTGATGAAATTTAGATAAGATTTTGGCCAGTGATCTCATTGTTAGACCATGACAATTATGTTCATAGAGAAGGTTTAAGAACCAAGTGGGGATGAGCTTTACTGTATTTCATGGTCTTAAATAGGAACAGAAACCTGTTTAGATGTCTTTAAATATGAGCATTCTAATGCTGTATGCTTCATTTTAAGCGTGTTCCTTCAATCCTCTAAAGATTTTGAATTTTGCCCATCAGAATCGAAGTTCTTAATGAGAGGCTCATACAGTTCTATCTTTATAGTCCTAATAGTTATTAAGAAAACTAGCCAACTACCTAAAAATAATCAAATTCTTAACAAGTATTTATACAATAAATAAAAAATAAAAGGAATTGATATAGCATGAAAATTGGAAGGAAGAGCTGAGAATGAACAAAATTAATCCCTCATAACTACTACATATTACTAAAATCGATAGTTATGTTGCACTGATAGTTTTATCTAATATTTAGCTTTTATTTTTAAATGCCATATACATAACAAATAAATCTCAGTAACTAGAATTCATTCATAATACAAGTGCCTGGTGAAAAATCCAAACACCTGTTCTTGAGGTAAGAATCTGCAGTGTTCCAGATTAAAAAAAAAAAGTTTAATAATTTAAAATATTTCAATTTATAAGTTAAAAAATTAAAAGAAATTGAATCAAACTTGTTAGCATAGAATGTCTATAATTCAGGTATACTTTATAGTTGGAATAATCTACTTTAATATGGTTATGTTATTAACTTTAAGTATAGTTTTTAATAAACCATTAAAACATTGTCTTCTCTCACTTACAGGTATAAATGGTGTTTCTATTTACCATATTCCAGTATTTTCAAAAAGGAAAGCAAGAGATAGATTACAAAGTCATAAACTCCTAATTGCGGTTACTTGAATGATCTTGTTCACAAGAAAATTCAGTGTTGGACCCATGTCAAATGTGGAGGCAAGAACAGTGGGGAATGAGACAGACTTTCTGATCTAAAGAGTATGCCCCTCAGGACAAATTACAGAGTATTATGAGTGGATGTGATGTGACAGGGTAAATATAAGGCAAATAGAAGCTGTTTTCAATATCTAAAGACTTCTAATATGGACAAAATTTCCAAGTAGTGGCATCCTTCAATGGTGGTATTCAAAGTTATGCCCTGTTTTCTACGACATGTTCGATTGAATTAGGCCTACATAATAAAATTGAGGTAAAAAGACAGACTCTATAAATGCTTGGTAGAAAATCCTCAGCAAGAAGACATGAAGTCAATTACACTAAAGAAAATCTACAATCCTAAGCAAAGACAAGGCAAGTTATAAAACCAATCCTATGAAGTGGGCTGGCTATGAAGATATGGTGATGGCTAGTAAAGGCTGCAAATAAATAAGTAACCAGGCTGTCAACTGTAGAACTACTTTCAGCTCCACCTATGTGGTGGTAGATCATCTCAAATATTTAGGACAGGGCAAGGCAAAGCAAGAGAGGGTGAGGCAGAAGACACAGGCTGATGCTCATCAGCACCGACAACTGGGAAGAAAAATGGCTAGCAGGAAATGCACCTACTTATGTCCTTAGGAAGACTAATTTTCAGTATTATAAAAATTGCATAGCTAGGCATAGATGTTAACTTTCTATTTTTAATATTTGCTATTTGAAAATAATCTCATTGTTAAAAAGATAATAATATGAGTTTCTCAACTTAAAAACAGTTTGTTCTCACCAAAATCATCCCCAGGTTACTGATCTTTATACCTGTGCATAAAGCACAGCAGAGAGGGATATTTCACAGTCCTGGTACCAGAAGTATTTACAATCAAAATTTTTCTCAATGTCTTCTCCAGTGCTCTCACAAAGTTGATCCAAATTTTAAGATGAGAAATCAGATTCTGGATAAGAGGTCAATCAATTTTAGTAGAATGCTATTATAAAAAATGCACAGTTTTGTCTTCATCTTTACAGAAATTAAGCCCTTGAAACTACACTAAACAATTTTTGATAATGTGTCAATAATGTTTGCTTAAAATAAATTTCCTTCATGTAATCTGGCTCATTGGAGCAAAATTATTTGAACATATAGGATATATAGGGCTTAAAACAGTGTGCATAACAGTTATCAGAGGAATTTATAGATTCCTGGACTACATATCAAGGGATTCCGATTTTGCAATTTAAAGATAAAACTTGGAAACTAATTTTTAAATAAGCTACCTAAAACATCACTCTGGCAAACACTGAATAAAACAGAAATAAAAAAAAAGAAAAAGTAAAAAAAGAAACTGGAAAGTCTTAGTGCTGACACTGAACAGTAGAAATGAGATATTGAGAATGGGAGGGATGAGGATTTCCTATGATTGTCTAAAAACTGCCAAAATCTTTGAAGGCAGCCATGTTTTATACCCACAAGAGAATTAAGGAGAGTGGGAGATTATGATAAAGCTTTTATCTTGGGTAAAACTGATGCAGTCACAGTGCTGTGATGTGTGAAACTAGCAGAGAGAATATCATGCCATAAAATATTAAATTCCCCAAGTATACCAGAAAAAAATTTAGATATTCACGTAATTAGGTTATTCTAAAAAGTTCTGGTTTGAAAATACTATTAAATTGCTCCCAAAAGTTACCTTTAACTTGGCTGTTAAGTAGAAAGAACAAAATCTAAATGCAGTCCTAAATATCCATTCAGAGCAGTTAAAATCAAGTCTTATTTTTCTCTGTCCCCATGCATGAGTAAAAATAAATGAAACAACCAAACTGCATTTGACTCTATACCCAAAAAAGTTATTACTTTGTCATTTTCACTGCAATGGGACACATATGCCATCCACGACAAATTACTAATGTGCTCTCTGATATTTTGCAAATAAATACAATGCAATTTTATTTGTGAGTACCATCTGCAGGATTTCAAGCATGCAAAATATTTTGATGCTTCAGGGAATTTTATATAATTGATGCTATCTTTTCCTTAGAATGCTTCAAATGACTGATTATGAAATATCCACCCAGTTTCACTGACATTAACTCTTGAAAATAATACCCCCATTCTCTGACCCCAGTTTGGGCAGTCAACCAACTTCTTCATCAGTGTGCTCCCCTAAATCCCTACCACTTTACATGAAAAGAAAACCATCCCCAACAAGTTATCTAAATAATGGAATAGGATTTTCTCCTGCAAGTATTGGACTATTTCTCATTACCTATAAAAACAGAGACAGGTGTCACACTTCCTTCACACAGTAACTAGTAACTAGGTACTTTAGAATCACTACTATTCCCTTCTTTCTGTCATGATAGCTCTCCAGGCAAGGTCAAATCTTCTTGTTAGGTTGCTGCTCTTGAATAAGAAACCCCCCAATCATCCCAGACTTACCAGAACCATATGGTGCTTGGGAAGTTATTTTGTAGCATTAAAAGGGGAGCTGTCTGTGGAGATGAGGTCTCAGACTGAGAAATGAAATTGCTTTGCCTTTTCACTGAACCAGCTGAGATACCTGCCTGTAGGTGATGTACATCACACTTTTTAAAAGAGGCAGCTCCACGTGATGAAGCTGCATCCTGCTAGAGCGGCCCCCAGCTAGAAGTGCCAAAAACGAAAATCACACAAGGGTAGCAGCAGCCCACGTGATTCACAATCAGCATCGAGGACTTTTCTCATATGGAAGAACTTGCGAACAAGTCAGATGAGCTGGGATACCAAATTGAGAGCAGTGGAAGGGGAAGGAAAAGCTACATTCTAATCAAGAGTCTTTATTTTTAGCCTGAACCCTATTACTAACCCCATGAATTGACCCATGGATTTTACATTATAGTTTTCAGAAGTAATGGCTGCAGAGCCAAAGATTCTTCACTGCCTTTTCTCTTATGTTCGCTTATATCACCACATTTAGCAACCATAATCTATTAACTTGGCTTGAATTGTAAATACAGAGACATATGAGCACTAGGCCATATAATCTCTGAGGGCCAGATATGCATTTCAAAAGAAGAACCCAAATTATATAAAATGTGATAGTAAATGCTTAGATATATGTAAAATAAAACAGAGGTATCACCTGTCACACTAATACATATTTATATAATTTATCTCATTTAATCACAATTACTCAAGAAAAGAAAGCAAAAACCTAGAGAAGTATATATCTTGTACAATCTGACACAGCTTCTAAGTGGTAGATACTAATTTCCAAACTTGACAATCTGATCCTAGGGACTATGCTTCAAACATTTCTGTCTATCCTGTAATATATTTTAAAGATATTAAGAAGAAAATAAATCACATACAACATAATTTCAAATAAGTATATCCTTATACCTTTATTTATTTCAATAGAAGATTTTCCAAAATGGTAGTCATGTGGATAAAACCAATAAGTGAACACTTTTATTTCCCTTTCTTACAAAAAATAATGTCATAGTTCTTTAATCTTCAAGGTTTCCAAGTATTAAAAATAAATTGACTGCATTGGTAACATACTGAATATGTCTCTGAAAATTGACTAATGAAAAATGCACACTTTGGTAATCTCTAATCAATAACCTATTTATCAAAGATTCCAAAATATTTTCTAAGTTGAGACAAACACATGTCTGAGCATGTTCGAATACCTGAAAAACAGGATGTTTTGTGTATTTTTGGGAAAATTAGCTGTGGAGGAAGCAGCTCTGTTTATTGGGGAAATTGGCTTCCTGGACTACTCATAGTGAGTTCCATTTGATCCCTAGATAATAATAATAATAATAATAATAATAATAATAATAATAATAATAATAAAATAATAACTAAAAAAACAGGTAGTGAAAAAAAGAAATGAAACAATAAACCTAGGTACTAAATTAAAAATAATTAAATTGGGAGAATTATGATTAGCAATCTTCTCTTACAAAGTTTTGACACAAAACCAATTGATTAACTCTACATGAACCAGTTTGGCTAAATTAAAATAAAAAGTCAAGATAGTCATATCTTCTTAAAAGTATATATGTAAGTCTGATTATTGTCTATTCTATTTTTTTTTCCTTTTTTAAATGATAATGAAAGAGCAAGGGAAAAGAATCTCCAGAGTTAACATAATGAACTATTGTGAATAATTCTAGATTTTAAGGAGAAGCACATTTGTTTTAGGTGTTACTGCTAAACTCTTGACTGACATTGTAATATTTTAGTTCATAATCTTCAGATGCCAGGCTCCCAATAAGAGAACTAGCTGTATGCTAATTTAAAAACTGGCCCTTCTATCTAGATAATGATCCACCCAAACTCAGCAAGATTCTAACAACCAAATCAAAATCTTCAAATACATTTTTCAGAACACAGCAATACACTGAAACTGTGGGTAGTTACTGTTTCAAAGCTTAATATAGTAAAGTCAGAGAAAAGCATTGTCCCACTAAGGAATAACATATATCCAGCACTTAATTCAGTTCCTGATCAAAATCAGTCATCAATATAATGTAAAAATAAATGCATAGACAGATGGCATTGATAAACAAGCACCAGAAGCAGAGTATGCTATGCTGGTCATCTCTAACTGATAAGTTACCCAGATAATCCCATGCAACAAACACCGGCCTATCACATCATAGCTTCACTCCCAAACAATTTAGGGTTAACTCTGGAATATAAAGCTACTGTTGAGATGTATTTAATTCTTCAAGGTCATTAAAAACTAGTTCTTAACCTTTCTTTTTAGATAACCAAACTTTAATCTTTCTAGTGCTTCTTTGTAGGAATCAGATGCAATAGGTCTTGACACTTGATAGATCAGGAATCATGCTGGAGGCTGGAAGAAATCTGACTCAAAGTATGGTAAAGAATAGGAGTTAACAAGCAAACATAAATCATTGTTATTGTAATTGTTAATATTTATTATTATCAGCATTACTATTATTCTGGTCTGTTACTCAGTTCACTGATTGAATGGATGATTAAACATTAGACATACAAGGGCTTAACAAAGTTTTCTAGAGTCAGAAAGCCCATAATTCAAATAATAATTAAATGGATGGGGAAAGGGGGGTTTAATCTTAAACAAAACCCTTAGAGAATGTTTACATATAGAAAGATATGGTGTTTAAAAGAATAGTCTTTGGAATAAAAAAGACCTTAAATGCTACACACTAGCTATGCAATTTTCGATAAAATTAGTTAACCTGTCTAAATTCAGGAACTTCATCAGTAAATTGACTGGCACAATACCTACTTCATAAGCTTATTTTAGGACAAAATAAAATGATGCAGATAGATAATAGAATTTAACCTAAACATTGCAGTAATGTTCTCTATTATTATATTACTAGAAATAACATGAGCAAAAATGGGATCTGTATAAAAGATCACTGTGATGCATCTTTGAGCAAAACTCACTGTTTGGTTACTTCACTACCATGCTGCTGACTATAAGATTAAAAAGTTAAAGTGAAATGCTCTTATCAAGCAAGCCTTAACATCTTCGCTTCTACTTAGATACACTGTTATATCTGTTTCATAGAATTGATGAAAATCAATCATATATTTTAGAATGTGTACCATAAACAATTGAAAACTGTCCCTTTTTAGATTCAACTGAAGTTACAGCAAGTACTACAAAGCCTAAAGATTCATATTCTTCAAGTAATAACTTTATGGTATTACTTAATAAGATTTAATTAGATTATTTATATAAGAGGTAAACATTAAGTTGGTACAGGCATTTCTGTAGAATCTGTCAACATATATATTTTATAGTTTTAATGGGCATGTATGTACATACATATGTATAATATATGTCTGTGTGTATATATGTCTTGGCTACAGCCAAGACACTGAAAGAGAATTTTGGGCAGCTATTCTCATCAATGAGGAAACCACACATGCATAAAAGAGTGTAGAACTAGGATCAATGAAAGCAGAAGGAAGATTTATTGATAATAAGAGAAAATTGAGACCAAATGGAATATTTTTTTTCTTTTGTGACATATTCTAAAAGAAATTAAAAGTTAAAGTCAGAAATCTATATGTACAGGTTATGAACAAATATTCTTAAGGTAATTACATAAAAGCTAGATATTCCTTCATATGAATTTCATCATTTTCATGTATTCCTTTTGTCGTCTTCATAAATTTGTAAGTTAAAGATCCTTTCTATGTGTTTAGCATTGTCTATAATTTAATGAATAGTAATTACCAAGTTTTCAAGCATTTATTATTTACCAGGCATGATAAAGAGACAAGATTTTATTTATTTTTTTTATTCTTAATAACTTTATGAGGTAAATATCATTTTCCTATTCTTCAGATATGATAAAACCTTTAAAGAAGTTTAGTGATTTTCCTAATTGCACAGGTAATGCATGAATCCTGCCTAAGTAAATCAGATGAATATCTAATGAAGTCCTCCAGATAAGGTTTTAGGGCCCAGAAGCAAGCACACTAAATTGGCATCGCCGTTATAGCATTAAGTATGTCACTTTACATGGTCTAATTATATGTGATGCATGGATATACCACAAATTACTCAAGTCACATATAATCTTGATGCAGCCTTTGATATAAAGAAACCTCCTGTGTCCACAGCAGAGGTTGACAAATTTTTCTGATAGGGGCTGGGTAGTAAATATCTTAGGATTTTACTTAGGATGCAGACAGGCTGTACTGCAACTCCTCAACTCTGTTGTTATAATACAAAAAGAGCCATAGACGACAAAGAAATGAACGAGCATGGCTGTGTTCCAACATAATTTTATTTATAAACATTAAAATTTGAATTTCATATGACATTCATGTGTCATGAAATATTCTTGTTGTTATTTCTTTTCAACCATTTAAAAATGCAAAACCATTCTAAACTCTGGGATCATATCAAAACAGATAGTAGACCCAATTGAGCACACAGGCTACAGTCTGCTGACTCTCTACTCTTCAGTGTCTAAAGTTCTTACTGGTAGTGGCTTAGGCACTTGAGTATTCATAAAACATAGTATAACTCTATCTTGCTATTTATAACCAAGGTAACTTTTAATTTACTATTTGGTGCATCACTTTAATTCATTATTCAGCTTTAAAGTGATGTAATTAATTATGCCCATAAAATATACATTAACTAATCCCCTGTCATATCATAAAGAACAAATGTAAGCTTGTCTGATTATTAAAATTAAGTAGTATTTTTCAAATTAGAACTTAATCATAGTTCTGGGTTCAAGGAGAAAGGCTTTGGAAAGGTTTTGAACATGTGACTGAATAACAGTTTGGAAATTTTTATGCTAGTAAATCTTAAAATATTGTTCAAGAAAGTATTTTCTAAGATTCCTAAAAAATAAAATATAAAATATCTAACTTTTTCTCTAAAGCATTCCATTGTTTCTTACAAGTTTAGCTATCATAAATAAGTTTTGTGTTTTTTATTTTTCCTAATTTTAATTTTTTTAGAGAAATGTTTTTGATCAATTTTCTAATTAAAAAATAGGTTATATGACTTATAATTTAGTTTCAAAAAGCCCTTTTAATTTCATGGTTTCTTCAAAACCAAGACCCACTCAGAAGCAAAAACAGAAAAAACAGAATATCTGACGTGTTGTCCATTTTGACAGACGAAGCCAAACGTCAAGAGTTCTTGTGTGTAATTGTACCTTTTGGCACATTTAGGGATCATATACAGTAAGTCCCAGAAGCTACCAGTGCTATTAACTTTATTTTCTTCTAATAGTTATACTATCAAATTGAGGGTCTTAGGATACTTTTTCCCTATCTTTAAAATTAATAGAAAAAAAAAGATATATTTCTTCTTTTGGGTTATGAAATAGCCACACATCAAACAAAATTAAAAAAAAATCTAATCTACAACCATGCTACCCTGAACAAGCCTGATCCTGTCTGATCTCAGAAGTTAAGCAGGGTTGGGCCTGGTTAGCACTTGGATGAGAGACCACCTAGGAAGACCAGGTTCTATAGGTGTAAAAAATAAAAAAAAATAAGGGATTGTAAGCTGACAAGGTCCATGCAATCTATGAGGTCAACCAAAAGCTGCTTTACCTAAAAAACAAAAACAAAAACAAAAACAACAAAACCTAATAATAGCACAATATTTGCCAGTTTTCTCCATTGATAATAATTCTTGTATAGGCATTTAATTTATTCAAAAATTGATTGGTCCTGACCATAAACTGCCATCATTTCTACAATGATGGCTTTGGGGTAAGTCAAAGTGGCCCTTCTTCTTACAGAAGCAAAGGTTGTACAAAGTTTGATCATTAACATTAGAGCAGTTATAATGCAATATTACAGAAAAGCTGTTAAAAACAAACACAGGAAGTCAGGGAAACTATGACTTTCATTTTTATAAAGCACTGTATTAGTCAATAAATTCTTATATACTTTTCAGTTGATTCCCACAGCAATGCTCAATAAAATAAAGGCAAGGAGATCTTCCCCAAATAGCAAGCTTCTCTCTACTTTGCCACATCATGACTGATCATGATAAATGGAGAAGCTAGAATTGCCCACAGGATATACTACTTAAAGTACTAGGAGATAAAACTTTTCTAATAAGTACAGTAACACCTAGAAATACATCTAGCATATAGAAGTCAAGGAACAGAATCTTAATTCACCAAGATTAGTGGGATGGATGGCAAAAACAATTAAGGCTGTACAAGAGAGGATTCTGAAAAGATAAAGTAGAATTATTGACAATACTCAGCAATCATAGAAGAAATTAATTGTAAGAGAAAATTTTAGAGAAAAAAAAGAGGTTTATATTTGAAACTCTTGGTGGGAAAATGGTTACAGAATCTGTCTCAGTTTTTGATGGACCTTGTGCTATAGGAATACATTTCTCATCAAAGCTTCACTCTTTGGCATTTGACTGACTTCATATTCCCCATACCCTTTTGAATGGATACCCCTATGGAAAATGGCATTGCTCAATAAGACTAGAGAGTTCTCTTGATCAGTGAGCTATGGAAAATAAAGTAGTGATCTAGGGTTGAAGTGTATAAGAAAAGAGACATTCAGGGAAACAAGTTAGAATAAAACATGAATTGGGCTATGGAAAAATGAGAAATAAAAGTAGTGGTAATTGTTAGAGAACTCATATATTCTCCTTCCTCTTTTTTAGCCTTCAACATGCAGGCTTTGGAAGTTGGAACTTTGGTTGCGGCCTTTAAATTATAAGCATGCTAATCATCAGCTTTGTGGAAATTGTATTTAGCTTCAATCCATTTGCCTAGCTATTGCAATTTGTTATGTCACAATTTCAAATATTTTGCCTTCAGTATCCAAAACTAGAAATAGAACGAGGGACATCTCCATGACTTTGTCTTTCCTCTAATGATAGCTTTCTGAAGTCCTCCGACTTCTGACTTCTTATTGCTAAGGTGTGAAACATCATTCCGTTTCTTCCCATTTGACTTGGCATATATTAAGGAGATAGAAAAGGGAACAACAGTTCATTGGAATGAAGCTCTGAGTAAGTTAAATGCCTGCTGAATAAATGTGCAGTATCTCTTTCCCAGGCCTAGGTAATTGCTTTTTTTTATTTATCTCAAACCATTTTCATCCTCTCCCATCACCTAATAGAGTCACTCCCCTCATACAGTGGATTTTCATCACAGAAGCTCACAGGATGCAGGTTTTGCTGATAAAAAAATAAATAAATAAAATCATGGAGTCCATATTACAGCAAGCAGAAGCTGAAGTTTTACATTTATATATTAAATTAAAATTGCTTTCTCCTCATATTATACAAAATGTAAATTGTGGCTCAGTCAGGCAATAGACAGAAGTTGGCTGCCTTTTGAGCAGAGATGTCTGAAAGTTCTATTTCAGGGCAAACGCCCTTCATGAGCCATACAGACACCTATTAATAAGTTAATATGGTGATATTTATTCTAATCACATATAGTATCTGTCTTATGCAAGAGTGAAAGTCTAGGTGAAGGAAAAGAACGTTAATATCTTTTAAATAAATATGACTGATAAATACTCCCCTTAAAGTAAATGAAAAAAGAAATCAAATGGAAATCAATAATTTTAAGTGAATAAAAATAAAGCCATGAAATGAAAAATGCATTATCACTCTACACTGGAACATTATCTATGTCAAAAGATTTACTCCTTAACACTTATCAGGACTTTATATTTTTCCCCTTAACCAGACACTCAGGGAACTGTGATCTACAGTCTGTGCAATTGTTTTAGTGAATAAAAAACCACAGGCCCTAAATTATTAAAAAAAAACAACAACACATTTCAGTAATGAGACATCTTTTTCATTATTAAAATGTGGATTATTTCACAATGCTCTGGAGGCTCTATAACTAAAAGATATTTACCACTAGTAGACACATATGGACAATAAATATGATAAAACAAAATAATTATGCTTTGTCTGTTTTTAGACAGCATAATAAAAATATATCTGATGTTAGAGAGACTAACACTTCTATAGAAAACAGTACATGTGACTTCAATTTTGCTTCAGTTTTTTCTGCTCTTGGACTTGACAGATAATGACTGTACTAGTAAACAAATACTTGATGTAGTAATTAATCATTATATCAAGAACGGCCTACACTCACACATTCACTTTCAGAACAGACATTATAATTCATTATGGTCACTCTTCCACCAACCCAATATTTGTACACAGACGACTCAATAGCACTCACAGCAGTGACTAGTAATAGTCTTGTGTCTCAGTTTTTTAATCTTTAATATAGGTAGACAAAAGCTCTGGATTATACAGTTTCAGGTAAAATTAAGATTTATATAACTAAAAGGTTTTTTTATAGCATAACCTCATTTTAACAATGCAGAAATTAAAGTCAACCACAGTGAAGTGGTTTGCTCAAATCAGCAATTATTTGTTAAGCAGGAGAAAAAAAAAAATAGTCCAACCCATTGGTTTCACAGATAAAGAAACTGACACAGAGCAAAAACATTTGCCCAAGAACAGGTGTCAAATCTTGTGCCAACTTCAAACAACCGAGGTAGCCTTCTGGACTACTGTGTTGAGAAGACTTCTAAAACTGAGTCAGAGCCAAATGGATCAGTTGATCAAAGAGCAATGTCCCTGACGTTTGAGGATAGTGAAGGGCAGAAAAATAAATAAAACATGTTATAGGATATCACTTATTTAATCTCCTTATTTTGAAACTAATCACACCAAAATAATCTCACGATAATGGCTGGATTCTCAAAAATCACCCTCCACTTTTGAAGAAAGATTGGTTTTGTCATGTTTGTATAACTATTCTAGTTCATATATAAGCAATATTGCTCAATAGCTACAAATAAGTTGGTATTCTGATTTACTATAACAGTTCTGTGAACATAGTTAATGTTCTTGAGATCTAGTCTTATAGTGATGACAAATTTGTATTTTTGCACCTGCAGTTTCAAGGTCAAATTCTGATATGGTAGCATCGCCAAGGTAATACGAGGTCATTTGGGGGAAAGCCAGCTGGCTTTCTCCTTTTAACAAGTCTCTGTTTTTTCATGTGCTTCAAAGTTCCATCCAGTATATTTGCACCTAATTTTAGATAACAGTATAGAAAATCACAACTTAGAAAATAAATTAGAATATTTCACTTTAAAGAAGTGTTTTTCACAAGGTTTCTAATAATAACAAACTCCCTGATACACTTAAAATAAGTTTTTATTTTCCCAAATTATTTAAAAATAACTCCTCAGTAGCATAGATCTACTGCATAAGATAATATTCACATGTCCATAAATGATATCCATCAGAAAAAAAAGCAAATAATTGGCAATGAGAAACTATTTTCTCATTCTAAGAATCATATAGCATATGGCATTTCACAAGACCTGCATTTGAAGATTGCTGTTATTATTATATTCCACTGTGGAGTCACTAAAAGCAAAACAGAAGCAGAAAAAGGATTGCAAAATCAGCCAGGAAAAATATCATTGTCAAGAAATTGTTTTTGAAGAAGAGCTTGAGCCAAGTTCAAGAAATTTTATTTCTTTTCTGGATAAGTGTTTAATTTTATGCAAGTGGGCATATTTGCCTTATTTGGATTAAGGGCAGACACAATATATCTTTTCATGGTTTCTTATTTATTGTTCATACATGTTTACAAGGCTATAGAGATATAAGTATATTTTACCAGTCTCTCTGGCAGTTGCTATTTCCCCTCAGCACCCCCATGCTGCTACTTTCTCTTATCTTCCTTATGCCTAGGTTGCAAGAATAGGAGTTTAAGACTATGAAAAATACATTCCCATTTCACATCCTGAAGGAAAACAGACAAAGGCATAAATTAAAACATGAGGCAGAATAAATCGATGTCACTTTGACTATCCTATTTTGGAAATACATTTGTGAAGCTTCCCTAGTACCACTAGCAATTCTAATAAATTGTTCATCCATACCACAATGGCCTCACTTGACAGTGACAGTCCTCATTCAAGCTTTCTTTCTGGCTTTTACCTTCATAGCAGAAAATAGAGTTGTTAGTTTTGTTGCAATTTTCTTTAACAAACCTCACAAAATTGGTGTACCTGTAGCATGGATCTGAAAATTGGCATTTCTTCTTCAAGAAAAATACAGTGGTGGGGAAATAAAACTAAAATTGCATAATGGATTATCAAGAAATAACTGTTGGCAAAATAGACACTATAGTAGAAAGTTCTTATTTTTATAATCAGATAATAATTTGAAACTATTTATCATATTTCTTCAATGGTAAAAGAAATCTCAGTTAATGTTTTGTTAGTGTATGGTACTATACATAATGAATTAATGTTACTTTATATGACCGCTTTTAAATTGCAAAATTGCAAACATGTAATTTGGGGAAGGTAATAGAAGAGAGGAGAGGACAAGAGAGAGAATGAAATTTTGCTAAGAAATTCTACCTACCATTCCAATCACATGAATGCATTGGGAGAAATAAATTTTATATTACCCCAGTAAGACTCATTCCAATGAGACTCTCATGGTATGAGACTAATTAAGCTTGAAATAGTAATTTCTTATTCTTACAACTCATGGAAAGAATGTTGAAATGGTTTTTCAATTGTAGATGGTCCCTGACTGACAATAGTTCAAATTATGATTTTTTTGACTTTACAGCGGTGTAAAAGCAATACATATTCATTAGAAATCATACTTTAAATTTTGAATTTTGGTCTTTTCTCAAGCTAGTGATATGTAGCACGATACTCTCTTATGATGCTGGGTAGTGACAGTGAGCAACAGTTCCCAGTCAGCCATGTGATCATGAAGGTAAAGAACAAATGCTCTGTACTGTATTCGATGTGTTAGGTGATTTTGCTCAACTGTAGGCTAATGTAAGTGTTCTGTATTTAAGATAGGCTAGGCTAAGCTACAACATTTGGTAGGTTAGGTGTATTACATTTTTGACCTCTGACATTTTCAATTTATGATGGTTTTAGTTGACATAATCCCATCAAAAATGGAGAAGAAATTGTATTGATATATGATATTTTGTGTGTAGTGACACCATTGTCATATATATTTTTTTAAATAACGAGATGTTAAAGTTATATAGAAAAACCCTAAATAAAATGGAGTAAATTAATTTATACAATTATTTACAAAGACTAAGTTTATAAAATCTGGAAGAACCAATGAGTTGGAATTTTCATAATTTGTATGCACCCACAGATCATATTTACATGATTTATTTTGACTTCCATAGTTAAATATGCTCATGTGCTCTGGTTAAAGCATTTGCCATGCTGGGAATCTTTTGGTTGTTTACAATTATTTTTTTGTAATTATAAATAATGATGTGATAGCCATCGCTTAGGTGTTCTGAGAATCAATTTCAATGTGAGGTGAGGGGGGATTTCCCCACACCACCAAGCAACTCTCAGACAACATTGGGTGTCATACAATTCAACTTAATTCTGACATTATGGATCTATAGATAGTGTCAGATCCCACAGGTAAAGGCTTGGTTTCATAAGACTGCTCCCTACTCCACATATACTTCAGATGCCAATGGCAAGGCTACATCATCACCTGTGCTTTTAACAGACCAGCTACAACTGCAGCCTTGGGTATCAGATGCCAGGCATAAGTCCAGGTTGTTACCTGTACTTCTGAACAAATGGCTAAAAATCAGACTCGCTCCTTGAATTGGATTTATTTGCTAGAATTGCTCACAAATTCAAGAAAACCCCCTAGATTACAGGTTTATCTTAAAAGGCTATAACTCAGGTACAGCCATATAAAAGAGACACATAGGACAAGGAATGGGGAAAAGGTGGTAAGTTTCCAGGCCCTCTCCAGGCATACCGCTCTCCCAGCACCTCCATGTGTTCACCAATCTGGAAGCTCTCTGAATCCAGTGCTTTTGGGTTTTTACAAAGGCTTCATTCCACAGGCATAGTTGATTATAAATCATTGACCAGTGGTAACTGATGCAACCTCTAAACCTTCTACACTCCCAGAAGATGGGGGAGAAAAACTGAAAGTTTCAACCCTCTAATCACCTGTCTGGTTCTCCTAGAACCAGCTCCCATCCTTGGTATGGTTCAAAGGTCACCTCATTAAAACAACGAGACACACCTTTATCACCTTTATAACTCTCATCATTCAGGAAATTTCAAGGATTTTAAGAGATCTATGATGAAGGCCAAATCATCCATCCTTGTCCATTTTTTAAATCGAATTCAGTAATTCTTGCTTAAGAATAGGTTCTTAAGGATAAGATTACAAGCCAAATGCTACATATAGTTGTAAACTTTTCCTACCTTTTACAAGATTGCTTTCCTCAAAAGTATTTTCTAATCAGTTTAATCCCAATAACTGTGTATAAAGGAATCCTTTGACAAACCTGTTCCTACTGAGTACCACTGTGGAAAAAAAGTTAATGCTCTGCCATATCTAAAAGCAAAGACATATTTAGATAAAATAAATTGGTATGAGTCCATTTCAACAAAAGTTTTATTGTATTTTCTAAAAGAAGGGCAAGATAAATTAGGTTAGTGCAAAAGCCATCCCTGTCTATGCAAACATGGGGAATATCTCTAACTTTTACATAATGCCAATGTACCCACACTTGCATGGTTGGTGTAGCCAGTTTTTCTAGATATGAAGTGAAAAAAGCACTTCCCTAGGCTCAGTAAGAGGTTTCTCAAAAACCTGCACTGTCTTGTCATGTTTGTTTGAATTCTCTGAGATAAAAAGCGCTGCAGAAATTAAGGATCAATAGCTTCTTCTGATTGAAAAATCAGTAAAGAGAAATCCTCACCCAAAAGTGTAATCATTTGTATTTGAAAATATTTGTCATGGTGCATTGAACTGAGTTCCCCAAGTTTCTTGTGCATATTTTGTTGCACATGTCCTGTTCGAAGAGAAATGCAAAGCAGCTTCCACTGAAACTAAGTTGGTTCCATAGATATCAACTCTAATACTTAATTGAAATCTGTTTTGCATTTTTAAAGAAAGTATATTTTTTCTTAAATGCCACTATATAAGGCTTCCCAGATATATTATATTGCAGGTGTTCTGGTGACTTTTCAATTATATTTCAGTTAAAAACAAAAAAATATATATTTAGGACATTAAAATTTACCTGATTTCCTTCTATCATTACTCCATAAAATAATTTGTGAATTTTTTTATACCAAACAGGTAGCCATAATAATTAATATTTAATATTATTTATATATAAAGGTATACGTCTGTAAATTGATAAACAGAGTGGATTAAGCATTTATCTTGACTTATTCTGAGCAAGACAATGACAAAAACCTCTAATGAAATAATTAGGAACCGGGCAATGATAACTAATGATTCTAAAATGATTAGGTAAAAAGCTGATAGGAAACTTCATTAAGAATGGTTCAGATGGACACAACCTGGACATACTAATCAATCATAGTGTCTTTGAAAGTAGAATCATCAGATGTGGTATGCCTCTTGATGTGATGCTGTAACAAGTCCACAGTCCCATCAGTGAAATATTCTTGGACAAATAAGATGAGGGCCTCAATCTAACCAAACCTCTTGATATAGTCATCAGTAAACAGGAAACATGGGTGAATGAGGAAAGGTTTCAACATCAACAAGAGAAAGTCAGTAAGCAAACACAGAACAAGGGACACTTTACAACTAAATGACAAAAATAATGTTAAACAAGTAAATACATGGAAAAAATTTTAAAAGACACTTATGCAATGTGTACATATTGTTTGGATCACGAGTTAAAAAAATCAACTAGAAAAATGAATTCATGTAGACAATCAGGAATACAATTAGAGACTAGATATTAGATGATATTAAACAATTGCTGTTACTCTTCATTAAAGATAGGTAAGTGAGTACACAGAGATTTATTATATTATGTTCTTTAATTTGGGGCATGTTTAAAAACTTCCAAATAAAAATATTTTAAAAATTCAAAAAAACATAATTACATGAAAATAATTAAAGTGGTAGATTTAAATATATTATCCTTCTTTAAAATCTGGAAAGATCTGGTAGACAAAAAAGAAAGAAGAACATAGTGAAATCAACTAAGGAAGTGTACAATCGTCATTCACTGTATGTATAGAAAACGTGCTTGAATATAGGTTATTTCAATATATCCAGAGAAAGTTTATAATACATTATAAAGTTTCACATAAACTTTAATATTTTCAAAAAGCTGAGATTGTACAGCAACATTCTTTGATCATAATGTATTTAATTCAAACTAAAAATTAAAGATAAATTACTGTAGAGATAATTACAGAAATGAATAGAAATTGCATATTAGATAACATTATTTATATTTCACTGATATTAAATTTCTTGGATATGATGATGTGATTAAGGTCACATACAAGAATGTCTTTGTTCTTAAGAGATGCCTGCTGAAAGATTTAGTGATGAAGTTTACTTCTCTCTGTAATTTAATAACTAAGTGAAAATATTTCATACCCATATGTACCCACATATACATACACATGGAGAAAGAGACAGAAGTGAGAAAGAATTCAAAGTTTAAAAAATGTTAACAACTGGTGAGTCTGGATGAAAGTTATACATATATCATTGTATTATTCTTTGAATTTTTCTACAGTGTTGTGGGAGCTAAAAGAAATTTATTTTTCTTCCACCTTCTAAGTTCTAGCTGGGCTAATAAAATTAACAGAGACAGATTAACAGGGGAAAAGGTCCAAAGTTGATCATATGAGTGCACATTTGGAGGTGCCATAATGAGACTCTAAAGGTCATTGGGAAGTTTGGTTTTTATATGCCATATGGACAAAGGAGAAATGGGGTAGTGATAGGATGGAACAACAGGTCAAGTCAAATTCCTGCTAGGCAACCCAGAAACAAAGAGATACAGTGAGGGATCTAATTAACAAGCACCTGCTTATAGCCTTCCTATCTAATGCTATATACAAAGATTCCTTTTCTGGAGCAGGACTTTCCATCTTAATCTTGTATGCAGGAAACGGGCAGAGCCAAAGGTTCTTTCTGAGTATTTTATTTCTTAGTAACCAATTTAAAATCAATATTCAAAAAAACACATTCTGAGGAGGCAAAACTTTGGTCTCTTTCATTGTGAAGATTATCATAAAGAGAGTTGAGGAGAAAAATAAAATTGAAAAATAATAAACAAGTTGAATATTAAAATTTTACAAGTTAAAAAGTTAAGAAATACATTAATTTGATTCCATGTGTCAAAGGGAAAATAAAAATATGAAATTATATTTTGTAGTTTATAGAACATTTCTTATAAATATTTTCCTGTCTAAATGGTCATAGGGTCAGGAGCCGACTTGATCTTTAAGTCCTTTTAATCATAGGAATGCATGAGTCTAAATATCCCAAAACGATCATAATAAAAGCTAATATTTTCTAGCAATTTACAGTTTCTAGACAATGAATGACAAATTGCATATATTACCTCATTTAACCTTCACCAGAAACTCATGAATAAGTGCAATTATCCTCCAACTTTACCGTGGCCCCATAGGCTGTTAAGTGTTGGAGTCAAGATTGCTCCTCTTTATTATTATGCCTAGCATAAGCAGTCATTAGTTTTATCTTGCCCTTACCCATGAGAGCTGGCAGTCACCATGCTCCCATGAATAAAATGTCTACCTCTGCATAATGATTAAGTGTGTAGGCTGTGAAGGCAGCCAACCTGCAAATTAAACTTTTATTCCAATACTTACTTGCTGTGTGACCTTGGTCAAGTGATTTGCCCCCACTGTTTTTCATTTTCCTCAACAATAAAACAGAGGTAGTATAGCTTCATGAAATTGCAGGATTACTTGAGATAGGTACATTTAAAAAATATGCCTGTTACAGAAAAAGTACCCAGTATATGTTAGATATCATTATTACAATAGCTTCTTATGGTTTTGGGGAAAAAAAAAATTATGTTTCAAAATAAAAAGCTTCAAGCAGAGACAGGGGACATAGAGGTACTGAAAGTAGCAATATTTATTGATTATGTAGAACTCAGCTTGAATTCAATTATATCTCCAAGTAAAGTGCCTGATATTAAGTATAAACTTAATAAACATTTGTCAAATAACTGAATTTAACAAATGATTTACAATAGATTGTTAAACAAAAATTTTAACTTCCATGGCTAAAAGTCTTTTAAAGAGTTTATTAGGCCTTAGCTAGCAAAATTAAAAAAAAAGAAAGAAAGAAAGAAAAAGACCTGTCTTGGGGCATGGACTCTAAACTACCAGCAGCATGGTCACGTAGGGAAGACAATATATCTGTCATCACAGTGTTAGGTAGCTAGGCAGACATCAGCAACAGGGGAACAAAGGAATAGGGGCCCAGCCTGGAAACCACTCAAAGAACACCCTAATGGTAGTAGAATTCTGGGTAAGTGTATGTGCACTAGGCAAAGTGTTATATAGCAACCAAGTGTCAGTCAAAATGACCTCATTTGCCAATCACCTAAGAACGTCTTTGGAACCACCCATCACAGCCCAGATATATTTTAGAGATCTCCACTTCTGGGTGGTCGTTACAGCTCTTATCACTAAAATCATGTACTTTCTTGGAGGGTGCTTTGTCTTTCTAAAATATATTTTTCATAAATCTTTTGTAAATATCAGTGACCTGTGATTCTTCACTGTGTCAATGAGGAAGAACCAAGGAAAAATGTAATTACAGTTCTGCACCATTATCTATCTACTCACCCTCCACCACTGTGGTGATACTGAAGTTCAAACTGCCCCAACAGTAACACTAGTTACAGAGTTTTGCAAGTGTTTCTATATATCATGTGGGAAGGCGGAAATGTAAACCCTGTTTTGAAAGGATTTACATTAGCTATAGACAAAGGGGTGAGAGAATGTGAAGTGGGGCCAGTTCTGGAATAGGGGCAGCAGTCAATCAGGAAGAAGTGTAGGTCCCTGTGGATTAGCTGTGAGCCTTAGATTGGGAAATTCATGCAATTCATGTGCAAATAAGCAGAGGCTCCTTGGGGTTCTACGGAGCCTGGCTCTTCTCTTGGATAATCACAGAAATAGTCACCTGAAAATTAATCCGAAATCCCAACAGTTATAAAGAAATGTGCACAGTCTTTTGTTAGAGCTGTCCACAGATATTAACAGTATAATTGTTCTTTTTTTCTCACTCTCAGGCTGCTGTAATTTTAATTTAGAACATCTCAGATTTTTTTTGTCAAGATTTAGAAGATCAGTATTATTTTACTCATTTAAAAATAATAATAAAATATAAAACACTGAATTTTACACTTACAGTTGAATTCATTAGTTAAAAAAAAATACAAGATCATTCTATGAAGTGAGTGTGAGCTAGTATAAAATTGCTAAAAGAAGGGAGACTCCATCTCGACTAATAAGGAAACTTCCAAGACTTCATTTTTAACTGTGGTCTGACCCCTTCGGTACTTGCTGGCATGGCAGTTAATGTTTAACTCAATACCCACAGTCTCTGAGGAAGAAATCAATAATATCTGTGTTATAATATCAAGTCTGTGTTTAGGGCTGGTCATTTAAAATACAAAGGGTAACTGATGATTTTGCATAAACCTTCATTTTATAGTACCTAGGCAAGGACCATTAATGATAGAAAAATAAAATCTTGTGGTCATCTTGAAACCAATGAGGAGGATGACTAGGATCAGGAACCACATCCTCATTCCTGAACACCTTTCCATTTTTTGATAGCCTATATAATCTTGTCACAAAAAGTCTTCAAGGAGCATGCTTTTTCTTTATGCTCCCTTGTACACGAGTCTCTCTCCCTTCTCTCCTCTCTTCTCCTCTTCTCTCCTCTCCTCTCTTCTCTCCTCCCTCCTCCTCTCCTCTCCTCTCCTCTTCTCTCTCTCTCTCTCTCTCTCTCTCTCTCTCAATCTCTTTCTCTCTGCTCACTTACCTATAAACTTTATCTGCTCAAATTTATTAAGTTTAATGTTCACTTCTATGATATTGAAACTCAAGAAACTGTTTTATTGAGTTCAGTAACAAGTGCATCTCACTAAATCTATCATAGTAAAGTAAGATCAGACAAATATTATTTAAAAAAAAAAGGTTTGTCATGGATGTGTTGGGAGCATTCACAACTATTTAATATGGAAAGATAAACTGTTCTAACCTGTCAAGAAAAGAAAAGCCTCAGTTTTCTTTTAATGGCAGAGATATTAGTGTTGGGTGGCTTATCTACAGCTCTCCTTCCTATTTTATCAAAAGAATAATTAAGAAATAAAATAATCCTTAGGCCATAGTCAATATATTCACATCCACTTACAAAAAAAGTAATTATCCAGAAAGTCATAAGCTGTACCTAACACCTGGATCACACTTTTTTAAAAAATATATATAAGGAAGTTAATAAGAAATGAAGTAACAAGGCTCTCTGGGTAATTTACTACAGATTCTAAGGAGGCGGGCACATAATTTAAGTTAATGGAAAGACTGCTCGCCTCCCTCATTCTACATCTCCATTAATGTCAGGCCTGAGGTTATCTAAGAACCTAAAAACATACAAGCAAATTAGAATAGCTTTGCTGTTTTAAAAACAGATTATGTAAATACCAAAAAGTAGGTTAATAAATAACCATTCTTAATTCTTTTAAACCACAATATTCTCTCTTCAACCTTAGGCTTATATTTCTAAGTATTCCCATACTAAAATAATTTGCAGAAGCAGAATTTATAAGCCTATGGGGAAATAGAGTTATGAGAACAAAACCAAATTTGAACATACTAAATTATTTTAATAGGTTTAATAGTCCCTAAAATAACATGTATTGAAGAAGTAATTACATGTTATTATACATAAAAAGAGGAAAAAACATGTGAGGTTTAGATTTTTTAGAGAATATAACTTTTTTTCATAGGAAAAAACACTTCTTAAAGAACCTTGCTCTTATGAAATATTTAGGAAATGCCTAGATAAACAAGTGTAACACAAAAAGAGGGATACATTATTGTGCATAATAAACAAACAGGAACTACCAAATGAAACTGACAATAGGCTGTGTGAATGAGAAAGAAAGCTGAAAATAAGAGAAGAGATTGGAGACAATACAGAAGAAAGAATTAGTTGAGCATTTTATACTGAGAGAAATGATTGAAGATCTTTTTGGAAAATTGTTCATTATTTATTTTAAAATTATTTACACTTTGGTTTTTCTAATCCCTAGCCATAACCTTGAAATTATTACTAAAAGGCTCCTATAAACAAGCAAACACATTATGTGAGTGATGTTTTATAAGATATCAATATGGAATAAATGTGGGCCATAAAAAAGGAATGATTACAACAGATAAAATGTAAAACAAGTAGAAACAGGAATCACTATCAGAAGTGAAACGTGAGCACCTCTTGCACAAAATCTACAGAGATAGTGAAAGAAGGGCTGAATTTAAGCTAAATTTATTGAATTTGCAAGTTAGCCCAACCCACCCTTCTGACTCCCTGGAACTCCATCTCCTCAAATTTTCTCCCTGTTGTTTAAGAAATAAACTTGCAAATATATTTTTGCTTTCTGACAGAGTATACAAAAATATCTCACACCACACACAAAAAACAACTCAAAATGGGTTAAACTTTTGAACATAAGACCCGAAACCACAAAACTCCTAGAAGAAAACACAGGGGAAAAGCTTCTTGATAATAGTTTTGGTGATGATTTTTGAAATTTGATACCAAAAGCAAAGGCAGCAAAAACAAAATAAACAAGTGGGACTATATCAATCTAAAAAGCTTTTGTACAGCAAAGGAAACCATCACCAAAATGAAAAGGCAACCTACAAGATGGAAGAAAATATTTGCTAATCATATATCTGATCAGGGTTAATAATCAAAATATATAAACTCATATAACTCAATAGCAAAACAAAACAAAATATACCTCATTAATAAAGGGGAAAAGGAAGTGAATAGACATTTTTCTAAAAACATACAAAGGACATAAAGGTACATAAAAAAAAAAGTGCTCAATACCACCAATCATTAAGAAAACACAAATCAAAAACACAATTAGATATCATTTCACATGTGTTAGAATGGGTACCGTAAAAAAATCAAGAGATAAATGTTAGCAAGGATATGGAGAAAATAGAACCTTTAAGCACTGTTGGTGAGGAGCCACTACAAAAAAGAGTATGGAGGTTCCTAAATAAATAAATAAAAATTGAACTGCCACCTTATTCAGTAATCCTACTTCTGGGTATATATTCAAAAGATGAATGAAAGTCCTACCTCCAGACTGGTAGGAGAAAGCAAAGATGCAAAACTGGTTGGCCTCATCCATGAGTAGTGGTCAATAATCAGGAGGAAATCTTGGTTTCAGAGGTCCTCCCTGAAGAGTGAGGGGTCCCAGACCCACACTGGGCTCTCTTGCTTGGAGCACCAGTGCCAGAAAAATAGCCCCCACAACACCTAGCTATGAAAATCAGCTGGGATTCTGTTCATCTGGGTGAAACAGAAGAAGGGGGAAAACCAAATGTCCTCTTAAAGGGCTTCTAAATAGACATTCTCACTCCTAGGCACTCACTTTGGGCTCTGACGTTGGAACAGCAGCTGTGGAAGTGCCAGAGACATACAGGGAAAGACTGAGCTATGTGACCTTAGGGTGAGGGCTGGAGGAAAAGTTGCCATTGTCTTTGCATTGAGCCCTGCTCTTATGTGGCCATCTATCCCCCACGTGGCAAAATATGCATTTTTATTGACCTAGTTAGCCCAACCCACCCTTCTGACTCCCTGGAACTCCACTCCACTTAACTTGCGCACAACCAAAGGCTTTTCTGTAGCTAGCAGGCAGCTGTTATTGGCGCACACTGTAGTTTTTCTTAAACAACTCTCGAGAGTCCATAAGTCCCACAAAGGTGGGCTCTGAGACATTTTCGGAGTGGTCCCAGGCTTAGAACTGGTATCAAACCTGAATCTTTATCAGCCCACTGAAAACCACTCACCTGATACTGGTGACTCCTGAGACCTTATTCCACCCAACTTCCATACCAACGATACTACTTGAGGCTCTTTCAGCTGCTGAGCCTTATGAAAATCTGGCAGGCAGTGGTAGGTCTTGAGATTCCCTGGGTCTTTTGCTGAGCAGCCCCAAACCTGGTATTCATGTTGGCCAGCCCTGATTCACAGTGTGGCCTCTCTCACACATCTTTAAGTCTAGCACAGGCAGTAACAAAGCACAGATCACTTTATAGCTCCTACCAGTTAGCCTCAGACTGTGTAGTTGAGCATTCATGTCTCAACTACAACAGGAGGGCACACATAACCCACACAAGGAACATTCCTGGGCCATCCAGCTCAGGTGACCAGAGAGAGTGTGCCACTGGGTCCCCCAGGACATCTACTACGTAAGGCCACCCTGCCAAGACTGGGAGACAAAGCAGATATACCTAATAAATAGAAACAAACACAGAGAGGCAGCCAAAATGAGGAAACAAAAAGACATGTCTCAAATGAGAGAGTAAGAGAAAACTCCAGAAAAATAACTAAACAAAATGGAGCAAGCAATCTGCCAGATACAGAGTTCAAAAAAATGTTTGTATAGATAGTTAAGGAACTTAGTGAGAACTTCAACAAAGATATAGCAAGCATTAAAAAAAGACACAGAAACCATAAAAAATAACCAGTTTTATATATATATATATATATAAACTGAAATGAACAATACACTAGAAAGAATCACAAAACATTAGATGAGGCAGAGGACTGAATCAGCGATTCAGAAGACAAGGTAGCAGAAAATACCCAATCAGAACAGCAAAAAGAAACAAGAAAAAAATGAGGATAGTTTAAGGAACTTCTGGGACAACATCAACATTCTCATCATAGGAGTACTGGAATAAGAAGGGAGAGCACAAGTTATTAAAACCTATTTGAAGAAATAATGATGAAAAACTTCCCTAATATGCTAAAGGAAATAGACATATGAGTCAAGGAAGCACAGAGAGTCCCCAAAAAGAAGAACCCAAACAGGCCTACATTAAAACACAACATAATTAAAATGCCAAAGGTTAAAGAGAAAGAGAGAATCCTAAAAGAAGCAAGAGAAAGGCAGTTAGTTTATGTACAAGGAACCCCCATAAGACTGTCAAATGATTTCTCAAGAGAAATTTTGTAGGCCACATGGTCTTGGCACAAAAAATTCAAAGTGATGAAAATCAAGAAACTTTGACCACGATTACTTCACCCAGCAAGGTTGTCATTTAAAATTGAAGGAGAGAAAGAGCTTCTCAGATAAGAAAAAGTTAAAGAAATTTATCACCACCAAATTAGTATTACAAGAAATGTTAGAGGGACTTCTTTAAGAAGAAGGAGGGAAAGATAACTTAAAAAATAAATACTACTAATAAAATGGCAAATACTATGCATCTACCAACAATCATTTTATATGTAAATGGATTAACTGCTCCAATCAAAAGACATAAGGTAGTAGAATGGGTAAGAAAACAAGACCCATGCATATGCTGTTTATGAGAGGTCCACTTCAGATTGAAAGACATGCACAAGATGAAAGTAAAAGTAAAAAAAAAAAATGTCATGCAAATAAAAACATAAAAACAAAGCCAAGTAGCAATAGTTATATCAAACAAAATAAACTTTAAAACAAAGGCTATAATAAGAGACAAAGAGGGACATAATATAGTGATAAACAGATCAATCCAACAAGAGATATAACCCTTGTAAACATTTATGCACCCAGCAAGAGCTCCTAAATACATAATGCAAATATTAACCAACATATTTCAAGAGATTAGCAGCAATACAGTCATAGTAGGTGACTTTAACACCCTACTGACATCAAGGGAAATATCTTCCAGACAGAAAATCAACAAGTAGCTTTAAATGATACATTAGGTCAGATGGATTTAATTAATATTTTTAGAGCATTTCATCCCAAAGCAATAGAATATACACTCTTTTCACATGTACATGAAACATTTTCCAAGATAGACCATCTGTTAAGCTGCAAAACAAGTCTCAATAACTTTATGTAGACTGACATCATAACTACACACATTTTCTCTGACCACAATGGAATGAAACTAGAAATTGATTGCAAGAACTGAAAAATACACAAACACATGGAAGTTGATAACATGCTACTAAACAATGAATGAGTTAACAAGAGATCAAGAAGACATCGAAAGATATCTAAAAACAAATGCAAACAAAAACACAACAACTCAATCTAAATGGCACAGCAAAAGCAGCCCTAAGGGGTAAATTCATAGCAATATAGGCTTTCCTCAAGAAATGAGAAAAATCTCAAACAAGCTAAACTTACACCTAAATGAGCTTTATAAAGAGCAAACAAAGCCCAGAATGAGTAGAAAAAAGGAAATAATAAATGTCAGAGAAGAAATAAACTAATTAGTCTAAAAAATAATACAAAAGATCAATGAAATCAAGAGCCAGTTCTTTGAAAAAATAAACAATATTGATAAATCTTTAACCATCCTCATCAGGAAAAAAGGGAGTACATAAATAAAATCATAAATGAAAGAAGAAAAGAGACAACTGATACCACAGCAATACAAAGAATTATAAGAAAATATCATGAATAATTATATGCCAATAAATTGAACAATCTGGAAGAAATTGACAAATTCCAAAAAAAAAAAAATAATAATCTTCCAAGACTGAATCAAGAGGAAACAGAAAATCTGAACAGACTAATTACTACTAACAAAATCAAATCAATAATATAAAAACTCCCGACAAACAAAAGTCCTAGACCAGGTAACTTTACGAGTAAGTTTTACCAAACATTCAAAGAGAAATTAACACCTTAACACCTAGTCTTCTCAAACTTTTTCAAAAAAATTCAAGAGTATGAAAGACTCTCCACCTCATTTTATGAAGACATCATTACCCTGACTCCAAAGCCAGACATAGACATTACAAAAATGAATGAATGAATAAATAAATACATAAATAAATGAAATATATATATAAATAATATTAGCAGACCAAATTCAGCAATATATTAGAAATATCATATACCATGACCAGGAGGATTTATTCCTGGGAAGCAATACTGATTCAATACCCATAAATTAATTAACATGATACACTACATAAAACAAAATGAAGGATAATAATCTTATGATCAATAGATACAGAAAAATCATTTAACAAAATTCAGTAACTGGTTATGGTTAAAAAATATTAGTGAAAAGGGAATAGAAAGAACATACCTCAACATAATAAAGGTCATATAAGATACACCTACAGTTATCATCATACTCAATGTTGAAATACTAAAAGTGTTCTCCTTATGATCAGAAACAAGTCAAGGATGTCTACTTTCACCACGTCTATTCAACATAGCATTGGAAGTATAGGCACAATGATTAAATAAGAAATTAAAGGCATTCTAATTGGAAAGAAAGAAGTAAAATTATCTTTATTTACAGGTGATATGATATTACATATAGAGAACCCAAGATTCCACCAAAAAACTATTAAAACTGATAAATGAATTCAGTAAAGTAGCAGAATACAAAATTAATATTTAGAAATCAGTTGAATTCCTATACACCAATGGCAACTTATCAGAGAAATTAAGAAAACAATCCATTTACAATTGCATCAAAGAAAATAAAATACCTAGAAATAAATTTAACCAAAGAAAGAGACAAAAGACTGGTACTGAGAAGATTAAAAGATATTGAAGAAAGAAAACAAAGAAAATACAAATTAATGGAAGCATTATACTGTGCTCATGAATAGAAAGAATATACTTCATTAAAATGTCCATTCTAGTTCCTCCTTAGAGCAGTAGGCAACATGTCAGTCTCATAAAATGTCCAAACTACCCAAAGCAACCTATAGATTCAATGCAATCCCTATCAAAATACCAATGGCATTTTTCATAGAACTTGAACAAATAATCCTAAAATTTATATGGAACCACGAAAGACCCAAACTAGCTGCAGCAGTCTTGAGAAAAAAGAACAAAGTTGGAGGTATCATGCTACCTGATATCACACTATAGTATAAAGCTAAAGTAATGAAAAAAGCATGGCATAAAAAAAAAAAAAGAACAGATCAATGGAACAGAAGAGAGAGCCTAGAAATAAACCCATGCCTGTATTGGCACTTAATCTATGGCAAAGGAGAAAAGACTATATGATGTAAAGACAGTCTTTTAAATAAATGATGTTGAAAAAACTGGACAGATACATGTAACAAAATGAAACTGAACCACTTTCTTATACTATGTCCAAAAATAAACTCGAAATGTATTAAAGACTTATATGTAAAACTCAGAACCATAAAACCCCTAGAAGAAAACATAGGCAGTAAAATTCCTGACATTGGTCTTAGTAATATTTTTTCCTGCTATACCTCCTCAGGCAAAGGAAACAAAAGAAAAAAAATGGTACTACATCAAACTAAACAGTTTTTTCACAGCACAGGAAAGCATCAACAAAATGAACATGCAATCTACTGACTGGGAGAAGATATTTACCAATAATATATCTAATAAGGAGTTAATATTCAAAATTTATAAAGAACTTACTCATACAACTTAAAACCAAAAAAATACAATCCAATTAAAAATGGGCAGAGGGTGTGGATAGACATATTGCCATTGAGGACATAGAGATAGCCAGTAGATATAAGAAAAGATACTTAACTTCACTGATTATCAGAGAAATGAAAAATTAAAACCACAATGAGATATCACCTCACACCTGTCAGAATGACCATCATCAATAAATCAACAAACAATAAATGCTGGCAAGGATGTGGAGAATAGGGAACCCTTATGCACTATTGGTGGGATTTTAAATTTGTGCAGCCACTATGGAAAACAGTATGGGGTTTCCTCAAAAATTAAAAGTAAAACTACCTTATGATCCAGCAATTGCACTCCAGGTATTCATCCAAAGAAAACCAAAACACTAATTTAAAAAGATATATGCATTCCTATGTTCATTGCAGCATTATTTACTATAATCACAATATGGAAGCAACCTAAATGCCTATTATTAGATGACTAGATAAAGAAGTTATGATATATACATACAAAGAAAGATTACTCAGCAATAAAAAATGAAATCTTACCATTTGCAACAACATGGATGGACCTAGAGGGTATTATGCTAAATGAAATAAGTCAGGCGGGGAAAAAAAAATGTCATATGATTTTATGTATATGTGGAATCTAAAGAAAAAATAAACAAAAACAAATGCAGATGCAAGGATAAGATATTGAAGAAAGAAAACAAAGAAAATACAAATTAATGGAACATATACTGTGCTCATGAATAGAAAGAATATACTTCATTAAAATGTCCATTCTAGTTCCTGATTGTGTTTGAACCAAGTATTATGATGGTTGCCAGATGTGAGGGGGCTTGGGGGGCAGTGTGAAAAATGTGAAGGGATTAAAAAGTACAAATTGGTAGTTATGAAATAGGCATGTGAATGTAAAGCATAGGAAATATAGTCAATAATATGGTCATAACTATGTATAGTGTCAAGTGGGTATTAGACTTTCCAGGGTGATCACTTCGTAAATTGTATAAGTGTCTAAACACTATGCTGTACACCAGAAACTAATATTGAATAATATTGGATGTCAAAATGGGGAAAAAGATGAAGGGGAATAAGAGGTTAAAATTTTTCAAATTTCCAGGTATAGAAAATAAGTCATGAGAATGTAGTCTATAACATAGAAAATATAGTCATTAATATTATAATACCGTTGTATGATGTCAAATGGTTTCTGAACATATTGTGGTGACCACTTCTTTAGGCTTATAAATGTTGAATAACTATAGTGTATACCTGAAACTAATATAATATTGTAAATTAGATATATTTTAATGTCTATGGAAATGCTTCCCTGAACAAGCCCTATCCTGTCTGATCTTAGAAGCTAGCAGGGTTGGGACTGGTTAGTACTGGGATGGGAGACCACCTAGGAAGACCAAGTGCTGTGGGCTTAAAAATTTTTTAAAAATAAGGAAATGTAAGCTGACAAGATTCTTGCAATCTGTGAGGTAAACCAAAGGTTGCCTCACCTAAAAATTTTTTTTAAAAATTAAAAATTAGATATATTTTAGTAAAAAAAAAATTTTAAAAGAAGCCTGCTGCATATAACATGAGGAGCTGTGGGATATTTCCCATATCATTGCTTTAAAAATATTTATACAAAATAAACTTTATATATTTACTAATATGAAGAAAAAAATAAAAAGTTATGAATACAGGATCCAAGGTAATGATCTCCTCTAGTGGATGGAGGCAGGGAGATAGGTCAAGGGGGACAGGTGATTAAATGCAGGATAATCTGGATATACTGGCTATGTTTAACAATGGTGCATTTGCTCATTATTAGGGAAGAAGGAAAGGGAAGATGAAAGGGAGAGAGAAAGATTGACTGTTCATTGACCAATAATGATTGTGTTTGAACCAAGTATTATGATTAATACAATTATGGGAACCTTAGGTTCAAATGTGGGTCGAAGAGGTTTTAGAATTCATCTTTGCTATAAAAATTTAGAAAACATTGTCTTACATTATCAAATTGGTCTTGCTGTATTAAAATGAATGAATGTTTTTTCTTTCTAATGAAGAAAACTATTAAATGAAACATTCACTGAAACAGCTTTTTAAGATGTTTTACAAAAACTCTCTTTTTAAGTAGGACTTCTGAAACAAGCATACATTTAGAAATTTTGACTAACATCTGTGAAATTTCACTTATATTTAAACAGAGCTGTGAATGTCTCCCCAGGGCACCTACCATTCTATTTTAATTATGGACTTAAAAAATTGTTTTAGCATCTAACAAAGCACACATGATGTGAAAACACTTGTTAAACCACCTCCTCTGCAGTTTTAACAGTAAGACAAATATGAGATCATTGCATTTCCTAAGGCTCATTAAATGAGAATTAGCACAGTGGCACTATTTCCAGAAAACATTTGCCTTTTACAATATCTTCTTTTCATATATATTTGCCATTTGGGGGCTCTTTTACAAATTTGCTTTACACAAACTCTATATTAGAATCATAAGATATAGTAACAAAACTGTTGTTATAGTGGTGGCACAAACCTACTCAAGTCAAAAAATTCAAAATAAATGACACACCATCTATTCAGGATGGCTTTAAGTCATGCATTTGTGTCAAACTGTCAGCCTAAAAAACAAATGGTGGGTTTTTGCTCATTTGTACCATGTCAAAGACATCTTTGAATATGCTAATTTTAAAATACAAAAAAAAAAGTTTCATGAATGAATTATTTGTTGGGATTAACTCCTCTGGGAGAAATTTAGGTCCAATAAATTTAATAAAAAAAATAATAAAGTTACATTTTCAAGCTACTTGTGTAAGCTGTATTTTACTCTTAGAAAATAGAAAAAATATACAGAATTCAAGCATAGTACTAGGCACCAGAGAGACATTCTATCATTTGAAGTTTATCATGCTAATTTTTTGGATGTAGTAATATACTTGGTTATGCATCTTCCAAGTGACAGGTAATTCAGGTAATTTTACATTTCTTTTACAAAACCAACACAAATGTAAGGGCAACTCTCTTGGGAAAAATAAATATTAGCTTTCTGAATATACTCTGCTCTTCCACAGTTTAATGTCATGGTGAGAATGATAAAGGGATGTTTGAGGCAAAGAGTTCAAGTCCCTTTCACTCGAGCTTGGAAGAGAAACTTTGATTTGAGCTATGGATTAATGATGAAATCAGAAACACTTAGACAATATTTTGAAACCATTGTACTGGGGTAAAATTATTTTCCTACTCATGACTTTTCATATGGTCAAAGTAAATAAGTTCCTTCACAATCAACCAAAACCAGAGGGAAAGGAGGAATAAAAATATTTTTCTGTTCTTGGGTTTAAAGTAGACGGTAAAGAGTTATTGAATGTTCTATTGGGCACATTCTAGATCACCAAGATAGGAAAACAGGTCTGGATTAAAAGTAAGACCTTTCAAAGGAATGCACAGCTGCCGTTCCTATCATTTCCATCTCAATTCAAGCCATCTCATTGGTGGCTAAATAACATAAAGGACCCTGTCCATTATGGCATATCTGGAAGAATCATCCCTTCTTAGGACACTCTGCTCAAGAAAAACAATGGCTTTATAAGCCAAATTTTTTCTTTCTGTATGTGTATTTTTTTGAAATATGTTTATATATTCTTCAAAATACCTAGGAAGATCTCATACAGAAAGTCATTCATTTAATCACAAAGGAGCATATGTTTTAAGCGATGTACTATGGTAATTACTGAGAGTTCAGTGAATAAGGAAGCCAGGGAGCTTACATTCTAGAAGGACACTGCAATACACTGAGATGTGGGTCGTGGTTGTGGAAGCACAGGAAGCACACAGGAGAAGCACTTTATTCAGACTGGCAGAAAAGCTTACAGGAAAGACAGTCATCTAAATGAAGTCCTAAAGAATAAATAGGCATTCTCCAGGTAAATGAGGTGAGGTGGTAGTATGTGTAATTGCAGATAAATAACTTGAATATAAGAGACTTAATATGTTTGAGATTGGAGAAAAAGTGTAGACCTTTGAGACCAAGGTCTGTCAAACTAAATCCTGGCTACATCTCTGGATAAATTACAGAACTTCTCTTGGCTTGCTTATTTATTTTCAAATGGCACTGTCAAAAGAATAAAATGGCATTTCATGTAATCTATCAAGTACAACACAGATTTCTCTAATCGTTAGATTCCGCTTGCTTTTACTCTTTTCCATCCGCATAGATTTTTTTTTATTATTACATGTATTATTAGCATTTCTACACCTGGAAGAACAATGAGAGAAAGAAGCATTTGTTTTCCTTTTATCTTTATCCTTCTCTCCATAATCAATCAATGGTAGATACTGTATTTAGCTAATTTATAGTTGTATTCACCCCACCCTACTACCCACCATCACTCTGGACCCTATACTGTGCTTTAGAATAATGAGTGAATAAAAAATATATAGAAGATGTATTGCTCTATCTTCCCTCAAAATGTATTATTTTACCCATCCCAACCTTTTCCTTTCAGCATTTTCTATTTACTTTTGTAATTCCATGGTGACTATAACATTTTTTCTTTTCTCTAAATGTACATGTATGATTTAGTCTTTAACTCCATCCTCCCTAGGGACAGAGAATGAAGGATTGGAGGAACTGAGGTGAGCAGTATTTGTCTTTTTTATGTGTCTTTTATTTATAGCAGAGTTTCTCAACCTGGGTACTATTAATTAGAACAGATAATACTGTGTTGTGCATTATAGGTTCTTTAGCAACATCCGTGGCCTCTATCCACTATTGTGACAAGGAAAAATGTCTCTGGATATTAGTGTGCCCTAGGAGGCAAACAAGTGTGCACTAGGGGGCAACCTCCTTCCCCTACTGAGAAACAAACCTATACTATTAACAACATTCAATTCGAAATAACTTTTATCATAGAGGAAGCTATTGTTGTTTTTTTTCTTTTTAATTCACAAAGGGTAAGTCAATTCTGTGGATTAAAGAACAAAAATTATGGTTAAGATATTTAATGCTGCAAAAATTACAATATTCTGTCATTGCAGCCAACTGTTTACTCACATCTGTCAAACCAGAAATGCAGTGACTGAATTGGTTTGTTTACCAATTGAAAATATTAGGTTTTCTGATGAAGAGATAAAATATCTCTAAAATAATCTCAGGAGATAAGAAGCTTGAAGAAATAGAAAATCTCTTGCCTCTTGGTTTGCTCTGATCAGGTTAACAATGAAGAAGAGCTTGAGTTTTCAGTTTATCTTGCTTCAGACAGCTTGGAGAAGAATAATTATTGACAATTGGGTAGATATTGATAAGAAAATTATATTGGAAGCTTGAAATGGTTATATATTTTAGAGTTAAAGAAAGAAAATAGTTGATGTTTTTTTTTTTTTTTTTTTCACTAGGGTGCCTAAAAGATGACTATGGGGCTAATTGCTAGCATTTAAGTGAAAAAAAAAGTTATGTGCTCCTAGGATGTTAACTGGTTTACATTTCAGAATTTCAAAAATCAGATTTATTTCACCATTTCCACTGAGAATTCTAAAAAGTCCTAGAGTGTATATTCAAATGGAAATTCACACACACACACAAACACACATATAAGATCTTTCCAATTTATACCTATTTCTTCTACCAGGTTTGAGTCTCAAGTGCGCTTTACCTTGGTTTCAATGCCCTTTAAACAGAATCTCTTCAGCACTCTGTATATGTGCATGCATGTGTGTGCTTGTGTGTGATAAGCACTGGTGTTATATAAGTGATACAGTGATTATAATTTTTTTTTTAAATATGGTAAATCTTTCTAGGCTGATGCTATTTAGTTCCAAGACTATTAAAGTCATCCAAGCATGTAGTTCTGTTGATCTATTAATTCTACAAAGTTCCTTAGATTGATACTGCTTTGAACTTTGCTGCTCACTTTTATTTTTCTCTGCCCCAAATAGATCTTCTGGTAGGTCTTTTTTTAAAAAAAGAGGTTTCTATGCACTTTAAATAGTTTAAGTGAAAAACAATCCTTCCTTTCCACTAGAACCTTTGTACAGTCTAAAATTATTTACTACAGTGACATTTGGAAACCTCGCAATAAAAGATATTTCTAATTAAAGTATAAAAATGCTCAGCAAAATTCTCACCAGTGAAGTCAAACATTTTTCAACATTTTAATTAATTCAATATTTAAAAAATAAGAATTAGATATTTTTAAATTGGCTAATAATGCAAATATGTGAACATTTAAAGAAAAAAAAAAACAAACAAAAACTGTTACTTTCGGTCACTCACTCATCTTAGATTCACCAACACAGTCAGTACTTGATGGTCAGTTATTTTAACACCAGACTCTTTACTAACCACTTATCTCTCCAGCCATTGATGGTTGTATAATTACTATTTTTTTCTGTCTCCAACTAGAAGTAATTCCTATCCCCAGTTCTCTGCTCTTATAATAAGATTAAGAGTTTTATTTGATATGAGTTTGAGTCCAAGCACACTAAGACCAGTTATATCGGCTCTCTGCCTCAGCCATCTTCACCTTTTGTAAATAGAACATATCTGCTAAAGGATTGCTGTGAAAACAAAATGGAATGGTTATATAAAGAATCCCTAATAACACCTGGAACTTTTGAATCCAGAGTAAGTTTCAGTACCATAAAAAATAGCTAAAAGCATTTATACAAACTGTGAGATAGATGGTTTTTATTGATGGCCTTGTTTTTTTTTTTTCCTCTCTCTCCTCATCTCTCACTGTGATTATACTGAGTCCTGCAACTAGAATTTCAGAGGGGCTATGTAACTTGCTTACACTGATAGGATGTTAACAAAAGTGAGAAAGTAGAAACTTGAAATATGTGTGAATGATTAGGTCTGCATGCTCTTACACCTCTGTGTTCATCATAGAAACACGTCTGGGCTAGCTTGCCAGAGAAATGAAAAATCACTGCCGCAGAGTCAAGTCACCTTAGCCACCCCCTGGACTTATGAGCTCCATCTAAAAACCATCGACCCACCACCAACTCCACTATGGACCTCACAGTGTCTTCTAACAAAAGTTCTTTGCATGTTCTTTAACATGTCTGGTATTGAGAGAAGAATATAGAAAAACTAATATAATGTAAAGATACCTAATAGCTTTATATTTAACATTAAATACACATAGATTTACTATTTACTTGTATTACAAATATATTGAAAACTTAGATTCCACTACTCCCATCTGTCCTTCAATCACCTGCATTTATACCCACCTCTCTTCCCATTTTGATCTAGTCTCTCATTTGTCTCAATAGTCAGCAAAAGGGCCCAAATTAGGATATTTCCTAGAAGTTTGGTAAGCACTGACTGAACTGATGCTGGAAGAATAGCTTAAGAGCTGCTCCCCTTGTCCCATTTTTGCTTATATCTATTTGTTTTATTCACCATTTATATTGGCCAATGCTTTGCCAAAGTATTCCAAAGGGTAAAGTTATTTTCTCCTGCTGAGAAAATGAATATTCTTACCTTTCTAGAGCAGAGGAAAGGTTCCAATACATTTCTCTTTCCATGAAGGGCTTTAATTCAGAATTTCTGGGTATAGAATTAATATCTGACCTAAACTAAGTAATTTTTATGAAGAAGAGATTAAGGTTTTTGTTGGTGGCATTTCAGGATCCAAGCACCATATCTGAGTTCATTGTAGCATATGCAAACTGCCAAATTCTCTGTTTAGATTGTGTTTTAAATGCCTTTACGCTTCTATTGTTAGGCAGGGGTGGCATTGTGCATGCACACACATGCATGCGCACACACACACCCCATAACTACCACCACCAAGAATCAAAGTCTTCTCCTCAAGGTGTTTACACTTTAAACATATGTTGCAGAGGAAATATACGGCCATAATAACTTTATTTTTCAGGCTTCCCTTGTTGCCGCCAAAAATTCAAAGATAAACTCAATTATTTCATAATGTTTGATAGACACTGACATTTCTTTATTTCTAGAGAAAACTTAGAAATTGTTTTATAAGCAGAAGAGGCTTTAGAGAAAGAAAATTACAAATTGACACTCCAGGAACAGAGAAAAAGCTTCTGAAGAGTAGGTCAATCAAGAGAACAGGAAAGTATAAATGATGTCTGACAATCATGGGATAACAAATGTGTAGAGATTTTTCATGTACTTCTTGCACTCTCAACCTTACCAAATCTCTCCATCAATCATGAATTTTAAGAATAGATCAGCTTATACCAAAATCAGAGAATCATATGTCTGCTTTGTTACAAATGAAGTAATTACCAAGAATTCTAAATATATTTTAGTGACATACAATCGCTACCTCACGTGTACTCAGCTAGCCTTTATTCCTAGCATTAAAATAAATATATTTATCATTCAGCCATATGCTGTGAAATTTTTCCATCACTTGGTTTTCTCATTTTCCAGGGCAAACTTTTCAATACCTAAGGGAAAGCAGTTGAAGTAGAACTGGACTAAAGTGCATGTCAAATGTGATACAGCAAAAATAATGTTCAATGAAATTACTGTTAGCAGTGCCTGAAAAGCCAAGCTGAATGCTCTATGCTTTCAGTGAGCATTTGACATTTGTTCATTTTTTCCAGTCCCGGCACCTTCATTCTCCACCTCCCCACCCCCTGCTTAGGGCATATTTATTCAGAATATATATATATATTCAACCTAGAATAATTTCCAAGTATTAACAAAGATATAGTAAGCTAAAGAATATTCAATACGCAGAGCTGAGAATATGGATGACCCTATGCCAAACTATGTAGTAGATGAGATTTATCTGGCAATATCTTGGTCTCACCATTATTCAGGAAATACTGACTGTGGACTCTTCAGGACACTATATTTGACTTTGGGGAAAAAAATGAGGGATGGGACACAGAGTTCGGTCTTTCTATCTTCATGCTTTTACGATCTTCTACAATTTTAGTGTTCTTATTACAATTATACTCAAAACAAGAAAATGATATAATCAATTCTTTCAATTTTGGTGTATATTTCAGGCAAGAAGTTGCTTCTTCTTAAATTTTATTTCTATAAGAAAGCCTTTCCTGAATGTTACAGCAGAGCTCATTGCTTACTAACATTTACTATCACCAAACCGTATAACATGTCCTTGCCTCCTAAAATATAAGGCATCAACTCTGGAACTAAATGGCAGGTAGAAACTGGAGCCTTGAGGAGATATGGAAGTCTTGGTTTCAAGAAGGCTGTTGGGAAAGTAAAGAAAATGTTGTTGTGGGAAGTGTACACACAGTGAAATATATATATGCTTTACTGTTAAATTGCACACCAGAATCTTGCTGGATTCCATTAATTGATGTCGCCGTAAAAAATGTGGGGGGAGCGGGGGGGGAGAGAAAAAGGGAGAGGGAGAGGGAGAGAGAGAAGAAGAGGGGTAGGGAGGGAGGGAGGGAGGGAGGGAGGGAAGGAAGGAAGGAAGGAAGGAAGGAAGGAAGGAAGGAAGGAAGGAAGGAAGGAAGGAAGGAAGGAAGGATGGGAGAGAGAGAGAAAGAAAGAAAATAAGAAAAAGAAAAAATGCTGTTGGCTCCTGGGCTAAAAGAGACCCTTGTATTATAGTGGCAGAAAATTTAGCAAAGCTGTTGTCTGTAGAACATGCAAAATAGCAAAATGTTCCTAAAAATTCAGTGTTATAGCCAAGTAGATTTCTGAAGCAGAGAACTGAATGAAGGTGCTGTCCGGTTTCTTCTAGCTGCCTAAAATAAGAAAGGAAGATAGAAAATATATTACCTAAAGAACTGAGTATTAAGTATTCATTTATTGAATGGAAATTAGATATTACTGGATTAAAAAGAAAGGACTGAGACCAATCTTTTCAGCCAGTAAAATTTTCTCTAAGAAAAGGCCAAGGTGAGATTATAAATTCCTTTGTTAACACCAAGGAAAGATCCAAGGTGGTGCCTCATAAAAACTTTCACAAAAAAAACCCTGAAGATTCTGTCCCCTAAATGTGTTATTATTATTTAAAAAGTTGTTGCTACTGTTTTATTTCAAGGCTTTACATTTTTAAAGAAGTTTCAGGTTCATAAAAATATTGAGGAGAAGGTACAGAAATTTCTCATATACCCACTGCCCCCACACATGCATAGCTTCCCATGTAATCAACCTCGCTCACCAGAGTGGTACATTTGTTACAACTGATAAAACTATGTTAATACATCATAATCACCCAAAGTCCTGTCTCTGAGGATTTTAAGGGCACAAGTCACAGATCCCCTGCACTACTAAGGAGAGTTTTCCCTCAGCAGTTTCATAGGGGTTTTGTGGATATGTTACCTACATGACAAAAAAGGAATTAGTAGATTTGGTTAAAAATTTTGAGGTGGGGAGATTCTCCTGCATTATCTGGATGAACCAAATGTAATCATAAGAGTCCTTATTAGGGACAATAAGGCAGGGAAGAGAATTAGAGAGATATAGCAATGGAAGCAGAGGTTGCGCTGATCTAGGGTGAGAAGTGAAGAAATCTGGACAGCCTCTAAAAAAGGAAGGGAACAGATTATCTACTAGAGACCCCAGAAGGAGCATAACCCTGCCAACCCATTTTAAATTGACCTCCGCTGTTGTGAGATCATAATTCGATCTTGTTTTAAGCCAGTAAATCCGTAGGTAATTGGTTTTAGTTGCAATAGAAAACTATTGCACTGCCCAAGACAGAGAAGGGCTTACCTCACAGAGATTTGTGATGTGGATTTTGTCTAATGTTAGTGAATTATAATTAATGCATTACACAAACCCATGTTTAAAAAAGAATGTTTCCAAGTAAAAAATAAAAAAAAAAATAACAGTGCAAAATGAAAAAAAGGCCTTTGGATTTTGGAGCTACTGGAGTTAGGAAATAGGCTGAGAAAGTTCCTCATTTATACACACCAGTCATCCCTTATGGAATAAGAAGGATGCCCATGGGATGTTGCCAAGAAATGTCAGGGGACAACTGGACACAGCAGAAATGAGCCCTAATCAAGGAATTGGCAACATGTGCCCTGTGGGACATCAGAAGTGCTATACACCAGCAATTGCTGTATGTCTCCAGTTTTCTCTATTTGAATTGAATTGTCTATATTAATTATCTTATGAATCTTTATTTCACAGGTGTCCCAACGAACAAGAATACTCAAGAAGCTGTATCTTAGGAAGTGTGTGTAAATAACTTTATTCACACATGGATACAGTCTAAATAAAAAAAAATCTTAGACCTGGAACCTGAGACTGTTGTCATAAAAAACTGAGGTTGGGGTGGGGAGTCCTAGAGATGGGACTGTATTTTGCTATTGGGAGAGATATAAATTGTGACTGGCACAGTGTATTTTCAAAAAAGGCTGCAACAATATCTATCACAAAAGCAAATCTGCAGTGTGACCCTTGACAATTCTCTCATTAAAAAGAGGGGTCTGTGGACCTTGCCCTTTGAATCTAGGCAGGCTTGTGACACTCTTGTACCAATTAAGTGAGAAAGAAGTGACACTGCATGACTTTTGTGATTAGGTTAGAAAAGGTGATGAAACTTCCACCTTGTTTGCTGGAGCCTGAGTCACCACAGAAGTTGCCCAGCAGCTGTGAGGATGCCAAGCTCTGAGGAAGCCCAGATCAGCCCGTGTGAGGAGAACACATAGGAAAGCCCAGAGACTGCATGAACAGAGAGGTCTGGCAAGCACCCAGCTGCTCCAGCTGCAGCTGCTCAGACTTGCCTCTTCACCACTGTCCTCACATACATCCCAAATTCTCGACCCACAAAGACCATTTTTTTAAGCCAGTAAATGATGGGAAAATGTATTAGGCAACAATATAACTGAACCAGTCCCTTTCTCTAAACTCTCAAAACAAGAAAATCCTAGTTTCAGTTATTTACACACTGGTGGTAGCTGATATCTTCTCATACATCTTTCTGTACTAAAAAGCTGTCCTTAATACCAAAAACAGAATTGGTTGTTTACTTCACCTTATTTACTACCACCAAACTGTGAAAATTCTCCTTAAAATTGTGTTTACTATATTGGATATGTATTACTTACACCTCTCAGTTTTTCCCACAGAGATAAGAAATCAAGGGAAAAGGCCCTGAGTCATTCAAGTTTATATCTCTTGCAATGAAAAGCATAAAGGATACACATAATTGGTGATTACTGCAGGCCTGTTATATAAATGAATGAATGAAAGTTATTTGAAAAATAACTTTTGTTGTGAATAAAAACGAGGGGCTATTTTCCTTTTAAGGGATTCATATCCTTATAATATGAGTAGAAGAGAGACCTGGTTTAACACTACTAGACATTTACTATAGTCCTTTAGTCTACAGGATGGAGAAGAGAACTTCTTATCAACTTATCAAACTGTTCCTGAGAGGTTGAAATATATATGAAAAAGCAAAGTATGATGTGTAATACTTGTGTATGACCACACGTTTGGAAGGAGCAAGGAGTTGATTTTTATGGCAAACTCCATGGTCAAGGGGCAGAACAAGATTAGATACTCAGTTTTCTATGGGACCAACTTAGCACTCCTAAGGACATCACTGATTACCGAGTAAAGAGCCAAAACTTGGAGATCCAACTGGTGATACATGGGGTAATACTAAAATAGATTCTGGAGTGAGACTTAGCTTCTATCTCCTTAAGGCATTTCTTGGGAGATAGAAAAACTAGAGAAGGGTAAATGCTCTTTTCAAGAGTAACACGTTTTACTTGTAGGGGGATATAAAGGTAATATACTTTTGAAATGCCCCAAAGTACAATTATTCTGTCAATAATATTTAATGAAACATCTGCTGTATTATCTGAAAAAGAGTGGGTATAGGGCAAACAAGACAGATATGCCACAGGGTTCATGTAGGTTTAATTATAATGGAGGGAGACAATAAATTCAGAAGAAACTAACAAAATAGAATAAATTCAGAAAATGTAAGTGTTTTAAAAGAACGTGTTATCTGGTAAAGAGACAATGACTGGAACGGGAGGGGAACTGGTACATTAGCTAGGATGGCTAAGGAAGTTGATCAAGCATTGTTATCTTTCTGCTCATAGCCTCTCCTCTCCCTTCAGTCCTAACAGAAGAGTCCATCTCATGCCAGCTACTCACTTTCCCATTCCGCACATATGCAACATAATTCTGAGACATTATAGTGGAATTTGTTGGGGCAGTAGAGGTGGAACACTGATGCTGGAGAGAGTCTCATAAGGATGGTCCCTTCTTCATGTCCTGCATTGAACACTGAGCACAAGATATGCTGAACTACTGCAGTCATCTTGTGATGTTATGGGGAAGAGAATGGATATTTCAGAAAGCCAATCCAAGACTTTAATGTTATTAAGCCAGAACCAAGTGTTGGGTCACCTACTTTAGTACTTCTATTGTATGACAAAAACAAACACCAATTGTTTAAGACATGTTTATGATGTTTGCAATCTAAAGCATGCTAACATATTAGTTTGCTGCCATAACAAAGTATCACAAACTGTGTAGATTAAACAAAACTTATTATCTCATTGTTCTGAAGCTAGAAGCCTGAAATCAAAGGGTCTTATAAGTTAGTTCCTTCTGAGGGCTGTTGAAAAAGAATCTATTTTAGGCCTCACTCCTTGTCTCATAGATGGTCATTCTCACTCTCTATTTCTCACATCTTCTTCCTTCTGTGTATGCTTCTGTCTAAATCTTCCCTTTTGATAGAAACACCAGTCAGATAGGATGAGGGGCCACTCTGAGGAACCTCATTTTAATATGAGATTCTATCTTACAAACTTGGGTGAAGAACTGCATGTGGCAAGGCTCTAAGTTGGTAATTTAGTCAGAATCCAGTTGCATATGTGTGCTAGTGATTAATATATTGCCTCCCAGTCTGAAATGCACAATCCATTGCCTATTCTATGATACCAGATCTGGACTCTAAATATTCCTCCTTTGCCATCTGGCACAATGCTAATTTTGTTTTAGCAGTAGAAGGTGTTGGGGCACATGAGAGGATCAGGGCTTCTCTTCCTGGTTATGGGAAACTCTTCTCAGAAAGTTCCTGCACTGTATGAGGCCTCTGCAGGGCCAGGCTCCTGAAATGTGTGCAGCTGCTACAGTGACAGTAGCCAGTAGCATATGGCACCCCACTGTGGGCAGTTTCCTCAGGAACGCCAGTCTGGTTAGCATAGCATCTTTTTTATCTTTTTATCTTTTTTTTTTTTTTTTTTTTTTTTTTTTGTTGGCTAGCATGGCATCTTAGCAAATGTCTCCACCCAGTGAACCATGAGCACACCTCAATGAGGCCTGGATTTCAATACTAGGGAAAACGTTCTTTTAGACTGTTTCTTTTCTTGACTGTTCTATCTTAGCCCTCAGGTATTAACTGCTTCTTATATATTTCACTCCTGACTTCTTTAGAGATCTGTTTACTCCTTACTAAGCTATCACCACTATTGCAATATCCTATTATAATTAATATTTTTATATTAAAATTTCCCTGTTCAAATTACTGTGTGGTTTCTGTCTCCTGATGGGGCTCTGATTTATGCAGTATGCCAGAAATCATTCACAATATCATCAGAAAGAAAGAAGAGAAAGCTCTATTACAGGACTCGAGGAATAATTCCCAGAACAATGCCATGCACTACAAAGGATCTTCTATCTCTGCCAAAAAGGAAAGAAACTGGGAAGCTACTGATACACTTTCCAGGAATGCTTTACTTAGCAGGAGGAGAAGGTGATGACTCTCAAAACATCCTGTGTCTTTTAGGCTGCCACAAAAAATAGCATACCCTCTGAAACACTGTTGATTCTCTGTTCTCTTATACCACTTAATTCCAAGTCGAAGCATCAGAATAGCAAAATCTAAATTACACTTGATTTGGTGATATCATATCTATATTCCAAGAAGTAAGAAGTAGAAAGGAAAAAAAGTTAAAATGGAAATGTCTGCTGATTTTGTACCCTTGCCCAAAATTTCATGGGAGCCAGTGACTTTGATTATATCTCTTTGACTAGAGCTTGGTCATATGGCCATGTCTGTGCAACTACTGAAAAATGGCTAGGAAAAATAGGAAGTAAGGAAATCAACTGACAGTATGTGTCCACCTATGTATATATGTCCTGCTCTCTTATCCAAAACAGCACCGACTAACCTTTTCCAGTGGCATGGGGGTAGGGCTAAAATAAAATTTGTGTGAAATGGGTCAAAAGCTCCCCATTATGTTAGATTTGGGATCTTAAAAATTAAAAGATTAGACAATATTTAGGTTTAAAGTAATAAATGGCATCAAGAAAACATTTAACTTTTTAAGTATAGGCATATTATCCTATGATGATTGTGAGAAATTTGCCATTTAGCACTTAGAGAAAGCCATTACTAACACAGAAGCTATTATTTATTATTTTGTATAAATAATCTGTATTCATTCTGCATGTTTTAACTCTTAACAATATATATAAACATTTACTTGACAACACATTTAGATTTACCTAATTATTTTTGAAGGCTGATAAGAGATCTATTTTATTTAATCTATTAGATTTTGATCATCACTTAGAAAAAGAGATTTTCTTCTGAAATTTCAAAACATAGGTCACTGGCCAAATATATAGCATTTCATATTTCTAAGTAAAAAAAAAAATTAGATGTTTTAAGAATTATATGTCTAAACTTCATGTACATAGGCACATAAAACTTACATAAATGACTAAATACTAAATATATATAATTAGAAAAGTTCAAAGTTTTTATATCATATTTAAATTTTTACCAATGTATATTATATATAATTTCAGTTTCTTTTTATTAAATAGGATTTAATAAGCTTATAAGGCACTTTAAAATTAAAATATTTACCTTATAATTTTATTTAATACCATCTTCTAAAGCTGAGCATGGAAAACAAATTATCCTTTTATTTCTATTTTATCAGACAAAATAGGATAAAAAATACTAAACTAAAATTTGTTTCTATTGCTTCTATTTACACATTTATCCATGTAATGAGCATTACTGGGTGACTACCAGGTGCCAGGCCCTGTAATAAACAATAAGTTAAATATATTTTTAGTCACATGAAAATGAGTTCTATGAAAAAAAATTAATTAGCAAAAGGGATGTGGGGTAAAGGAGGAGAGAGAGTAGGAAAGAAATAGTTATTTAAATAGTCATGAAAGGCCTCACTGATATGACCTTTGACCTAAAGAAGGTGAAGAAACAAGTGTAAATCCCTGAGTTTGTGTGGGTACTTGCTCTGCTCAAGGAAGAACAAGTAGGTCTAACACTTTGGGCCAAAGTAAAAAAAGTAGAGAGAAAGTCAGAGATCCAACATAGAAGTCAAGTAGTCTAGAACATTGTGAATACTTGTAATAACATTAGTTTTTACTCTGAGTGAGATAGAAAAGCAGTGAAGTATTTTGAGCAAAGCAGAATTGTGACATGGGGATGGTCAAAAGCTGCAGAAGAGGTATATTAGTTAGAAAGCTGTTATAATAACCAAATTAAAAATAATAGTGGCTTGTACAAAAAAACAGCAATAGAGGGTTGAGAAGTAATACAATATTAAATATAATTTGAGGTAAGGTTAATAAAATTTAGTGAGGTATTAGTTTTGGAATAAGAGAAAGAAAGGGGTCAAGAATAACTTATTGGATTTTTTTTTTTTTACTTAGAGCAAATAGATGGTTAGTTTTGCCATTTCTTATGTTGGGGTAAATTGGATAAGGGTGTTAGGTCAGATATTCAGTTTTGGACACGAAAAATTTGAAGTGTTCATCAGACATCCAAGTAGACATGTTGAGTAGACAGTTAAAAGTAAGAGTTTAAAGTTCAGGAGAGAGCCTTAAAGATATACATTTGGGAAATAAAAGTATATGCAATAGATCCAGAGTTGTGGGACTAGATGAATCATGTAGACAGTGTTGATAATACCTATGATGTGTCAATCATTGTGTTAGGTCCTTCCACTTTAATCCTCACACCAATTTTGCAATGATGCTGAGTTTGAAAGAGATTAAATAAATTTCCACAGTCATAAAACTAGTAAATGAAAGATGTAGTATTCAACTAAGGTGTACCTAAAACTAAAATCTATTATTCTATGCAGTATAGACACACTGCATTCCTTGCTCTGAATGCACTAGCTTTTAAATGTAAAAATTCACTAACCAACCATTGCTGATTGCCCTAACTTCTGCTATCCTGACTCACCAAAAGTTTCTCCAATTTTAGGAAATGTTAGCATCCTCTCTGATTTCCTCCAAACCTCACTAGCCTTGCTTAGAGATAATTTGAAATAAATGCCTATTGCTTCCCCAGGGAAAGCTATCAGTAATCTAGATATAGATCTCAATGCATAGGCAGCATTTTTGGAAATTTATTGTAGCGAATAGCAATTAAAACAGATCAAAGCTCATTACACTGCACACTATTAGTTCTCTCCTGGAGCTTGTTCATATTATTAAGGATTAGTGGCAACAAAAAGGTTTGTTTCTATTTATTATTTATGTATTACTTGTGTCTGTTGTTTATATAAATATAAATGTATATATATGCTCTCATTTAATGTACTTATGAAATCAATTGCTACTTTGAAATTTTATTATTACTATAGTCTATAAGCTTTCAATTCCTGTATGCAACAAAACTGTCTTGATAATAGTAAGTCATATAAAAATTAATCATAAGATTTTATAAATTTAATTTTATAGGAATAAATGGAAATATGAAACTATTGATTGGTAAGTACTCTCTGGTTACAAATGTGATTCTAAATTTAAACTTGTTTAGAAAGATGACATTTAATTATTTTATTTTTCTGTATTTCAGTAAAGAAAAGGAATATGAAATTAAATATCATTGTAAGTAACTGCCAAACTGGAGTAGATGAGTGCCTGTTACTATTTATTACATCTTGCCATTGTTTTATGCTTAGTCCGAGTTTTTAAGCATCAAATCTTCTTAAGAAAAACTGAATAAAAGAGAAAGTTATCAAATTAAGACTTATAAGTCAAAATTAAAGAAGATTTAAGATGTGTTTTATCTTTATAAATATAATAACCTAAGTTATAATTTTCTATATTTCCTTATTTCAAGTTATTATGGTAGTAGAAGTTTTGATAGGAACACACAAAATAAGAATTGCTTATTTCTATAACAGAAATAATTTCCTAAATACTATTGATCTAGAAAATGGTCCAGTGAAATAATACAACATGAAGCACAGTTGTCATTTTTCCACCACATCTGTTTCAGTATCTTCTCCCATCTCTGAAACTCTTGTATCTGCTAAATCAGGGCATGGAGCCTAGCAATATTGAGACAGAAGTGATGGAGGGGATAGTGGGTCCTGGAACACCATCCTCTGCCAGAAATCACTTCTACCCCTCACTCCTGCTTTTAAAGAACCTCTATTATTTTTTAAGCTCCTCTTTCTAACTGAATCCTTCTCAGTGATTTGTAAGTATGTTCAATTTTCTCATATTAAAAACAACAAAAGATGCTGTTATTCATCAGAGCTTCCTCTTCCAGCTACCATTCTCCCCTCCTTTAGCCTGATTACTTTCTTTTTTAATATTTAACATAACCCACCACACATCTCTCCATTTTCAAGCTAGCATCTGTCATCTCTCTCCTGAACTTCTGTAATGGCTTTCTGGCCGTTTCTCAGCCTCTGTTACAGTTCTCCTTAAATCTGTTCTCCACTCTGCCCAAACAGATCTTTTCAGGAGAGGAATTCAGATCATGTTAACTTCTTCATTAAAAAACCTTTCCATACACACATTTAGACTAATGTTCCTTAAAGGTTGCTGAGGCCCTGTGTCATCTCTCTGCTACCTCTCTCCAGCCTCATCATCCCCCATACTTCTTTGCTCTTTGATCTGCTACAGAGTTTTCCTTTTCCTGTTGTACTTTCCCTTTTCCCACTAGTTTAACCAACTTCTGCTTGTCCTTTATGTTGCAGCTCAGCACCATTTTTTTCCAAGAGAAATCCTTCACTAACTATTGAATCCCCTTCGTACTCTCACATCACTCCACAGGTCTTTCTTACTAAAAACAGTCTCAGTGTTATCATTTCATACATATTTGGGGGATGAATTAAAAAAAATCCATCTTTTTCTATTAGATATGTATTATATAGGTTCAGAGACTTAATCTTTGCTTAGTGTTGTAACCCCAGTGACGATGCCTGGTGATAATAAATATTTGTTGAAAAAAGTATTCTATGTTTTCCTTGACTTTTCTGTATCTTTCTGAGATGTGTTTTTTTTTTTTTGTAATTTTGAATCAAGGGGGGAAAAGTGGAAAATACCAATGTCTCTCATGATCTCTAATATCCTTTTACATTTTTTCTTTCTTTCTTGTTTCTGTCTGTCCATCTGTCTTTCTTTTAATCTGTAAAAGCTTGCTAAGGAAAGGCAAAGTTGAGTCTCCATATAAAAATGGATTGAAAAATATATGTGTATATTTTTAAATTTCATCCAGATAAAGAACATGGGCTATAAAGTAATTTAAAGTTTAGGCTGGTATCAGGGAAAATTTGATTAGAATGAATATTGTCCTCTTTTCTCATAAGTACTGTACCTGTCCCAAAAAATTTATTTGGTCCAAAACTCAAGAAGAAAAATGGATACCAGAAAACATGTGGAATTCCGGATATCACTAGAAAGAGGAGGAAATAATAGGAAAAAAGAAATCTTAAGTAAAAGCTGGTGAGAAGAGTGAATCCCACCAGGAATCTTACAATGGGAGAAATGAGATAAAGACAAAGCAGACACATGCCAGCCTAAGACCTTCTTTAAATATTTCAGTTCAATGAATGATGTTTCATTTTTGCAAATTGTAAATTGAAGGATCATAGCAGCTAAATATCATTTTAGCACTCATGACATGTAGTTCCTTAAAATCCCATTGATTTATACACTTGCTATTCTTTTTCTTTATGGTTATGATAAATAACTTAAAAATTGGGTCTATCACAATGGTGATAGGTCATTTTTCATTTATAATAAAAAGCTTGTCTTTCTTGAGGTTATACAGGTAGAAGCTGAAACTTACTCATAACATGAATGATGGGTAGCTAAAGGGTCCCTTTGTCATAGTTCGTCTGCTGCAAATGAGGTGGCTACAAAGCTTAGGGCCCATCAATTTATTTACAGAAACAGATTAATTTTTCCATATTTAATTTTCTCTTTGGAAACTTAGTTTTTAAGAAAGGGGGCTGAAGTCTTCTCTAAAACACACATATCTATATGCATACACATACATACATACATACATACATACATACATACATACATACATAGAACATGAAGATGTGAAAGTCTCACAAACTCGGAGTTTGTAAAAAAATTATGATCTGGTCTCAAGTATTTCACTGAAGAAAAAAAAGATTTTGGAAAGTTTTAAAGAAGAAAAAAAGTTACAGAAAAGGTTAAAGATTGAGATAGAAGGTAAGAGAATTTAATATTATTTTTTCCACATAAAATAATATTTTCAGATGAAACAGTCTTCACCAGCACAATGTTTTAAGTAGACGAAACTGGAACAAGGCTCTCCTCTTTACTTAGATAGTGCTTTCAATTGTAGTACCATTAGTGCAGGGAAATAATCTACTGTATTTGGCTTGCTAACACTTAAAAAAAAAGAAATATTTATAAGGAATGGCAACAGAACAACAACAACAAAATCACCAGAGCATTTATATTTCCTTCATAAAAGAGCATCCAGTAAAGAATTAGATCTAAGGAATTTATTTGAAGAGGATCAGCCTAAAGAACTAACTGACTTATGGATTACAAAGGAATATTTTAAATGACACATGAGAAAATGTAGTGGCTTTGAGCATCAATTGAAATATTAGCAATTACCATAATTGAATACATTTCCAAATATAAATTTAATGCAAACCTGACATTAGTTGCCATTTATTTGGATTACAATGGAAAACACTTTTAGTAACACATTAGAAAAATCATTAAATGGAGATACATTTACTAAGTGACAATAATAAAAATTGATGCATGAATGTGAGCAGATTTATATTTGCTATCTCAAACCTTTCTGCAACTTCTTGTAAATAATCTCTGGATTTACAGTGTTTTTCAACGAGGCATTAATGGTATTCTGGGGAGAACAATTCTTTCTCTTTGGGACTGGCTATGTATTGCCAAGACTTTTGACATTCTTCCTTACTGGGCCGTGAACTCTTCTCAGTTGTTAAAACAGTAATAGATCAATCTCAATCTCTCTCTCCCCCCACCCTGTCTCTCTCTGTGTCTCTCTCTGTCTCTGTCTCTGTCTCTGTCTCTCTCTCTCTCTCTCTCTCTCACACACACACACACACCCCAATGTACCTAGAAGGGAAACTAGTGATGGTAATGCTTGCTTTTTTCAGAATTTTTGCTAAAATTTAGAGGTAGAGAAATGAATTTCCAAGTAAACAGCCCACAGTTGTCTCTAAATTTCTGATTTGCTATATCAAATTTACACAATTTACACCAATGAAAAGTATATATATAAAACTCAATATTATGAACCTATATACTTCCAACAAAAATTTTTAAAGAAAAATAATGCATTAATTAGTGTATTTTAAAAGTAAAAAAAAGAGATATATTTGAAGGAAAATTACAGTGACTCTAAGAAAACTAAAAAATATATATTTGCAATATAATTATTATATATTTGTATATTTCTCTTCAATGGAGCATATGTGTACTTTATTTTAAAATGTCAGAGTAATACTTCTTATTCAGTATTCTAACAACAGAAATAAGCACAATTTAAATTACAGGTGTTGATTTACCTATTTATCAAGATTTTGTTAGCCTGAAAACAGATTATTACAGTATCATATATAATATATTCTGTTATAAAGTGGCATATTAAAATAATCAAATACTTAATATTTTAATGCAAATCTGGTGTTTTGTAATGTAGATAATGCATACTTAACTATTTTTTTTTAGCTGTCAAAATTGAGCATCAGAAAGTTTTCTCTAAAAAGCCTAATAGTATATATTCTAGACTTTGAAGGTCATTTAGTCTCTGTTGCTACTACTCAACCTTGCCATAGCTGTGTAAAGCAGACAGAGAAGAGAGAAGAATGAGTGAGCATGGCTGTGTTTCAATAAAACTTTATTTACAATGAATGGTGGCTTTGATACAAAGGCATACTTTATACTGGTGAAATAAAATAATAAGAATGTCTTCAATAACATAAACTGTAAACTATGTATCTTTTTTACTACAGATTTTTTTCATGAAAATATGTAAAACATCTGCAATCTTAAATGTGTTGTAAAGAGAAATAACCTAAGTCATATTAATAGGGAATGTCACACAAATACAGAGGTGTATGCCAATATTACATTTAAAAAAAATCAATCAATAAAAAAAACCCACTCTGTTTGGAAATGAAGGTAGTGAATTATTTATTTGATGGTATTATAGCATAGTTAATGAAGGAGATGTATTTTAATTAACTGTTTGAATATATAATAATAATATCTTAATATAATATTTAAACACCAATAAAAGCAGGACACACACTTCCCTACTCTGACAACTTTTTTTCAGATACTTGAATTTATTATAGTTTTTTGTTCTTTGTTTTGTTTGTTTGTTCATTTGTTTGTTTTTTACTTAACAGAAAGAGGGATCATACCAAGGACTACTTCATGTAACTTTGTATGAATTTCTAGATAATCTAGATTTGAGTTCCATTTTAATTTGAGGAGCTCCTAGATCTTATGAAAGGAAAAATATATTAAAGTTCTTGTGTGTGGTTACAGCATTAAATTTTTAATAGTTTCAGTGTCATATACTCTCCATATGAACTACAAGAATGAACTGAATATTTGGCTCAGATATGCTTAAACCTAAATTCTTAAACATAGCTTAGGAAACCATGTATGGTAATGTATTTCACTAGATCTGTTTTCTCAAAGTGTGGTCCTCAGATCTTTATTAGAATCACTTAGTAGGTTTTTTAAAGAGACATATCAGTCTTCATCCTAAACCCACTGGATTAAAATCTCTGTAGAGATTGTGAGTTTATATAATCATGGATATACACACGCACACACATACATATATGTGTGTATATATGTATACACAGGTATATATATACACATACATATATATGCATGGATATACACACATATACATATATGCACATATATATTATATAATTTATATACTTACTCAGAATTTTCTGACATAATCATCTCAATTGCATTTCTCTGACTAGCCTGGAGATCACTGTTTTAGAAAAACTTACAATGTTCTCAAATTGTGATTATACTACTATTATAAAACAATTTTCAGAGTCTTTCATTAATGCTTTTTGTAAAGCTATAAGACTTTCAATGTTAAACCTCTTAGAGTAGCACTTAAGCCTAGAGGCTAATTCACAGAACAAATCATCATAATTATGAATGGGGTTAAATCTTAAGAAACGTATCGCAAAATGCCTCTTCCATTAGGTTTTATAAAAAGATGATGCTGCATTAAGTAGAATAATGATTTATAATAATATATTAAATATTTGAGAATTAACTGTTACGGACTTTTGGTATTCATAACCACAGGTTAAAATGCCTCACACTATTCAGATGAATTTTTAATAAAACAGAAATCTGACTTTTTTTTCTCAAAAACTCTAGTGCTGAGCTCAAGAAGGATTTACATGTGAAACGCTATAAGCATTCCAGGCCAGTAACAATTTTAATAAGATTTAGACTCACTGAGCCTAGAATATTTTTCTGCATATAGCTGTTAACCAACTGAAGATGACTGAATTGAAAATAGGACATGAGGACTCATTTTAAAGAATATAAGTTCTAACAATAATTTAGTGTTAAAACACATTAATTGAATTTAATAATGTGTTTACTATTGTCAAACATCATTCTTTATAGTCAAGCTTGACCCCAAGTTGAGACAATTTAGAGACTGGAAATGTAGCACTGAAAGCATCTACTAAACAAAGCAATTTTTGTCAGAGTTGTAATGTCTTATCCTAGCATATACAGTAAGAACATTTAAAAAATCAAGTATATCATTACATAAAATATTAGAAAATAAAAACTATTAGAAAAAAACTATTAGAAAAACAGATTTGAATTGCAAGAGAGCATAAAGTGAATCATATGCGTTCATTCATATGCATGTAATCTTTGTGCTATGTAAGATCTGTAATCATTGAAAGAAAATGACTTGATTCAACAAATTAGTTACTTCTTCCTCACTTGATGTCTTATTTTATGTCACAAAAGGTTAACAAGTATATTCATCTTTAGCTCAAATACATATGTACATATGCAAAACCTTTGCTTTTACTGGAAACTTATATGCTCTTCACTCAAGCAAAACTCTCTTAAACATGAGGTCAGGATAAATTTTCCTTAAGAAAGAAAAACGGATTGAAAAACTAGATTACTTCCAATGGGTAGAAAGAAAAAACAAACAAACAAAAAAGGACAACAGGACAGAATGAGCTACAGTTTTCTTTTTACTGGAAGCCAAAGTCACACTTTGGTTTTCTACATATAATAAAGAATTTAGAAAATGTCCTTTGTATTGAGTAATCTCTATCACTATAATTTCCAAATGTATTTTATACTCACTATAGTGTGCTTAGATAGAAGTTGGTGAAAGAAAAGGAATCTAATTCAACTTTACATTTCGAGTACACTTGAGTTCCTTATCTATTTACTAATATTCTTCCTATCTACCTACCTATATCTGAATTTATCCAGTTACCTCTCTATTTTAACTATATTATCAAGAATAATTTCACAAGCCATCAGACAAACAAGCAGACGGGTGATATAATCACATGATCAAAGTTGAAAAGCAATTTCTAAATATGCTATTTTATTTTTCTTAAATATAAAATAACTTAAATACTATAGTTTCTTTAAGATAAAATTTCTATACTATGCTGTCTAGGCAACATGATTTTATTTAGATGACCTCTGCATTTTAGTAAGTGATTGATCTATGACACTGAGTCAAAACTAAAGCACTAAAAGTAAAAGCAGGTAACTAAGGAAAATAATTTTATTTATTACATAGAAAACTAATTTTTTTATTTCCTGCATTTATACCATCTGTTCTAAAAAAAAGATTTAAGGTTACTACAATAAAAGATACATAAAAAGACAACTATAAATTAAAAGTAGATGACAAAGGGCAAATAAAGGCAGGCATGTGCATGCTTCCTCCCTTACTGGCTCGCAGGCTTGCTCCTGACCAGCACCCCGCCTTCTCTCTCTCTCTCTCTCTCTCTCTCTCTCTCTCTCTCTCTCTCTCTCTCTCTCTCTCTCTCTCTCTCTCTCTCTCTCTCTCTCTCTCTCTCTCTCTCTCTCTCTCACACACACACACACACACACACACACACACACACACACACACACACAACAATTTAGGGATATAAAATGGAACCAAAATTGAGGCTGATGCAAAATGCATATTATAAAATAATAGGGAAGCTTAGGAGAAAGAAAATAGTAACAGAAGAAGGAGCCAGTAAATGTTTATATGTTAAATTGAAAAAAAAAAAAACATTTTTTGGAGAGTCCATGATATAATCTGGGGACAGAGAACTTAATATGAAAATTATTGACCACACAATCCAAATGGCTCTGTTTAAGTTAAAACAGGAGAAAGCACATTAATAAGGGAATGAGCAAAATAGATTGGGGAGCACATTCCATCTGGGGTTTGAGTCTAGGCTTCACAAAATGTAACAAAAGTTTTTTGTGAATCTAATGTAGTAATAAATAGCCAGTTTTTATTAAATATTTAGTCTATACCCACAACATCGTCATATTATCCTTTATCATTCCTCACAACAGCCCTATAAGATATGCATAATATATTCATTATTAACATAAAAATAAAACAACTGATTTTGGGAGAGTTTCTGTAACTTAGATTGAGTCATATACTATAGAGAAGTAGAAACAAGACACTGTGACTTCAAAAGTCTATTCACACACTTTAGCAGTAGAAGGTTTAGAAGCAGAAGCCTATAGTCCAATACTTTAGTTTTCCAAATTTGACACATTTAACTGAGCATTTATTTTGTTATTTATTTAATATGTATATATGTCAATTTGCTAGACTCTTCCACTACAAACATTTAACTAAAGTCTAGATTTAAATTTCAACTCAGATCTCTGTGCCTCTGTTACAACATCAGTAGCATTAAGGTAATCATAGAAGCAACTTTATGAGACAGAGAGAAAATATTTGTAAAGCACGTAGAACTCAACTGGGCAGAGATTAGACTCCCAAGAAATAACAGCTATTTCTCTTATTACACATAATGTTAGTCTCACTTACTTTGTATATCCACTACAGAAATAGTGCCCATAACAGAAAAGAACCTCAGTAAATATTTGTTGAAAGAATGGACTAAAATTTAATTCAATTAAAATATAAGGCATGTGTTATAATTAAATAAATCAACATAGTTGTTCTCCGTGGAAATCCAGATTGTATAAAATAGTCTTTTCTCCTCCTCTCTATGTCATCTTAGGTTTAGGGATGACAGAAAATGCTCAAATACTTAAAGCTTTTCATTAGATTTTGCCACTTCTATAACCCTTTGAAATTAATTACCATGCAGAACCCATCATGACTATGTATCTCATCAAGTGTGTCAGAAAATTTTTCTTCTAGTTTTTATCATAACAATAAACTCGGTTTTCAAAATTTGTTACTCAACAAATAAGGTCATTGACTTGCAACCTAAAGACAATAGAGACGTTTCGTCTTGGGACAAATCCTCTGTTTTCACTTTTGGGATCATCAACAATTTGTAGGGTCATTCCTGGCAAAGCTCAGTCAGTCCTCCAGGTGCACTGATTATAGTAAAAGACATTTTTCTGAAGCACAGTCTGTTCTTTCTCATCATCTCACTTCTTTCTCTGCTAAGAATTGCTCTGTGTCAGACGGGTGAGGCAGAGAGTCTGGGTCTAAAGTTTGAAATTTGTTTCTTTCCTAAATCTTGACTATGTTTTAGGCCTAAACCTTTGATGAGCCAAAGGAGATGAAATCACCTCTTGCAAGTCAGATGCTCATTGAGATGAGACAGGTCAATTCTCTAAGGTCATCATTCACTGGATGCTTAAATATGACAGTGATTATTTTGAGAAGAGAGAAAAAAAACACTTAGAATTGAAAAATTAGGGCAAAAAAAAGTGCCTCTTCTATACTTGTTTTAGAACTGAAATATTTGTATTAGTATATTAATTAAAGGTAATTTAGTTTTTATTTATTATTCTGAATCCTCAATTAGATCATAAAAACCTCAAAGTAAAAATCACAATCTGGAGGTCATGTTCTCATCTGCACTACTATATGTGGCAATAAGTAAGTAAATTTTTCTGAGCCTCAGTTTTCACACCTACAATATAAATATAATAATCTATTTTCTTAATGATCTCAAAAGCATTAAAAGCAATAATGCATATAAAATGCTCTGAAAAAGGCAAATCACTATATAATCATAAGATATGACAAAGGTATAAAAAAGATAAAGAAAATAAAGCCCATCCATTTTTTTAATTGAGAAAATTTAATGATACAACCAAATTTATTTAAAAAGTACATGCCAAAGAGGTTTACTAAAGTTTTGTTCACCCAAGATCAAACTCAGAGGAATCAGAGGTGGAAATGATATACCTTGGTAAAATAACAAATTGGGCACTTTTCATGCTGAAAGTGCCTTTAATCTGCCACATATTTTTATGCAGTTCATTAAAGAACAACATGCATAAACATAGATTTTTCGTGTGTTTAAATCACCTTCCTAAAGATTCAAATCAGTGAGGCATACATTATCAATGTTCTCTTTAATATTCATTGTGATCTACTCAGTGGTTTTCCTTTCTAATGAGAGCGTATAATCTGAATAACTCACCTTCTTATGCTTGAACTTAGCAAATTTAGCTTATACTTGAATTGCACATTTTTTATTAAAAATTATTGAGGTGACATTGATTAATAAAATCAAATAAGTTTCAAGTGCACAATTCAACAGTATGCCGTGTATATATTACATTGTGTTCACAACCCAGTTAGATTTCTTTCCATTACCAAATATTTGACACATATTTTTCTTAAAAAAGCTCATTAGTGTTAATGTATTTAGAGTTATATATCTTCAATATCTCTTCTACTTTGTACATGTAGTTACTCTAAATGTGGTTTGATTATTGAAAGTTGTGTCTATTTTTTTTTAAACCAGAATTATATTTCAAGTAAAGTTTTAAATAATCAGTCAGGTCAATTATTAATGGTTAGCAAATGAACACTGCATTATCTGAAATACATTCTAGTACAAATTGGCAGTTACAAAATAGTCATGAGGGTGTGCAGAATAAAATAAGGAATATAGTCGATAATATTGTAATAACTATGTATGGTGTCAGATGTGTACTAGATTTACCAGGGTGATCACTTTGTAAGTTTTGTAAATGTCTAATCACCATGTTATACACCTGAGCCTAATATAATACTGTATGGCAATTGTAATTGAAAAATGAAAAAATATTTAATATATTATAAATCTGTCTTCAAATAACTGTATTCTCATACATGTCATCATTATATACAAAGTTTAATTACATGTAAAAATTTAGCACCATATATTAAATCTTAGTTATATCCAAATCAGTCAGCTATTTATAGAAAAACTACTCGTTCAATAAGACAAATATGTCATAAAATAACTACGTATATATTCATAACGTAAAAGATTGGTCCCTCTCCTCAGAGATCTTATAAGTGACATACCATAGTAATGGAAACAAAATATAGGTGTAATTAAATTTTCGACTGCATAATTCTCACTATATATGTAACAGGAGCTCAAAAGAGACTAGAAGAATTTAAGATGCTGAGGGGCAGAAGTGAAGCAAAACTAAAAGAATAAATAAAGAAGCAAAGAGGACTATGAATGAAGTTACAGTTGAGGAAAAAAAAATATACACAAGGACGTATGTGAGAAATACAGCAATACAGATCTGGAGTATGAGTGCAAACTTATGAGGAACCTGAAGAAGAGAGTGAGTTGAGAATTAAAGGGTCATAAAGATAAAGTAAAACCTGATTAAGACCATCAGAGAGGAAATTTTAAACCAGATGTGGTGGGCAACCAAAAGCAGTCTTCTTTACTTTAAAAACAGGTGAGAAAAATGATATAAACTTTTAGGAAGACAAAGAGTAGAAAAATGCAGGATAAGCATGAGGCAAACTCCTGGAGTTTAGTGAAAACAAAGAAATTATTAAATTCAGGCATAGGGAGGAGGAAAGTGTCAGACTCTAGTAGAAAAGAAAAGGAAAAGATAAACATGAGGATTTTTTCAAAGTACAACCAACCTCTTGACAGATATAACAGCAGGAGAGGAAATAAGAATTCGTTCAAGGTTTTTAGTCATAGAAATAATAAGAAGGGTGCTTAAATGTGCTTTTGAATCACTGCTCTAGATTCTTCCTAAAATTCTAACTCCTCTCTCTGCTCATTTGTTACTATTTTCATTGCTACACTGATTATATCTTATCTTTTACAGATTAACCTGACCTTGTTGCCTATGAAATCAGAATGTTAATGGTTAAAGCTTTTCATTTATCTTATTTTGTATGATGTAATAATGATGGTTACATCTTTCATGTTAAATAAAAGCTTAATAAAGGAATTGTCACAGATAGACATTTCTGTGACATATTTAGGTCAAATCTTACACTAAAAAATTTCCACAGAGAATTCCTGTATGATGTTTTACCTCACATATTATGTAGTCAGCACTTCTCAAGGCCTATGAGGGATCCTATCTGGATAATTGATAGGCAGAGAAAAAAACAGCATATTTAATTAAACTGGAATCCATTTTTGAAAAGAATATCATGATTAATTTTCTTGTTACATACCACTATCAGATTTCAGTTCAAAAAGGGATTCATCAAAACTCTTCTCTTCCAATTATCTCTATAGTAATTTCATATTTTATAAGAGGAATTATTTCTGGATCAAAAATTTGTTTTATATGTTAATGTGAGATCTGACTAATGAAACATTCTGAGCTTCCTGCATTTGTGGCCTTCCAAGATTTCAGCCATTCTGATTCAAGTGAAAAAGCATCACTGTCAAGAGTAAGTGAATATAGAAGACATTTAGGAAAAAAAAAATACTTAAATATAAAATTAAGTTTGATGAATTTTTATGCAACAATTTAAATTTTCTTATTTTTAAATCCTCCACCTGTTCTCTTCTCTTGCTCTCGCTCCCACATATCAAGTCCTTATGTGACCAGTTCATAATGAAGGGAGTTCTGCTAGCATCGGCCAGATATTGGCTAGCATTGGTCTACCTTGTACCCCAAGCTTTTGGGGTGTCTTTTTAAACAGTGGCAAATGCAGTCTAATTAGGTCATGTGCAATCATCCCATAAGGTGATGATTGCCAGGTTTTGGAGTCTGGTATCTCTTTATGGGTCCTCATTTAATCATCATTGTAGAAATATCCTATAATGATTGTATTAGTCTTCCAAGGCTGCCATAACAAAACACCATAGGCTAGTGTTTTGGGTGGGTGGCTTAAATGATAGAAATTTATTTTTTCACAGTTCCCAATGCTCGTGCCTCTTCCTCTTCTAACAAGAACACCAGCCATATAGGATTGAGGTCCCCCTTAATGATCTCATTTAACTTAATTATCTCCTTGAAGTCTTTATCTTTAAATACAGTACTAGGGCTTCAGCATATAAATTTTAGGATACAATTCAGCCCATAACAATGATAATTCACCAATTTCAGAAAATAATGTAGCTACCACTTTTCTAAATAACCATTAAATTCTGTTAACTATAGGCACTTTTTTTGTCAACAAACCCTAATTTTGTAAGAAAAACTGAGAATCACTCAATCAATAGCACCAATTTTTGTCATTCATACCAGTAACATGCAAAGTGTATCACGGAATTATAAAGTGTTACAATAAAGTTTAATGGACAATAGTCATCATAACCCCTGTGACTTTTCTAATGAAATTATTAGAGTTTAATTGATTCATGTATTGTGTTTCTAAACAATTACATCTCATACTTCTTTGAGGACCATATAGTATGTAATAAGATTTTAACATAAGGATATATAGATAGAGGTTAAGGTTAAAGGAACAGGGTGGGAAGTGGGAGTGAATCACACAGAACAGACTGCATACAAACAAAAATAAAATTCAGCAGTGTCCACTTGGGCAAATGAAAAGTCAATGGAGGTTGAGAGAAACAAGATGGACAATTTCTACCAGGGGAAGAAATTAAGTTTGATATCTTTCTGGCATTTGGCACATAGAGCATTTTTGTGATGCATGTTTTACAACTCCAGAGCAAGCCAGCCTAGCAGTGATTACCATACAACCTGAGAATTCTAAAGTGAAAACAACATATCAATAAATGACATAAAGAAGGAAGGAAATAGAGGCGATTTCAGCTGGTAGATGTGGAGAGGAGTCTCTCTGGGCCTGTCTGGAAACTAGTCCTGGGAAAACAGTGGAACCACGCCTTGTTGATTACACTTACATCATAAGCCTGAAAGGGAAGACGATTATACTCGCAGGAAATCCCTTGTGCTGGGGGTCTATGCCATTCACAGGGCTGTTAATCTATATTATTTCTCAGATGGCAGTCCAGAGAGGAAACGAAGTGTCAAAATTGTAGGTAAGGGAAACAGGTTTTAAAGGTTTAGTTGCCCAGGCAGATATTAACACTGTATACTTTGCATCTATTTGCTATTTAATATGTGCTTTGTATTAATTATAAGGCTTATGTTTTTTCTGTGTTGACTTCTTAACTGATACATCAGGTATAGCTAGAAGTGATGAACAAAAAAAAAAAGTGCCAATTTACGTTAATCTATGAAACAGTGTGTATGAAACCATGCACTGATATAAATGCTAGGTCTAAGAGAATAAAGTTCCCCTGATATGATAATAACTGGTGTCAAGTTCTAAAATCATGTCTTTGGAGTTTTATTGTCAGTTAAACAAAATATTATCATATAGAGAGAAGATATGTGTTTCTCAATTTAAATAAAACTATTGTATAGCAAGTGGTTTTTAAAAATTGACATGACTATATCTTAACATTATAGTCTATCAATATCAATAAGGTGAATGAAAGATTTTTTCACATATTTCCTAGGGTTAAAAAAAAAAACATTCAAACTATAGAGTTTGTTTTCCTTTCTATTCTGGAGGAGATGTGGGTATAATAATTGTTTAAATGCTGACACATATATTTTGTTCATCAAAAAATAAATGAAGCAGCACATTTCTACCTGAAGTAGCATATTTGTCCATTGTGTGCTTAGTATGTACTTTTTCCTTCTTATGTAATATTGCTATACATGAATAACATGCTGATGAATGAGATTTTAGGTTGTTGTTAACTTGAAAGATTTTTTAATGCTTCTCTCACTAACTACAGAAATTGCTGGGAGCTTTGAGGTAGTATTGGAAGGTTTTTTTTTAAAATGCTAACATATCTATATTAAAGATGACAACTGAATAAAACAAACGATGTAGTATTTTGTTAAATATAGGCCATTACCTCTCCACTCCAGAAGCATCATTGTTTAATGTATTAAACATATGGTTTTAACATTAGGCATTACCTTAGATGCCACTGTAAAATGCTGTATAAAATGCAAAGCAGTTTAATTGGTACAAACATGTCTAAATGTAAAATTACTTTTAAAATTTTCCAATTTGATGTCAGCCTTCCCTGACATTACAGTCCATTTATACGTTAATGAACTAATTAAGAAATTGACTAAATTGGCTTGAACACACAGAAATGTAAGCCTCTGGGACATTATTATTAGCCAATTCTACATTGTCTGTCAGGGGCATTCACTATTTACTAAACCAGACTCAACATCTGCCTTTCTATGTAAGTGCAATTATTTTTTCCTCTAACATGTAGTTAGCTTCATAATACTTTTCTTAATACAAAAATAAAGTAGTACATACATAAAATAAATACACTTACAGAATATAGAAGATATGGATTAAAATGATAAAATCATCCTATTAGCCAGAGAAAAGTTCTAATACTTTGGCATCTCTATTTTAAGTTAAATATTATGGTTCTTGACTCATGATGTATGGGTTCAAATACTGGCTCTGCTGCTTACCCCTATTTTAACATCTTGGCAAGTGACTTAGCATTCTCACCTCAGCTTCCACATCTTTAAATGTTTATGATCACAGTATCTTTCTTGTAGAGGGATTATTAAATGAGTTATTATGTATACTTAGAAACATTCCTGGTATGGAATAAGTATAATGCTGATGAGAAGCATATAATACTTTTCTATGAACTCACATTTTTTTACTAAAATTGACATAGCATGTGAATTTTTTTCATTCAATGTAATGTGTTGCTGTTTTTAATCTCTCATCATTTTTACTATATATATGTGTGTGTGTGTGTAATCTTTTGAAAAAATCTGCACAGTAATTTGCAATAAACATCTGTATACAAATATGTTTGCACATCTTTTAAATAAATGTTTTAGAATAAATTCCTAGAAGTTAATATAATAAGATAAAAGGTATGTATTTTTGAAAGATGTTTTGAAACATGTGTCCTTCTCTCAACAATGCAGGGATCTGACCATTTTCCTTCAACTTAAATAGCACAAAATACTGCCACTTAACTCTCTCCTCTCTCTATTCTAGTAAATACAAAATGTGTCCCTTCAGTTTTTACATTTAATTACCTGTGTGATTAAGGCATTCTTAAATTAAGTTTATTGGGGTAACATTGGTTAATACAATTATATAATTTTCAGGTGCACAGTAAAATTTGGCATCTATATATTTTATTGTGATTACCACCCAAAGTATAGTTTCCTTCAGTTACCATATATTTGATCCCCTTTTTTTATATGCTTAGTTTGTCTTTTGTCCATCTTATTTAGATGTTTATCTTTTTCTTACTAATTTCCATAAGATTGATTTTATTTTTAAAAAGCATTATTTTCTTAAAACATTGGTTAAAATGGGTAATGATTTTCAAAGTTCTGGTGTACAACCATGAGACTCTTAATGCTCTAAATAAAATTTGGAGAGCTGATAATGCCTAATAAGTGTAATGGTTCCAGGAGTGATTTCAATGCATTTTAAGCATTGCATTGATAAGAACTACACGATGGGTTTAAGATGAGTAGTTCTCGTTCCTGTGGGAATCGTTTCCTTTGGAACTCACTTGCTTTGGCTCAATGTCTCTGATTTCTATTTCATGGCTCTATACTTAGATTTGCCTGCTGGCTAACTTTTTTCTGTTGATATTGTGTTCTTTTTATTTCTGACTCTCAATATGGCCTATACAAAATATTTCACCCAAATATTTTGTTAAGTATAGGCCATAACCTCTCCATTCCAAATGCCTTTTGTTTAATGTATTAAGCATACAGATTTAACATTAGGCACTACCTTAAATACCATTGTAAAGTGCATAAAATGCAAAGCAATTTAATTGGTACAAATGTGTTTTTTTCCTGACAGGGGTAACTTACTAAAAAGCAAATCTATTGTTATACGGGTCAGGAAAATTCCAAGGCTGGGCAAACCCATGGTAGGATAGACTACCATATTGAGACATTTATTAGTATTTCTTTCCAAAATACAGTTTTTCTATTTGATTCTGCCTAACTAAACAAAGCATTTTCAAACTTGCTTGGATGCAAACTTATATGAAAATGAACACTATCCACACTATAAGACATTTAAAAAAACACACACACGTGCACACACATATACATACAAACCTTAAGTCAGAGTTGACCTTGACCTCCACACCATAACAAACCTCAAGCAAATTACTACAGAAATTGTGACACTGCTAAAATAAATGCAGTGTATAAATTTATGATACTTTTAATTGTGTGTTAAGATTCTGAGAAAAATAACTAAATTCATTTTTTTCATAATAATTTATATTTCATCGACATACTTCAAGAAATATTGCTTTAATTTTTCAGTTTAATTATAAGAATTTGCATTATTCTAAATGGCAAGAAACTGGGCTAACCAACAGTGGAATATAGGTAACCAAAATGATTGAATTTTATATTTCTACTTTTAAGCAAAATTTCTAGAATAAATAATATGATAATGTTAATAAATTGTTGTTAATTTTGTCTTATGGCATTATTGTTTAATAAAAGCACTTTCAGAATGTTAAAATTAAAAAATGACTAGGTCATTTCAATGACATACAACAGATCATCTGTTTCTTCTTGTCAATTTTATGGAGCCAGCACATACTTTCATAATTTATTAGAGTCAAAAATAAAAAAAAAAACTTAATGTTCTTTTATGAATTTAAGATTGAACAAGGAGAGAAGAAAAATAATGACAATAATTTATAGCTTTAATGATATATTTTAATGTATATTGTAGGTGGGGGAACAAAAACTTAAAAATCACCAACCTCAAATTCAATATATTTCTATTAAGTATATTTATAAGTAAAAGTGAAAGCTGATAAATACAAAGAATGTTTTTATATTTTAATTTAAACTTGAGCAGATCAGTGCCTCTGGAAAATCTGCCACTTAAACTGAAAAAAATAAAGTACTTGTGGTTGTTTGCCAAGTTAAAATTTGCAAAGTACAGAGTTCAAATAAGACATCCATCCAAAATTGACAATGTCAACTCATTTATTATGAAGTAGAGTTCTTCCTTTGATTATATTGTAAATTCTAGTATTTCTCTAGAGTTATCATGGATTCTACTACATAAATAATATTCTTCCTGTTACATGAATTTAAACTTGAGATTATAACACTCCTTGGCCACAACATGCTCTGCTTTGCCAGTGCCTAGAAGTAGACACTTTTATTTTAAGAAAGATTTTATTTTCCTTTTGTAAACTAATGTGACTCAACAACACTCAAAATATGCAAGAACTTATAAATCTTAATATAATTCTAACTACCTCATAGCAGTGTCTAAAAATAGCATATAACCAATATACTTTACAGTTTCTCAAATATTGACATTTTCTTATTATTTTCCTGACTTCCTTTCATTCCTTCTTTTATAAATGTAAAGCAAGATAAACACATCTGATAACATTTAAGCTTGCTGTAAAAATTATTAAAAATATAAAGTTATAAATATTTTTAAAATATGCCTATTGCCTTATCATGCAAGACCACACAATACGTACTCAATTAAAAGTTTTCTGGATAAGCAACAAAATAAAGACAGTACAGCTACAATAAAAAAATAATTACAAATTAAGTTCTGATTGCTGCACAAATTCATTTCTTTTTACAAAAAAAAAGTAAAGTTTGATGAGTGTAGTATTGGACTGTGTTAATATCGCCAGCTTACAGAAAAACTGAATGGGTTTTCTCAAAGAATTTTCCATAAAGAGACTTGATTTTAGTCAGATGATAATAAAGCTTATTCTGCATTGTATTTCCCAAAGTAAAAGAATACTAATAAATAAATATTGAAAGGCAAAAAATGCACTTTAAGGTCAGCAAGGTTGGACAATGATAGGTTAACCAATTCTAACAGATTTGTTACCGTGGGACCTCTCAGAGCTTTTACCAAACTAATGTTCACTGTGAATCTCCAAAAAGGATAGAAGGCATCCAAAAATCTCCCCAAATCAAGTTACCACGTATTTAGACATTTTAACATAGAATATTTACATTAACATTCTGTGAGCTTGTGTTCTGTGGCACAGGTTTTGAGAAATACCATTCTTTTCTTTCACAGAATACATGGTTCTCAAAATTTAGGTTTAGAATTCAATACCAGAATATCTCATTTATCTTATATTATCACAGACTCCCATTTATTGAAGAACAAGTTAAATAGGAAAAGCAGCAGCTTGTTCCTAAATTCAGGACCTATTTTTAAATATTGCTTACCTTGTTTACTGCATATTCTCTAATTGCTAATGTCAAACTGCCCCTTTAATTTGAGAGCAGGTGTATTTGTTGGTCTTAATATTCCTTCATTAATACCAACTGAACACCTTAGAAGTACAGATGTTACTAGGTGTACTTGAACATTTATTTAGCATTCTTCTAGAGAACACTCTAAACTGTAGTTTCACTATGACCTTTGGTGGAAATAATGAGTTCTTTCACTTAATACTAATGTAACCTTAGACAAGTTTATCTACTTCACTGAGCCTAAGTGTTCTCATCTAAAAAATAGGGATATCACTATATATACCAGAGAATTTATGTGAAAATTAAATAAGATATGTGAAAGTGTCTAGAACACTGCTTGCAATTAAATGAGATTGTTTTATTTTTGTCCTATGCACTTCTCAAAATGTGGCCATGCTTTGGACCTCACTGCTAAGAAGTTCTTCTCTAAGATGTTGATTCTCTCAAACTCTCCTTTGAAAGGATTTGCTCACATTGCTGCCTTTCTCATGCCTGTGAATCCTCATACTCAATGTCAAAGCAGTCTGTCCATGTTCAAGTCCATTCAGGTTTCACTTGTTTTTAGGCCCAGTATGAACTCTATGTCCAATACTGTCAAAGATGTCTTTTCTAGTAATCTAGATCCCCTCACTCCTTTCTTTTTCTGCCTATGTTTCTTTGGGATATCTCCAAACTTGAATAGAGCACTCCTTTGGCCAGTTCTCCTGTTTATAAGATACAGAAAAGGGTCTATATATGACTATGTAATGAATAAGTTTCTATATATTTTCATTACTTTTATCTCACTCTCAAATATGTGGTAGATAATTCATATAATTTGGAAATTAGAAATTAAACTAAAAACATTATTTTTATACTCCCAAGGCACTGGCAATGTAGAACACAATCTGGCTCTGTTAAATCTGACTCTTGTTCTACTCACTATATTCGTGCTTTTGAAAAGTTTGTGTTTTAAGAAAACTATCCAGAGTAACTTCTCTCAAAAGCTAGAATTCAAATAGTCAACATATCACAAGTGGAATGTTGGAAAACTCTGCCATTGCTGATATCCACTTCCTCTGCCCAATCTATTCCAGCCTCTCTGTCATTTTCTGGGGTTTTTGTAGATTTGGTTTGAAAATCACACCCTATTACAGAAATAGTACTTTCAGAAGTTCTATGTCTGGTATTACAATGGATGCCACCAGATGGTGCCATCGGACTGACCACTTAGGTCAAAAGGTTAGAATTCCTCAGCTGGGGCTCTGGAGAAAACATAAACCTATTTTGTATTCTTTTTATAAAAATTACATTTTAAAATATCATAGAATTTTTAATGTTTTTTTTAATTCTTACTTCCAAAATGTGATAAAAAATTTTGAGAGAGAGAACATAAAACTGAACACGCAATTTCCCCTACTTTGATGATTTATAATCCTCAGCTAACCTTATTTATTTATTTTTAAATGTCTACTGCACCTGGTATTACTAGGTGGTCTCCCATTCAAGTACTAATCTAACTTTAGTCTTTTGTGTTCTGCTGTATTTTCTCTTCTCTGTATTGATCCTCTGCTTTTAAAATCCATGAATGTGCTACTGCCCTCCCATTTCTCCATGGCCACCCACTCTACAAAAGTCATTTTCCTTTAAGAACAAGTTAATTAGCTTCTTTTGGATCACTAATTAACTCTCCGATTCTTTTTTATATCCTTCCATTCCATATATACTTTCTTTGGTGAGTGAGAAAGTGTTCTCTCTCCTGTCACTGTCTCAGCTTCTTGCTGCTCTACCTTATTCTGCTTATAATATCAAAATTAAAAAAAAAAAGGTAAAATATAGAACAATGTGGGAAAAAAAACTTGTCTTTTCTTCTATACCATCTTTAATCTTGGTATTTTTTTTCAAACTACACACTGAGTAATCTTTAAACATTTTTTGAAAGAAAAAATGAATAGGATAACATAGCATATATATTTTAAAATATATGTTTACAAAATAATTTTTCTTAAAGATTTCCTTGTAATTTCCATCGATTTATAAAATTAAACATATTCTTCCCTAGGGATGTGCTCAGCTTTTAGGCCCAGTAACCAAACCCTGGTCTGGATTTGTATTAAGCAACTCTTGCTGATAGACTTTTTTATGTGTTGTTTAAAGTTCTGTCCAAGTCAATAGTTTTAAGCCCTTGCTTTGCTGTTACACAGGAGTTCCTTGAGGTGATGACAACACGAGAGTTCGGATTTTTACCCTTAAGTCTGAAAAGATGATGGGACATGGAGAGAATACTGTGAAATAGAAATTCAAGAGTAAAGACCAGATTTTCAAAATTGGAACAAAAGATATGCATCTATATTGAGATAAGAGTTGACAATGGGAAGGTAGATGGAATTGCTGAGTGAAAGAACAGAACAGAAACTTTCAGGGAATGAAGGAGATGGTCGAGTGAGGAAGATAAAGAAAGAGAGGTTAAAAGGAAGAAGGAAAACCAGTTACAAAAGCATGGGTTGGTTAATTTTCGACTTCTGACAAGTAGACAAAAAATAATGTGTGTATGTTCTACTAAATTATACCATGAAAATGCAAAAAAGATGGTGTGTGTGTATATATATATTCTATTAAGTTATGTTGTGAAAATGCTAACTCTGTCTACTCCTAGAAATTGTTTCACTGAATTAGTGGTTCCAAATGCCATTCTCAGACAATATCAAGAACTTTTGAACTGTATAAAGTATTATACCTATGTATGTAGTTTTGGAAATCTGCACTAAAAAATATAATGTATATATTTCCCCAAATTTCTAAATGATTGTACTAATCATGTGATTCCATTTGAGGAGTACTACAATCATGGCATTGTAGCCTTCTCTTCTGAATGCAGTGCTTTCTTAACTAAAAGCTATTTAGAAAATCTGGTAAGCTAAGAAATCATGGACTAGAGTTAAAAGGAATAAAGAATCTTTTTTTTTAATGGTCTATATTCTACTTGGTATTATATTTGATGTTTTCCACATGATCCATTTATTCTTCTCTACAGATGAGGTATGTGAAGTCAGATGAGGTTAAGTGACTAAGGATATTAAAAATGGATTGACAGAATTACTCTAAAAACTCATCAAACTGGTGACTTTTTTTTTTTTTCATCAGACTATACTGCTTTTAATACCAAGCACAGAAGACAGACTTGGATAATTCCCTCTTACTCTATTTTCAAGTTTCAGCAGTTGAAGAGGCACTCAGTTGGCTGCCCCATTCATATTACAGGATTGGAGCTGGGAGTCTTCTTATCTCTTGCCTCTACTAAGGTCCCCTTTCCAAGATGGGGTAAGAATAGCTTTAGGAGGAGCAAGGAAAAATTAAGTCATACTGATATTGGATGGCTTTAGTACACATACTTTTCACTCCATCAACCTATCAAATCTGTCCTGGAACAGACTTTTAAGTGTCTAATATAAAATTTTTATCAGTGCACTAAGGACTTAAATCTTGTTGCCTATCTTACTTTGTTTATTATTTGTCCCTGTTCCCCTCCCTACAAGTCCAAATGGAAATATAATACCTAGAGGCTTTTAGGTGAGGTGTTGGCAATTAAGAACACTGCTTCAGGAAATAAGATCTGACATTAATTTAGTCAAGTGTCATTCTCCACTGACTGGTTCTTTTTAGATTCTGGGCACTAGAATTCTCTGGTCTTTACCTACTTTTAAGTAACGACCGGGTTCTCTACTTCTATTGCCACCCTGCCCCCCACTCTGCCACACACACACCATATACCCTTTTGGTGACCACCTATATGCCTCAAAATGCAAACTGGATTTATTTTACAATCACTTTTGTTTTTAATTTTTATGACATCTTTTATTTACATGGTTACTGCTTTTAAGTTGTCTGAATTTATAAGTAGATATCTCCATCTTCTCTCTCCTTTCTCTAACCTATAAAATACTCAAAGTTACAAAAATGTTAGTTTCATATGGTCCACATTCAAATAAGACAATTATTATTTGTAAAACTATCCATATTTCCCTAATTTTAAATGGGACTTGAGGCTGCCTAGAAAGAATCATATGTACAGGAGAAAATATAAGCAAAGCAATATTCAAAATGAAGAAAAAGATAAATTTGAGGCTAATACCTCTCACTCATATCATAAAGTCTTGGATGCTTTTTTGGAACCACGGTTAAATTTGGTTCATCCTCATAGCCTTACAGAAAGAGATATATAATTATCTGATATGCGTTGTCTATAATAAAATAAAAATCTGTTTATCACAGAGAACATAGTGCCATCTGCCACCACGGCTTAAGAGAAATTAATCCTACTGGCCTTCACACACACACACATAAACACACACACACAGACACAGACACACACACACACACACACACACACACAAAGTATACCTTGTCTTATGTGGAAAATACTCAAGTACAAATTTATAGTAAAATATGGTAAAAATCTCAATAGCATAGCTTATTACAATGTTAAATATCTATGTATGTCATTATTCCAAGTAGAGTTCAAGCTTCACTTAAACATAAAATATAGAGCGTCTATGGGGAATCGATGAGACAATTTCATGCAGCGTTTGTTCACTTGCATTTTCCTTCACAATTGAACTTTTGAGAAGGATTTGCTAAGGTATCCAATTACTACATATTTCTGGGACAGCCTGCTTTTTGGCTCAAATTGCTATCAGTCTATAGTCTTCATATCTCTCTGCCTAAAAGGGAATGGAGTTAAGGAGAATTGTTATTCATGACCAGCATATCAATGGTTTAGTCCAAGTAATAAAAACAACAATTGACTAATATTGCAAATTAGATGGAAGGGAATAAACTATAGCAATAGTGGCTGGCAGCAATATTAAGATTGTCAGGACTATGCAAACATGAGAAGCAATTCATTTCAGATTCCCTCTCTTGGAAATTGGCAGCCAGAGTTGATCCAGCCATGTTTGATTCAGTAACCCTAACAAGTTCATTAATTCTCTTCTTTGCTTTCACTGTTTTGCAAATTCAGAATGTTACTAAAACAGTTCATTTTAAAATCTAAGCCACTTCTAAATGTTTTGAATATTCCCTTCTACAATATGGTATAAAAAGATGTAATTTAAGTAAATATTAAGAGGAAAAAATAATATGAAATGATAAATCATAGGAAATGATTAATGTCTCTTAATTGAATCAGTCATCTAACTTTGTTAACTTTAAATTAAGAGATTGGACATTTATTTAATAAAGCAGAGTGAAATGCAGTTTTGTCAATGTGAACTACTAACTGGTGGAAATAAAAATGATTTATTCTGAAATACTTGGATTTATTGCAGTGCTGGGGGAAAAATCACTCTAAAACATGGCAAGTCTCTTCTGAATGATATTTCCTAGAATTCTTCATTCAGCTTGTATAATTTCTCTAAAAGCTCTTGTAAATTTTAGATTTTTTTTAATTTTTAAGAAACAAAACTATATGTAATTAATCAAAATTGAACAGAAACCTATGCCCAGAGCTGGAAAGGGGACACTCCATGGACCTATAGTGGGAGTATAAACTGGCATGGTTGGTTGAGGGACCATTTGACAGAGTGAGAGGTACATAGAATTCAATTTAGAAATTCTACTCCTACTTCTTAGAATTTATCATGAGTAAATAGAGGACAAATTAATAAAGGCATTTGTATAGATTTCTTTAATAGAATATCATTTCTAATAAAAAATTAGAAACAATAAAAATAATTAATAGGGACTAGTTACAATTTTTCAACAAATCCATGGAATGGATTTTTATAAGACCATAAGAACATTATGTTTAACATATGATATTAAACATAGAAAGATGTTCACAGTCTATACAACAGCATGGCAGCCTATGTTGTACTTTGGTCATGGGTTTCAAATAGCCTGGAGTTTACAGCTTGGCTCTGCCACCCAGTGACTGTCACAGGGACTTAAACAAGTGATTTAGCCTTTCAGGGTTATTATATTATTAAAGTGAAAATATTTTGAAGATAGCTCCATCTTTTTAGGTATAGATAATACAATTTCTTTCAGAAAAATAATTTATGAGGTATTCCAGAGAGTAAATGTAGTTGGTTTCTGACGATCACAGGAGTGATTTGGGAGAACCATGGAAAGGTACAAGAATTGGAATGGATTGGAATGAGGCATTCTGCTTTGTCCAAGATAAAGATAAGACATTATTTGCAGCAGTTAGGTTCTATGAAGTCACCAGGAACCCTAACCTGGTGTCTACTGAAGCATTACTCCTAGGATAAATATAGTGTTAGGTTTTGTCATAATATTTTCATCTGTCAATATATCACCTTACTTTAAGTGTGTTTCTGCTTAAAGATATTATGTATTAATTCACTAACATTGGATACATAGTAAATAGCACTGTAATTCATGCCTGAATAAAACATATCTACAAAGCCAATCTCAGCTATTTTGCACTTAGGAACACTGATAGCACTTTAAATAACACTTGGGGATGATTTTAAACAATGAAAATACCATAAAAAAACCCACAAAAGCCAAGTGTATATAATGATAAGTAGATCATAAAAAGGACACTTGTTTATAAATATGAAAGTTAAATAAAAAGGCAGAGCATCACCTAGTTCCACCTTAATTTGGAAAGTGTTTGGAGCAACTCATATTTGCACTGCTCTACATGTCTGTGAATAGCCAGGGAAGTTCCATTAAGTATCATTTTTTGGGTTACCAATAAATTTCAGCAAGTAACAAATTCACAAATATTGAATGAAGGTCAACTGTGTGTGTGCACATACACAGACACACATAGTTGGTCCATGTATTTAAAATTTTCAGTTACAGGATAGTTTATAACAGATTCAATTATATTAAAAACCATGTTACAGTAGATGGTTATAACTGAAGTCCATGTTTAAAGATATAGAGTAACATTAGGCTTTATTGTATATCTTCATACATTATGGCAATCATTTTTCTTACATAAGGTCATAGAATGCTATTAGACTTTTGTATTTCTTAAGGAGTTAAAATAATCACACTATAGAAAATGTCTAACTTTGCTTCATTTTCATTATCTTACAAAGCAAAATGGGCTTTGTCCCAACACAAAATATCCTAGAAATATTCAAGTAATATTAGTTTGAAATCCACATAAATTATTGGGTTTGCCAAAATGTTATATTTAAATGCAAATAAATAATACAACTGTCCTATAAAGCAAGCAGATGCAGTTTTGGGGAATGGCTTAAAATGCAGTAAGGGTGAAGATGGTAGTGGTAAATGTCTCTGACTTTGACACTTCATAGCCTTGTAGTTTTTTGGGGGGGCAGCTACTTAAACTTGCTGTACACTATTATCTTGACATTTTAAATAGGACTAATAATAGTAAATATATAGTTCATACATTTTTAGTGTTCTTAGAAAAAATGTCTGGGACATAGTGACAACCCAATGAATGCCATCATTATTTTTTGTTATTATTATAAATATTGATACCAATTTTGATGCTGAGTGGGTAGAACATTAGCTGGTAGCCTATTAATGACTCACATGAAACAACTGAAAATAGCTTTTTAAAAAATCTAAAATATCCAAACCAATGACAGAATTTGCATCATATGAACATAAACAATCGGTGAATTTTAATTATCTTTTGCTCCTAATTTCTCAGTACTTTACTCCCCACAATGATAACTTAGCACCTTTTTACTCCTCTACAGTGCCTAATTCCACTTACTCCATTCTCTTATGATCCTAATTTAAAAGGTTCATTTTTCTTCTTTTTAAGTAGTTTCAGGACTCTATCACCTTGACCCTCAGCAATCTCTCTAAATTAATCTCACTGACCAGGGTGACTGATGTTCTCACATAAGCCCCACCCCAATCTCCCTTCAGGACATAAAATCCTTGCACAGGAAAGCATGTGGCTTTCTAAAGGTGTGCCCTTTTCTGAAGGCCTGTTTTAGACTGTCCTCTTTATCAGCTATCTCAGTTTCCTATCCATCAGACTATTGTGGAATACTGCATGTGCTTCAGGGCAATCTTTCAAAAGAAGTATACTTATGAGCTTCCATTCTCTAAAGGCTCATTGATCCATTTGACTCCCATATCAGTACTGAGAAGTCCCTGACTGGATATAGGAGGTAGAAATGAAAATTAAATACTTTGGTAACACTGCCTTTATTATAGATAAATGATTTCGTTTTGAAAACTGGGAATTCTAGCAAAAACTAAAGGGAAAGAAAGAGTACTGGGTTATTATTTAGATCTAGGTGCCAGCTGTAAGTAAGGTAGTTGCCCGACCTGGTGCTAATCATTTAAACCGCCTTGGCCTCAGTCTTCCTTACTGCAGATTCATAAGATATCAATGCTTGTTTGAGTTCATGTCTTACTAGAATGTTTGCCAGGATTGAATGACATAATGGATACCAAAGTACTTCACAAATGAGAGTATTTCATAAAATAATAATAATCGGTTACATTTATAACACCTTTTTTCTGTCCCCATCCTCATTTGAACATCTGTGTTCCCATCCTAATCAAAAATCCTTTCTTCAGGTTAAAATGAGTAAGACTTAACCTATACACAATAGTGATAGCAATTTTCTGAAGAATTCTTAAATATATTTTAAATTTTTACATTTAAATTACATTCTATTTTCAGTTTTTGTTTGCTTCTTCTACAACAGAATCTTGAACACTTGTTCTGTAAGGAGACACTGTGTATTCACATTGAAATATGTTGAAAAACAAAATAGTTTGTTTACTTCAGCTTTTTTGTAATTTGTATAATTTGTATACAGCTTTTCAATAAGTTGGTTTGTCTTGTCTACATAGGCTGTGCTACAGCCATTTCAAGTTCAAAATTACTACAAAAAAGTAATTGATCCTCTATTTCAATATCCTCGCCGTTTCATGAGCTCTCTTACAATTCAGAGGAATCTATTTCTCCCTGATGTTGAAACACATAATAAGGTCACAGCAGGGAAGCTTTAGCTTCATTAAAGAACATTATTATAAAAATAAAATGATCGAGGGCAAATTGTTTTTGTCCTTGTGTTTCTGTTTCTGTAGATTCACATTAATCTGAGTGTTTAAAGCTGAAATAAATTTGTAATCTTCTCTTTATCATTCATTTCACCATGGTAGCCTCTAGTGGTAGAAAGAGATGTCAATCGCTCACGTTCTCGGGGAGTTTTATCTCTGTTGAATAAAAAGGAAATAAGCCTCTCTGGAAATGAGGGCTGCAAGCCTGTCAATAACTAAATTTATTTCTGCTTTTAAAATATCACAGAGAATGCTGGTGTCCAGCAAATGTATATGCCAGCATTATTTAAAAAGTGACTGAGCAGAGAAATGAATTGAAATTTTGACCCACTCAGGCTTCCATCTATCATGGGAGCCTATAATAGGGAAATGACAGAGAAGGATTTAAGATAGAGAATCAGTGATTGCTCTATTAATCTAGTTTAACTGATACTAAAATCTGACAGAGTGCATTACAAGTTGCAGGCAGTAAGGCTTATCAATTCATTACTACTTTCAAAGCTCTCCCTTGCTTTCTTTTTGCCTTTAGCTCCTGGGAAAAAAATAGTTTTCTACAGTTCAATTTCTCAGTTTATTTTTGACTGCTTTTAATTAAATTTGATGGCCTGCTTCTGCATCACTGAAGTTATTGGAGTTGCAAAGCACTTTGCTGTTATAATGATAGCTCCCTTGATGTCTGTTCATTATTAACTGCTTTTCAAAAGTGCTGCTCTCAAACCTCATTTTATAAATATTTAAATAACTGTGAATTTATATAACATACATGTCTGTGCACACAAGATAGGGATTCTACTGACTGACTGTTTACTATATTACATATAGTAAAATAAAATTGTCCTTTTTTGTAGTTTTATAATATTAATTGAGATGTGTCTTTCAATCATCCTATAAGTTCTTACACAGATAATAATCTCTCTAAAAAAGTCAATTATTTAAGTAGAGTTTACGAGACTCCACATATATATTTCTAAAACAAAATATCTTAGAAAATAGAATAAGTATTTTTCATATAAATAAAATATTGAAATTAACCTTGGTGTTTTAAAAGTTATTCTGATTTTTAAGATATTAAGGAGTATGCTAAAAGAGGACTTACTAATTATACAAAAACTTTTATTGTTCAGGAAAAGAAATTGGCAGGAGAAAGATAATCAAATTAAAAGCCTTAATATATGTTTTTTAAACTGATGATTTGGTCACAGGTGTTAATCTCTTCTCAAGTAAACCTCAGGCAAATGACAATTATTTTTTTAATCAACTTAAAGGGGCTTAGAATTAAATTGGAGATGATAGTCAAAGAGAGATGATGAGAATAGCAAGGCTGACAAACAGCTAAAACTATGCGTCAGGCACTGTTGTAACTCATTTAGTACTCATAACATCCCTATTATTATCCCCACCTTACAGATGAGGAAATGTAGGCACAGGAACATTACAAAACTTGCTAATCATCATATATTCAGTAAGTGGTAAAGCAAGGATTCAAACCTAGGCAGTCTGGTTTCAGAATCATACTCTTAATCGATGTGCTATATTTCGATAATGTGTAGAGGGTAGGAGGCGGATAAAGACGACTGATGAAGCGGAGCTGAGAAAGTACTGTCCATGTGCCCAGTGTGGCGTAAACACAAGAAGTCAGCTAATTATGCACTAAAGCTTCCAAGCAGCTCAACACTTGGAAGAACTGAATGCTTCAGAAGACAGAGGGAGGTGCAGTTCTAAAAAGGAAAACATTCATAAAATTTTGAAGTGGTTATTCTCTCATCCCCTACAGCTGGCAACCACCTCTGCATTCCCCACCACCTGCCGCCTCCAAAACTCGTACTCTTAAGTTTTTCCTCTGGAACAAATAAACTTGATACACCTCAGGCTTTGGACAGAACTAGTATTTGAAATTGACATAACTTAATCAAGGAAACTGCAACTCCCTTCCCCTGCTTGTTTTTCAGAACACCAGCAGCTCATTACCTCAGTTTCTAATCTAAAACCTCCTTCTAATATACAAATGGGGAACAAAAGGTCAGTCATTCGAGCAAAACTTCAATGTCCCCCTTAAAGCAGAAAATAAATCTCTCATATGAAGGTATCTTCCCTATACCAAAGGTAGCAGTACCTTTGACTTCAGCATCTTGTATATACAAGTCTATATTATATGTATTATTTAACTCTTACAGCAGATTGCAACAAAAGAATTAAACTTCATCACACTCCTAAAATATGATCACAAATTTTAGTGTTAATAATCATTTATTCTATTTTAGAAAGGGAAAATTTGCTCGTGATACCTAAAAATGTGAGAAAATTCTTCTCATTAAGATTAAAAACTTTTGCTGTATACAACAGGGATTTGCATTCTTCCCTCTACTAGAGCAAAACAGTGTACATTTAATATCTAATATTTTCAAGGTCCAAGTTTTCAATATAATCTGTCATCTCTAGCATCTGTCATGGATCTAAGAGAACAGAAGGCAACTGTTGACATTTTTGTATTTGAGGTCTTATAGTGTATACAGAACACTGAAGGTGGTTCTACATTCTAAATAGAATTCTTGAAGGAGATAAATCTTAAAATTGTTTTACCACATATAATCTTTAAAATCATTTTCAATTTTTATTAAACAGAAAGATTGTGTTTACTGGTCTTTTATAATTTTTTTCAATATCCAGCAGATATCAATATTGATTACTTTTATTTTACTCTTTTCTACCTAAACTATCCTACTTGTCTTTATAACCTGAGATTATTTCTTCTCTTATTCATCTTTGTTCACCTATCTTCGAATGTTCACGTCTCAAAACAATTTTATTCTAGCACTTTTTCTTGCTTTCATATTAATTTGTTTCATTATAATGTTAATGATTACTTATAGGAAGGGATCTAAAATCTATGTATCAAATTCTGAATTCTCTAAGTTTCAGTTTTATGTTTCTAATTCTTATCTCATAATTCTATATAACATTCTTCCACCTCAAAAACTCTCTCTCTCTCTCTCTCTCTATATATATATATATAGAGATATATATAGCATGTTTTTAGGAATAATAATTATATGATAGCGCTTATATCTAAGTCAATAACATGATAAAGAGGAAAATTAAGGGATATGAGACAGTAATAGAATAATCAGTAAGGAAACTTTTTTAATTGGTCAAAACAAAAGTAACTGAGTTTTGAAAAGGGAATAGGCAGGGAAAAATGAAAAGAAAAAGAAAATATAAAAGATGATGTGAAAGAAGACTCTTACAACTTGGTAAAATGTTTTACTTCAACAAAAGATGCTGAATAAATGTAACAGAGAGAATTAGGGGAAGAGAAAAGAGAAAAAAAACACTCCATGATTTATAATTTTGGTAAATGTGAAGATAATTGTATCACTAATAGAATTGAGAAATGGTAAAATAAAAATTATAAGCCTCAGATAATTTTGACTCATTCTTAACTAAAATGAAAGTTGAAATTTGGGGGCAAAATATCTTATGGTGATCAAAAGCTTTCAAAAGAAACTTTAAGAAATTGACACAAGTGTTTTAAGAAAATAAAGCAATGGTTTACCCACTAGCCTTTGTTTAGAAAAACAAAGAAGATTACTGAATATTTGTTATCATAAAATTGGCATTTTAATCTATATTTTCCCAGCATTATCATCATAAATTTAAATTTCTGTTTACTACAAAAAAATGTTTCTAGTAATATACCAAGATTAGTTTTAATAGTTGCAAATACTGTTAATTTGTCAACTTGAAACCAATAATGTTTATTGTGGAAAATTAACCATATTTGAATGTTGTAGAAAAGTGTTGCTTTACATTTTTTATGCCATAGAGGTTAAGTTTGCTTATTAACTCTGTGATATTTAAGCACTGCTATGACTTTAGAGTAATAATAACTACTATATATTCTATCAGTATAAAATATTGAGTATTTTCATATAAAGTTAAAAAAAGATATTTAAAAGCATCTGTACTTGTGATGTTATTGGAGTCCAACACAATACAAAGTCCACGGATCACTGGAGGAAGATTGTAAAATAAAGAATAAACTTCTTGGTTAATATTCAAGACCATCAAAACTAACCCCCATCCTTTTTACTAAAAAAGGGTTGCTAGCTGTCCTTTTCTGTGTCCTCCACATTCAAAGTCATTTTTTAGACATATTGTTCTCTCCATCTACACAGCCATCTCTAGCCGGCACATAGTTTCTGCTTAATTGATATCAAATTCAACTTCCTTCAAGAAGCCTTTTCAGTTGCTTTAACATAAGTTGAATTGTCTTATGGAAAACAGTTGGCTCTTGATCTCTCCTTATCATTTGGCATCTAACATTAATAGTCATCTGAATACATATGATATATATGCATAAAATATTTAGTAGTATCTTTATATATAGCAGATCTCCTCTTGCGGCAGATAATTACTTGAGTGTGGAAATACTTCATTAGTGTCTATATTCCCCACAGGTCTAGGGAGATGAAGTGTATGTAGTAGATGAATTTTTTTTTAATGGTTTCTAGTTTTAGTTATTAAGAACCATTATTTGAAAGTTTGTTTATTAGCTCTAAAGTATTTTCATGTTACTTGCATTTTCTTGAGAAGTGTGATTAAAGGACAGAGCAAAAGAATAGTTGACAGTTTGGTTTGTGATGATCTATGTCTCCTAGATTTTACTACACATTACTTGGAACTCTTAAGTGGTTTCAGGGTGACCAACGTAAAATAGATTTTGATTTATTCTAGGTATATATTTTTAAATGACTAATGAATACTCATTCATATGAATAAATTCTCATCTGTAATTTCCAGTATTTTATTATAGCTTATACAATATTCTCATTATAGTATTCAAGCAAATGTAAATTCAATTGTTAAAATTCAATGTTTCTAGAGTTTTTGTCAATATTCATTTTTATTGATGCATAATATTAACTGAAGTTTAAATTCCAGGTCATGAAGTGTTATTAATATTATATGATTAAAAATAATTTCTAAATCAATGAATCAATGCTACCTTAATATTGTCATAATTTTCATACTCCATTTATTTTATGAGCGGATTTCATAAAAGGAAGTTGCTTTCTGTTACTATATGTTACCAAGATCATTACCTTGGGATTTTGTCTGGAACTGAATTCCCTTTGTGATCAAAGTTCAGGGAGAATACCTCCTGAACTATTGAACCACGTTAATTTAATGGGCAGGCCACACTTACATTAAAATGAAAAGGAGGAGACATTCTCTGCAAATATTTACTGAACATATTTACCGAAAAGCAAAAGTGATATTTCACTTCAGGAACAATAACTACTTCTACTTCAGAAATAGTCTCTGTATGTGCATACACATACATATACGCACATGCATGTTTTCATAAGTTGTATCTATTCTTTATTGTAGGGAACATCAATCATACGCACACCTGCAAAGTCCTTAAACATTCCTAAAAGGCTTCCACAAACATTGTATTAGTTGACTTATAAAATTGAGAAAATTTAAAACTAATGATTAAGACTCAGAGGCTTGAGGAGAACAGCAGACTCTGGGCTTCTTATCAATAGTAGGAAAAATATTTGAGCCCAGGTCAACCGACACCAAATCTGTCTTCCAATATCTGTTAGTATGTTGACAATTCTAAACCACCATTGTACATGTTTTTTCTGCCATTCTTCTAGTTTCCACTTAATGTCAGCTCAGGAAAAGCAAAGAAATTAGAATAATAAAGAATTACCAAGACTAAATTAACTTATGACAGAAAAAGGAAGAAAAATAATTGTAATTATTAATGTTGTAATTAATATTCCAATTAAATTATTAATAAAGTTGTCCCTTTCTCCTGTTCATTATGGATAATTCAGGTCCACTCAGTCAATATGGGCAGCTCCTCAGGAGAAGAATCCATTAAAGAGTAATCTAAAGGAATGAGGTAGGAAATATAGCCTAGGTGAGTATCATACCTGTGGTTCATTTGGTATACTATGCTAGTGAACAATTAGAATTAGAATGTGGGTTTATTTACACACACATATATACACAGGCATGTGCACACATGTGTGCACTCATACACACACACACACACACTTGGGAATATTGAAGTCATGGATGTCAGTGTGATTATCCAGGAAGAATATATGGTAAGAATAAAAAGGGCAAAGGATGAACTCAGAAACCCACAGTTGATAGAGAAGATAGGTATAGAGAAGTCTGTGATTGAGAACACTACCAATATTCTTTACAAAGTTTATTCTTAAAATGAGATGTTCACATAGTTATTTATTCTATTTTTTTAGATAAATAAATGTACAACTTATGCGTGTTTCACTAAAGCCAGGAAAAATTAAGAACTGTAGAAGAATATGGTGATGAAACAAATAACTTTCAAAGTTTTGATGAATATTTTCATGTTGTAATTATACAATGATGTAATTTTTATTTAAAATGAAGCAATATTTATGAAGTGTATGATAAAAGACAGCATTTAGTATATCACATTGATTACTTGGCCTGAGTTTTAAAGAAGTGTATTAATATTCAAATTTACACAATGTGTAGCATTTATGCTATAATTTTCTACAAAATGAAAAGTGGAATATAAGAGAACATAATATGTATATTTATCCATTTTGACAGGTCAACTTTAGTTATTATCAATAATGATGAAAGCCTATTTCTGTATTTTAAGCCTTCAAGACCCTGCTCACATTTTATCACTTCTTTGGGGCCTTTATACATTTATTAAATAGAAATTATCTTCACTCTGCCAAACTCTAACTTAAAAAAGTTTTCTATTTTTTCCTAGTGTAAATAAATACAATAACCTATGTAAATATGCCTTTATTTTTACACACATAGGATTTTACTCCAATTGTTTTGTAATATGGTTTTTAATATCTCTGGAAAATATGGTGACTATTTTTTCTTGACTTTATTCTTCAAACTTTTTTTTATCTTATAAAAAAATCTAAATATTTAATGTTTAAAATTAAATTTTATTTTTTTCTGATTATTGTAAAAATATTTATTGTGAAACATCGGGGATAAAACAGTAATTTAAAAGTAAAAACAATGAAAATAATCATATTTCCTTCTTTTTTTCGATAAACACACAAATGTTACCCTGTAAAGACATTTTTTACCTGCTTTTTCAAATGAAAAAATGTACCTGCTCTTTTTTCAATGTCATCAGTATTCTTCTAAAATATTTACTTCAATAGTTTTATAGAAATTCATTATTTGATAAAAGCCATAAATTCCATATGATTATTTGGGCTGATTATCATTTTCACTGCTATTAAAACAGACTATGAGAAACATCTTTGTTTAAATCTTTTTAGACATCCAATTATTGACTTACATTAAATCACTAAATATAGTATTGCTAAGTCAAAAGGAAGTATTATTAACATATTCAATAAACAGACTATACTTACTGCATGTTCCTTATATCTTTTTTATAGCATTTGCCTTAGCTGTCTTGATTAGCTAATCTTTTTTATTAATCTTTAAATTTGTGGAATGTAGAGATTCTATGTAAATTACAAGAAGACCTGTGTGTAGGCCTACTATCTAGGTCTTGCAAAGTATAAAAACATGATTTTAAAAAATTAAGTTGTATAACATACCTTTTATTTCCTAAATTTATAGTCTGTTACTTTATTCAGCACACAGAAATTTCATATTAATATCTCTAGGAGATGTATACATCCTGTCTTATGTATTCCAGATGGTACAGACTTAGGAAGAATCATAATTAGAATCTCCTCAGCAAATGAATGTATTTGACCGTTCCTTCTGATCTCCTATAATTTGAAAACCAGAAATCAAGGAGCTTTTTGAGTTATGAAATTATCTGCCTGCTCTAATTGCATAATTCTGGAAGTGACAAAATGTTGGATTCTTAGCCTTTAGTGCCTGCCATTAAGGAGGTTATGGAACAATGAGTAATTTTGAAATGCTTAATGACTTTGGGTTCCCACTTTGGTCATTTCTATAAATACTCTTCTCTCCTTACTTCCAAATACTGGGTGAAGATTCATCTTTCACTCTATTTGTGATTTGGGTATTGTGACACTCATTTGAGAAGGAAATTCATTCATAGTTACCTATTTTATCATTAAAGTTGAAAAAATGCATTGATTTAAAGCGCCATAGAATTTAAAAGCTATAATATATATATTTTTTAATGCATTAGCCCAATATTTTGAAAGGTAAAAGGCTTGATGGAATTGCTTTATGAACTCTGTGGGGAGAATCAGAAAGATGCACATGTTGTGTCTTGAAGAACAGAACTCACCTGGAGCTGAAGTCCATCACTTCTCTCAATGCTGGTGCCAACATGCTGTCAATCAACACCCTTAACTGGTGTATCACAGGCCAGGAACTGCTTGCTTTTTATTCCTACCTGGAACAAAATTCAGTGTCAGTCATTTTTTTTCATGTTCCTTGAAGCATAATAAGATATTCATTATGTTATCTTTTCTTGTCACATTAGGCACTCATTTATCAGAATGTTCAACACAAAGGAAAGTGTAAACTCTTCACCTCTATAATTTACACCTCAGTGATTAATATAGCACCTGTATAAGTCAAAAGGACCATCTATGTTTTATCTCCTGTAAAACATTCCATATAAAAGGTTATTTATTATTTTAGTGTAATCATTCCTATCCATTTGGCTTAAGTAATTGATGTGTTAATTTAAGAGGCCATTTTCTATATATTGTGCTAACAGACTATACATCAAAATACATGTTTAAACCCTAGACAGAAGCTAATGTTGAAAATGTTTTATTTTCTGAATTCCTTGTTTTTTTTTCTTCCCATTTAAAGAAATCTCATAGGAAACAGAAGAATTCAATTCCATTATTTTTATGTCTGCCCTACTTTATATTCTTCAACATGAGAGACACGGATGAACACTGACGTTTCCTCAAATGCACCAGAGTGATGCGGCTTTGGAACTAAGAGGAAAACAGACATTTTCACCAAAGCATAGATGCAGCAGAAACTTCAGAGCTGGGCTGCCTATGTGAATGAAATGTGGGCTCCCTTTCACTCCCCATGATTTGAGCCACTTGACCTCCAGTGCTCAGCCGTGCTCTACTCTGGTGCACAATGGGGTAGTTTAAGGAGACGTGAAAGAGATGCAGTGATACACATTCTTGTAATTTGTCCAGTCAGCACTGTTTTCCTTTGGCCTTTGTCCCTTCCCAAGGAGCCAGAGTTTGACTCTAAACTATATCTCATAGTAGGGATCCCATTTGCTACATTCCTCCTAATGCTCACTGCCTACCTGAATCTTCAGAACCAAGACTGGGCATACTGATGCACCCTACTGCATGATCCCCTTGCAGGGCTAACCTCTTCTTTTCATAGGACCTACTTCTTCCTAATCTAGCTTGTTGAATCACCACCAGATCCTTGGTAGCCCTTCTCTGAATGATGTGGCTCCACGTGTTCAGCCCAGGCAGACTTTCACTACCTGTTTGCTCCATTTTGCTGTTAATAATGCAGTTTGAGTCCCACCACCCCCATGCCATGTAATGTGAAAGGCACCATAAAGGTCCACTTGTATCCCTATATAAAACTCAAACCTTAAGAAAGAATATCGTTCTTTTTTTGCAGCCCCTTTTTTTTTTTTTACAATTCAGGTTTCTCTCACAACATTTTGGAATCCATTTTATCTCCCTTCATTTCTGTGCTACTCCCCAAATAGACTTTTATCAGCTCTCACTTAGATAATAACAAGAGCTTCTTAAATGCTGATCTGGTGCCCACTAAAAACAGATAGTTCTTTCAAATAAAGATAATTTGAGGAGAGTTTAACAAAGAACTATTTACAAAACGGTGGGTTGTATGTAGGGAAATGACAAGGGAAAGTGTGATGGAGCCATCAGAACCTCTGCCCCTGCAGGTCCAGTGGCAGAAAGCAGTTAGTTACTACCATCCAGGAGTCAGAGAAGTTGAGAGGGTCTCCTGGAGATTAGCAGTGATCTTTGCTTGGGAGTCCCAGGCAGCACAAGATGACAGGATGAAAGAGCCCTAGGATGTAACATTCAAATATTCTCTTTTCCCTCTGGTTTTCTGCCTATACTACCTATGGTGTGAACTGCGTTGGTCCCAAGTGCAAGGCATAATGTTGATGAACTACATCCAGGGTAATTTCTGGCATTAGAAAATAGAATGGAGAAAGATAATGTATGAATCTGAAAGAATAGAAGAGACACAGCTTCATACTCTGGAGTTTGGGATTTGAAATCGGAAGGTGATTTGGGTTCTAGCTCTACCTACATGAATAACTCTAGACAAAGCACTTAACTTTTATATTTTTTAGTCTCATTATCTACACTCTGGATATAACAAATATGTTAGTTATGTTGTTAGGATTAAATGGCATAATGTACCTAGAGAACATACTACTACTACTACTTGCTTAATAATAGCAACAGTGGCAGTAATTTCTCTCAAAATGCAAAAAAAAAAAACAAAAACAAAAACAAAAAACAAATCAACACAAACACTCTAGTCACACTAAACTCCCTAGTACTTGTTCTAATGGCCATGCATTTTGAAATATATGACTTTCACAAGTGTTTTTCTTTCTGCTTAAGTATATTTTTCTCTTCTCCACCCATCCCAACACCTGTTTGCCAAAGAATTCCTACTTGTTTTAAAATCAATAAAATGATGTGAAGGCTCTCTCCAGTCTCTCTCAGGAAAAGGAGACCATCCCCTGTTTGGTTTCCCATAGCACACATCACTCTGCAAAGCAGTTAGATCCTGCTATCTTCTTATCAGACAGTGAACTCCTCAGGGAAGGAGTTCTAACACATTTGTATCCTGGTAGGTGGTTCATTTCCAGGTTCTTATCAGACAGTGAACTCCTCAGGGAAGGAGTTCTAACACATTTGTATCCTGGAAGGTGGTTCATTTCCATGAAAATGTATTACTAGAATAATTCTGTTAAAAAGTAAAGTGAAGTTTCAGTAACTTATCCCTTCTTTGCCCAGAGGGCAGATCAATCCATGATCAACAGTACAAAGTGGGGAATCAAACTATTATAGAAAGTCAAGAAAACTTGAAGACACCATCCAAAAGGAAAACCTAAGCAACTGTAGTTTTTCCCTGGGATGGCCTTCCTAGAAATTTCACCTCCTTCATTTCAATGCCTCCAAAATGACTCTTCCTAATTTATTTCAAGTAATGAGCAACTTAAAAACCAACTAAGTAAATATGACCACTATTATCTCTGTATTTCTGATTCATTTGAATGATAAACCAGTGAACTACCAAAATTTTCTCAAGAATTAATTGAAATTACTTCCATGGAATGCAAAGAAAATATTGTTTTGTAAATAGGTAACAAATTTGCACAAACTAAGCCTCAGGAACTGGCACACAGGGCAAAGTCTTCTTCCCACTCTTGCCTCCAGCTTCTCCACTTGCCACTCTCAGCAAGACCACATTTACTGGTATCTGTGTGTCCTTGCAAAACTTCCGCAAATACAAATGTGATTATCCTTCACCCCTACTTAAAAAAAAAAAAAAAAAAAAAAAGATTGAATGTTTTACTAGCTATGATGGGCCTTGCTTTTATTCACCTAAAGTCACTTAAGAACTTTTTCTATTGGTAAACAGCATCTTCATTATACTCAGCTGTTTGTCTTTCTATTTGTCTACTACACCATAAGTTAACATGACTCCTCCCAAATTTATATTTTGCTATTATTAAAAGGCTATATATATATATATATATATATATATATATATATATATAAGTTTGCACATCTAAACTAGTATCTAAGAAGTACATTGGTAGGATACATTCTTATGAGTCTGTGGAGGTAGGTCGAAGTTTAAAGCATTTATAGCTTTTAGATACATTGCCAAATTTCTCTCCTTGAGAATCAAAGCAAATTAATGCTCCCAGCAACAATCTATAAGACTTCTTGGGAGGGCAGACTTTTAGATTGTTGAAAATGTGATAGGTCATTAACGACATCAGCAAAATATTACTCTTTAGGGTTTTTAAAGCTTTTGCATCCAAGACTCTTGCAATCCTACATAGGAAGCCGATCATAAAGAGGTACCACAGTGCCCTCTTGTGGCAAAATGCTCCATCGCATCGTCCCTGAATTAACTCTTGGGGCAAACGCTTGAAGTAGATACCACTTGATATTAGACTCTTCGTTAGCCTCTAAGCCTAGCCCGAGTCTCCTCACCCCTGAGATAATATGGAGCTACATCCACTCTGAACATGGAAAGACATTAGAGCTACTTCACCTTTCAAAAAACCAGGTTTGTGCCTGCAAGTTGGCAGGTACCCTAATAGGCAAGATTAATTTCTTTTCTAGGTTGTTTCCTAGTTATTGTAAAAGATGGCCCTGGAGTATCTTGTCAGTGAGCTGCAGTGCAGGCTTGTCAGAGGCATTCAGGCTCTGCTTCACCCTATCCTGTACATCAGTGAAATAAAAAGAGCTATCATCATTCTCCAGAAATCCAAGTAGTAAAAGTATCACAAAGTCAGCTCAGTCAGAAGCCTGAAATTAATTGATTCCACAAGTATTTGGGAAGTATATGTGGTGCTTTAGGTGTTCATAAATTTTTCAGTAAACAATAGTCAAAAATCTCTGTCCCTTAGAGTACATCTACTAGTTCAAGGAGACAGGCAGTAAATACTAAATATGTAATCAAGCAAGTGATATGCTATGTTACAAGACATGGGTCTGTGAGTGTATGTGTGTGGGAGGACATATTTCAATATACAATACAGGTTAGGCCTCTTTGAGTAGGTGGCATCTGAGTAAGGATTTTAAGGAGCTGCCAGAACTATATAGTTCTTAGGGGGAAGAGCCTTTGAGAAAGTAGAAATATTCCCAATGCTACAGCATACTTGGAAGTGTGATGGGCACCTGAGAGATCCTCTTTCAGGATTAAGAGAACTTTCACCCAGCTGCTTCAGGGATTACTACTGCCAGCCTCAGTTCTCATCCCACTTTGAAGGTGCCTTAAGTTGGTGATGCTGCCTACATCTCACATAAGGGCAGCCTGTACCCTGTGATGTATAGTTTAAAGCCTGGTCTCTTAGCCACCAGGCAAAATGGCTTCCTAGGGTGTTAGCTAGGACCTTCGTTGAGATGAATTGCAATCCATCTTATGTTTGCCCATTCTTGCTTTCTTGCCTACTCTTCCACAGATGTTCTTGCCCACAATACTCTTTATAACTTTCTGTAGGCTAATATGTCTCATTTTGCTTCTTTGAGGAGTATCAAGGTATCCAGTGTACAGTTCACAACTAGATACAGCATTCATTTGTTTATTCTTTTCACAAATATTTATCAAGTACCTACTATATGCTAGCACCAGTTTTGCTGCTTAGAATACAAAAGTAAAAAAAAAAAATCCACAAAATTCCCTGTTCATATGGATATTATAGTGGACATAAATATTAAATATTATTAAATTGCATTTTATATAATGATAAATGGTAACAAAAAATCAGCAAAAAGGTGTAAGAAATGTCTGAGAAGGGTTACAAATTTAAATATCAGAGTGAGGCACATCATTACTAAGGCAACATAAACAGCAAAGTTAGTGAGATTAGAATGTTTAAAAAAAACAGAGGTCCAGTTTGTATAGAGTAGATTGAATCAAAGAGAAGGGTGGGAAAAGAAGTCAGAGAGTCTTGAAGAGACACATCCTCTAAAGCCGAGTAGGTTTTTGTAGGAGTTGGAGACATTGGCTTTGACTACAAGTAAGATGGAAAGCCAATGGAGAATTCTGAGTAAAAACTGACAAGATCACTCTGGTTGAATGTTGAGAAGAGACTGAAGGCAATTAAAGTCAAAAGCAGAGAAACAATTAAAAAGACTTCTGCAGTAATCTAGAAAAGAGAAGAATATGGTTTGGACTAGAGAGGAATTAGTGGAGGTGGCAAGAAATGTCAAAGTAGTTAAAATATGATTATATTTGAAGGTTGAAAAGACAGATTATTAGAACATGAGTGGTATTAAAAAGCCCTAAATTAAGATGACCCCAAAGGAGTGAGTGTGTTTAGAAAAGATAAGAGGTCCAAGGACCCTCAGGCACTTCAACTCTTAGAGACTGGGCGATAAAAATAAACTAGCAAAGGAGAATGAAAAGGAGCTGCTATAAACTATGTAGGGAAATTAGAGAGTGGGGATTCAGACGTCAAGTGAAACTAGTGGTTCAAATAGAGAATGTTTAATTGTGTTTTTGTTGCTGGTACATCAAGCAAGATGGAGAAAGAATTGTGTATTTCACTTGCAATGAAGAGAGATCACGGGTGACCACACGATGTGTTTTAGAGGAGGATACTAGAATGGAGAGGAAGCAAAACAAAGTTGAAAGGAGACATTGGAGAACATATACTTACTATTTTAATGCACGCATTTATTAAAGTTGACCAGATTTATGTCAAAAAGCCTTAATTTCAAAAGACTGAAATCCTACAGATCATGTTCTTTCATGACAGCTGAAGCTGAAACAGTAATAAAAAGATGAACACACAGAACAACCACCTATGTGTGTGGAAATTAAAAAAAAAAACTCATTGGAAAATAAAGAAATTTTAGTTTAAATTTAAAATACTATGAACTGAGTGATAACATAACTACTACATATTAAAACTTCTGAAGAATTTTGGATCCTAAACCTCTCGCCATTTTCCTCTTACAAAGCTGAGTACTGCTTCCAGGCAAGAACTTACAAAATTTGCCATGCAAACAAAATCACCATCTTATACTTCATTTCTAAGAAGCTTACTCTGTACTCATCTGTCTTTCTAGACTGTGGGTGGTTTAAGTGAAAGTACTTATCTTAATCATCTTTAGCACTTGGCAAAATACCTAGCAAGTGGGTGGTGCTCAATGCCTGTGTATTTAATAAATAGATGAGTGAATTAGTGGACAATTAACTGTATTACAAGATGATATGTGTACTTGAGTGATGTACAAAGTAGTTTGTATGGCTGAAAACACATAGATTAATAAGTGGCATGGAGAACATCATCAGTTAAATTGTGTGGATTTTTCCTTTAATCCATTCTTCGAACTATCTGCAAAAATAAACTTATAAAAAGTACACTGGGTTCAATAACTATTTTTCAGTTCTTATAATGGATCCACTCCTCAGGTTTACTCTGACCTTCTAGCTGGCTCTTACTGAGACACACTCTTATTATAAAAGGAAAACATTATTATTGGTCTCCAAGCTATTGTACCCCTAAAATTCCCACATAGACACTGGCTTCCTATAGTGTGATTTGATTAGTGGAAATGTTCTCACAAAATATGTAAACCCACTAAAGAAATAACAGACGTCTAAACTCTAAAGCCACCAATGTCGTGTTTTCCTCAGCCTATGCCTAGAACATCATAAAGAGGTTTTCATAATATTAGAAGTAAACACAGGAATTTTACTGCCATTTAATATATTTTAATTGAAGCAAAATATTCTATGAAGCAGAACTATGAATACATGCTGACTTATTATCACTTTTACAATGCAAATGACAGAATAAATAATTATATATATTATTAAAAACCTGATTTTGGAAGCCATGCACAGAATTCTATTTACTTGTGAAAACCAGAAAATGTCTAATGAGATAAGATATTTAGCCCAAGAGCCCAAAAATACCACCAAAGAAATTATATTTTTTATAAAAAACTATTTGGATGAGATGAGCAATTGACTCTTTCCTTTATTGTGTATTTCTCCATATTAAAAAGGCTTATTCAGTAAAGTAAATACTTCATTTAGCTTCCAAGGTACCTTGGAATACAATGGTAAAATTTAGGTGTCTAAATTCTTTGTTCGTTATATTCATGCTCTAGAGATGACAAACTGAAAAATAGTATGGCATGTAGGCAGTGAGAGGCCAAGAAAGATTTTCATTCTGATTCTTGGTTCTAAAAACTAGCATACTTAAAGTTAGCACCGCTATAAATATTTCAGCATTCAAGAGAGCTTTTCTTCCTATAAATTTGTGAAACTAAATTCTTTTTACATAAAGAGATTTGAGTAATGTGACTATCAAGATTATTTTATGAAACTGGCCATCTCTGAGAGTGAATATACCCCTACAGAGAACAAATTAAGGTAGCATTAGAGGGAGATGACCATTAGTGGACTTCAATAGTCTGTAAGAAATCTATGAATTTCTTTTTTGAGGACTATTTTGCTTGCAAAATATTTTATTCTTGACTTTATCAAGAAAAGGAAAAGATGGAGAACAAAAGCAAAACTGAAGACTCTAAAATGAGCTACAGTTTTGTTTTGTGTTGTCCTCATCATTTACGACTCTATTCAAAGTCACCTTCTTTAGGAAGATGAGGTTATACCTCTCAAAGCAGTTAGTTGTTTCACTTACTATACTTATGAACTGCACTACCATTTTCTAGCAACACTGTCTCATTGTATTTTTAAAAATATCTGACTTCCTTCTTTAGATCAAGATACTCCAAGAAGGCAAATGCCTCCCTTAGAGCTGCCACATTTTTCTCCACAATCTGCCTTCATCTCACTCCATACCCAGTGCCTAATATCATGCCTAGACATAGGAAGTCCTTTTGAATTTTTATTGAAAACTGACTGAAGAAAAGTGAAAAATATGAAAGGTAAAGGCCAATAAAAGTAAAATTTAGAAATAAATTAAAAGTTAAATAGTCATGCACATTTAGCTTCTCTTTGGTGATTGGTTTATTTGTCTGATTATAAAGTACTCTGCTACCTTAAGGGAAAATGTTCAATGTTTTGAATATTAAAGAAAAGTATTACCAATTTGTTTTATCTCAGTAGTATAGCTAGAGGGTTATAGAAATGTGAATAAATGGCAGGTTGTTGTATATGAATATGATAAATTTGTTAAAAATATTCAAAGTGAAATGCAAAAATCAAAAAAAGCTTTTTGGTTTAAAAGGTTCATCAGACACTCCATGTGAACTTGGATCAATTTATGTTCTGAGATAAAAAACAATCATAATGGAAGAAACTCAGGGAACAGCAATTTATATGAAGTGTTTTGCTAATTTGGATAACTATTTTATTTATATTTTAAGCTATAGTTTACCTTTACTTGCATGAAGAAATAGGGATCTTAAAATGTCAAGTTTAACTACTTGAAACTAATTCCCTAAATAAGTTTAACCTATAACTTATATGCTATTTCTATATGGCAGTTATATATTTTATAGATTAACAAAACCTATAGGTTGAGGTAATGGCTATTAAACTCATCTAGAACCATACTTATTTCCCCCTTACAAAATATCATTGTTTCTCAATTACTTAATTTGTGTTAAAATTGTCACCCCTTCTACTCCTTTCAAACTTACTGATCTGAACCGTATTGAAAGTATTTTTTCCACAGAAATGCTTTTTTTTATTTCCATGTGGTAATGATGCTTCTCAATGTAGTATAATATTAATATAATGCTTTTTCTTATGCCAAATGAGAACTTTACATCTTCCTGTCCTTCTAGTCCATTAAAAAAATGCTGGGACCACAAAGAAAAAACTACTTAAAAAAAAAAGATTGAAGTCAAGAGGTGATTTTGAAAATTTCTTTGACTATGAATCTATACTTAAAGCCAAAATATTTCTATACTGTGAACTTTTCTACAAAAACTAAGAAAGCATAAGAAAATATAGTTTCTATAATCCACTTCTCCACTTACATACATATCTGTATCTTACCACGTTATTTTATATAGTCACTATACATATATATAAATTCAGGATGAACTATTTGTAATCTAAAAAATTTCAATGTATTCTTGGATCCATCACTCAGCCTCAATTGTCTCAGATGTACAATAAAAAAAAGTCCAATTATTGCCTCTAAAGTGAGAATTCTATAAAAAATGGAGACATTTTAAAATCATCCTTTCATTCTTTTTATTTTTTAATTCAACATTTATTGAAGCATATATAGGTACAGAATATATTAAGATGAATAGGACATGACCATTTCCCTTGAACCTCACATACATAGAAAGTTATATTAACAAATATAATAAAATGTGGCAAGACCAATCTAGGGATACATAGGCATAATATAGTGTGATACGATTAATGTAGTGATACTATTTGAGGGACATATCATATAATATAGGAGCAGAGGTTACTCTAATCACCTGAGGGCTTTTAACATACTAAATTTTGAGATGACAACTTGAGGCCTCTAGGAAGAAAAAATAAAGTGCTTGAGAATGATTTTGACATTGACTCAAATTATTGTTATCCATTAATATATATATTTACATGACATTGCCTATGATATTACTGATAATGTGCCTGAGGGCTTAGCCTGTATTTTATCTTAAATAATCCTTCAAAACCCTGCCAGTGTAACAACAATATTCCCTTTTACAGATGAAGTAGTTAAACTTAATTTGAATTAAAACTAGGTTATAAGAATGCCCAACATCACTCATATATACGAATATATTTACAATTTATATGTTTAAATAACTCTCACAGGCAGATTCATACTCTCTCCTTTAAAGTATAACTTTTACTGTAACTTCAATTTCATATTAAAATCAAGAATTAGACATTTCAAAACCAAGGAAGTTGAAACAAACATGCCTTCATCTATTCCTTGTGTGAGGAACAATGAACAATATACTTGTTAAAACAGTGCTATTAAATAAATCACTGAACTTGGGAGGAACTGGGAAGGATTTCCTATGCACCTTTTGTTTTTGGATTTTAGTTAGAGAAAATATGACACAATTAACCCATTTCCACAAAAAGTTTAAACTTTTCAAAAGCATTAGTCAGGAAGCTAACAGAAGAACTTTTTTTTTTTTTTAAGTATTACCAATATATAATTTCTTATCTATCCAGCTAAACTTACAAAATACAAAATAAGTCCTCTATTTTTTTTCTTTTAATAATTGAATGAATACAGGCTAAACATATTGAATCTTAAACACATTTTCTGTTTTGATGCTCCAATATATTTTTGAAGTACAGTTCATTCAAATATGAAGCCATGGCTACTTTTTAGAAGAATCCCTTTATAAACTCAGTTGCCTTTCTCTCTGCAGTTACCAATATTATTTTGGTTATTCGAAGTTACGATTAAAATGAAGACATATATACATATATGTGCATATTCATATATATATATATATAAACAATTACTTGTGGAATTTCTGCCCTTTGAATACTGTTTGAATTTTCTAGAGCCACTACCTTGAACCTACTTTCAAGGCAATTATGGTGGTCATTATGATCTTTACTGAACATTTCTACTCTTGACCTCTTCGATTCATAATAACATTGTATGTTCTTGCCTAGGAAGGATGGAACACATATCTGGTATTTAGCAATGAGAAATGGAAGTGATACAACCCCTGAAATTCTGGTATGTGTACCCCCTCAAATGTCAGTCTTTTTGATATTATTAATGTATATAATGTTCTTTTATTCTTTTCATATGTGCATGATATGGAGCTAGAAAAAATGTTTAATAATCACAAGTCTAAGTCATTTAATTTCTCAGCCTCAAGCATCCAACAAGAGGCCCTGGGCTGAATATGGATCACCTCATCCCAAATACAGACTGTCTGATATTTCTAACCAAAACACACTAATTAGATAGCTCATAAGAGTTTGAGGACATGCCTGCTGCTCGTCTGCCACCAGGGGTCATGCTAACATGGTTGTGTCAATTAGGCACTGTAATTGAAGATGAAGGTAATTAGTTGTATAATTTTGAGCCATTCAAGTTTAATTTCAAATATTATGTTATCCAACAGAGATATTAAGTATGATGACTAAAAAATGAATAGATGCAAAGCAGGCAGTTAATGCATCTGATCGTGTTCAACTTGACTGACAAATGTTTTCAGGAAAGAAAAATTCTACTTATTGTACTATAATATGGCATAGTACATTTATAGTATATATATTTCTGATTAAGTGCTGATTTTTGAAAAATCTCGGCTGCTCTGATTTGCTATTCCTACAATAACATCTTTCTCTTATCCATCCACCCACACATTGCATTCCCTTCTATTCTAGTGATTTTACATATCCACATCTAATCACCACAGATAAAGTCGGATCTCTCACTAGCTGAAAGTATACATTTAACAGGTTTGCCATTTCTACTTTGTCTTACTGAGAATTTTAGTGAAAACATAAGAACTCAATAAAGATCATTTATAATATAAGAGATGTCAGTACATTTTTCAAAATGCAATCCACCGTAACTTGAGTAAACCAACTGAATGAGGATACATAAACTTATGTCACACATTAGGAAAAAAAAAAAAAACAGTAATCCACCATGACCATAAAATAATAGTATGCAGTATATAAATGGTACATGACAATCCTAAGGAAGTAATAAATCTCATTCCTTATTGCAACCAGATAAATCAAATTTAGAAACAGCAGATAAATAAATCAGGCATATTTAATGTCTTTTAAAAAGTGTATTTGTAAATCTTTAATACTGAGATTTAAACAATCCTTGTCAAATTCAGATGTATCTAAAAAAATGAAATAACTTACTAGACTCCATTGAATTGTATTCACCAAAATTTCATTTTCCATTATTGTTGTTTATCAAGATTTAATACTGTAAGTTTATTTGCCACTCAACAGTTCTGTTAGTCCCATTAATGGTAATGAGAATTCTATGGGCACTGAGAAAAGAGAACCACGTCTGTGTGTAAATAGTTATCTCCTTTATAATTAACCTCTGCCTTCTAACCAATTTCTTATGTTTGACATTTTAATTCCTTCAATGAGAATGACTGGGTTGTGATGGAAACCAGATGGTAGTATTAAGTAAATCAGAGCAGTAGATAGAGAAGCAACATCAGATGCTGGCATTGCACCAGCATAGAGTCCATTGCCATGAAAAAAGGCGGCATGAAATGTACAGGCAAGAAATGGAATTTCTGGTAAGTAGAGCTGGTTGATGTTCAAATATTTAACAGAGGAGAAAGTGAGGGAAGAGACTATCCTTTTTGATGATGTAAACCGGAAGTTCTATCAAGAAAGACAACTGTTATCACCTGGAAGTTTTAGCTGATAAAGCAATGTGTGGTTTTAATTTATTTCCTCGAGGATACTCTGCACAGCCTCAGCAATGCTCACTAGAAGGCTGTCAAAGCATTTATCAACATTAAAGACTAAACACTTGGCTTCATAAACATCTTAGGTAAGAGTAAAATTCTTAATCCAGAGACAAACAAGTAGAATTCCTAGGTTCCCATTTTGGGGGGTATTTATATACATTAATATAAGAGCTTAAACACATTTGTTCAACTGTATGTGTATTATTTCCCTGCATGTTTTTGGAAATAAAACTAGTGAGATATCTATCTATTCTCTTAAATTGGAGACTCAAATCGTGTGTCTCAAATTTGGGATTAAAGTGGTCACTGAGTTAATATTGAATTTAGTTTGGGCATGAGGGGAAATGAGCTATCAAATATTAGGCTACTACCAGGACACAGATAAGTGATGGGGAAGCTGACTGGACACATTACTTTAACATATGTGTGTCATGGGGTTAATATGTTGCTCGTAATTTAGAAATAGAAGCCCAAATGGGATGGAATGAAAATATCTTTCTGGATGATTCCACTAACTATTTAGGATGTAGAGCAAAACATGAAAGCTCAGTGGGGATAACAATTTTCTTAACAATAAAATGAGAACATCGTGCCTTAATCATGATTTGTAATAGACATCTGAGTAAATCAAGAGAGGTCAGAAGCAGGACAAACCTAGTTTTCCTGTAGTACCTTAAAAAGGGTTTGATATTTGTAGTTTTATAATTTTTGTTTGTTTGTTTTAGTTCTCAAGACTTAAATATCAAAAAAAAAGAAATTTTATACACACACACATATCCAGCTATGTTTGTTAAATTCACAATTCACCAGTTATTCTTCTTCAGACTTTCTAGGCCTATAACCTAGTAACTGTTTCCTCTGACATATTCTATCTGTTCAGAAAAATGTGCTTATCAGCTTTTGCTAGATATATCAAGGTCTCAGCTTTTTCTTTCAAACGTAAATTTTACTAAACGTGTTTAATGTAGTCCAGTGTTATGTCAGCAGGGGAGGACCTTAAAAGATTTTGCTTCCATGTAGAACTTGCAAAGGTTAAATGTGAATAATTCACCATAAAAACCTGAACTTTTAAGATAATGATCTCCACGATGAGAATATTATTAATAAAAACAGATATGCCCTGCTAAATACCTGAATTCACTTTAGTATATTGTAGTCACATTGGGATGTGCACACTGTACAAAGTCATGAATGGGGTGAGAATGTTAAGGGGAAAATCCAGTATCTGAGTGAAGGTTTTTTTGGGTTACAGGCTCCTTTGGTTTGTGTTAACTTCTCCTGAGCATCACAGAGGAAGGAAAAAGACTCTTTTCCCTAAAATTCAATAAATTCTTTAGAAAGAACGTAGAGGTAGGAGAAAGGGCAAAGGTGCTTCTAACTAATACAAAAAATAGCTAACTTTTATCCCTCACTTATATTATACAAAGCACTTTAATATACCATTTTAATAATTTTTTATAAATGCTACTCTTATTTTACAGATGTAGTATAAACTGAATTATAGAGGTTAGAGACTCAAGATCTCAGATAGGAAAATGGCAACATCAAGATTTCACCCCAGGCAGCATAACACCAAACGGTGAGCTCTTCTCTGTATTGTGTAGAGAGAACAGTAGGAACCAGAGTCAGCTTCCATTGTCAGACCATTTGGGGCCCTTGGCTTATAATCTATCTGGACACTCTTAGACAAATGTCTTAGCCACCCTTTATAGATATTAATAGTGCCTCTCAGTGTTGTGAGGATTACATGGACTGCATCAAGTGTCAGTAATTCTCATCATTATCATTAGCCGTAATATTAATGTTGACAAATCGATAGAAATAAAGGCCGTTAGCAATTAGAATACAATATGGCACATTGAAGTTACTCGCAAAGGAAAATGTAGGAGATAAAGCTCTATATCTAAGTCTCTTTCTACCCTGTTTTATGTTATTTCTATGCCAACTGAACATACCAATACTGCACTGATATGTGAAGAAGTGTAGGAGCCGGGGGTTGAGAGGGGAAGGGATAAATCACTTATTGAGAGACAATTATATATTAGAAGGTATGCCAGATAAATTTATCTGTTGCATCATTTAATCCTCAGATATACTAAAAGATGTATATTAACTCATTATGCAAGTGAGGAAGTTGAGGTTCATAGAATTTAAAACTTTTCTAAGTCACACAGAATTAAAACTTTATCAGCATTGGAACAGATAAGGAGACGTCTAACTATTTTAATTGAGTTGATAACTTTGGTTTACAATGGTTATTCACTTTTATGATCTCAAAATTACTAAGAAGGATAAGCGACATATACACATTAAAGTGGTACAAAAAGTTGAAATGTAACCAGTATTATTTACTAGAACTTAAGCATATCATGCCTGAGGAATAGCAACAGATATTATGATATATAAATGTATAAAGAAAAAATACATTCACAAAATTTGAGAATTTTTTGTCCATATTAGAGAAACTTTAGTATAATATTTTGACTAGAAGAAATGGAAACAACACTCCCTAATGCTTATGGTAATGAGTAAAAATGCACACAGGTCTAGTGCTTAAGATCATGGATTAGATGAAATAATTCTATTTTAGAATATAAAAAAATTCCATAGTATTTTAAAGGAAACCTTATAATTTTTAATAAAACAATGAAGCCAAAACTTTGAGTATTGACAGCATGCATATGTGTTACGCTAGGACATTTGAAGGCCAAGAATTTGTCAGCTTTTAGAGAAGGTGGATAGTGACACATCTGATTTGATTAAGAGTCGTAGTGACATTTCTAGTAGCTTCATTCAAGAGTACGATCCCTAAAACTTCATTTTGTACTACCTTATTATGCAATGAATATTTAAGAGATGTTGAATAATAGATTTTTAAAAAATGCATTAGATGGAGATTAAGAAAACATGTTTGCTTTGCAATTCCAAGGCAAATTGCCAATAAGAAATGAAAGGTGAAAGTATAGAGCAACTTGTCAATGATCGTGAAGTGACAGGCCAGAGAATGCTGTAGTCTCAAGAGAAGTAGAGAACAGGAAAGAAATAGTGTGTATTTTGCTTTTGTGTGTATTTTTAAAATGAGGGAAGCAACAGTCTTTCTGACCACATTATCAGACCTTTTCTCTCTTAATGACAAAGATTCCCCAGAGGAATAATGCTGTGGATTCTTCCTGTCCTGCAGAGAAGGTAGGTAGCAGAAACAACAGAAAATATAAGCAGAGGACCCATAACCTCATTACACTTTGGCATTACAGAGAGAGAAATGAAGAGAGTAAACCTCATCTCCAAACTCCAGCTTACTGCTTTCAAGAAAGCTATATCAAGGAAGAGGAATTGTATACACATTTTTCCAGTCTTTGCCTAGAATGTCTACTCATTTTCCTCCAGCTGGCTAAGTGTGCTTTATCTCTGCCTTCTCTTATAATTCAAAATGCATATGGAGGACAGTCACTAGAACACAGAGGAAAAGGGGTATATGGGGACAATAATGTAGGTGTGGACCTTAAGGTAGAAAAAAGACCACATGTTTTTTTCTGAAGCAGGAAGCGATGAGATGGGCTGGTGCTTAAAGATGCAAGGTGGTGTGGAGGACAATGTCAAGAGATAGGCACACCTTGATTTGCAAGGCCATGTTAAGGATTTTAGGTCTTATTTTAAGGATAATGAGAAGCCATCCAGTGATTTTAGGTGTAGAATGTCTAAACATAAGATAACTCTGGTGGTTGAGTTACCTCTTCTGGTTCAATGGAAGATACTTCAGACATGGCTGTAAGTGCAATAGGAATGAATCCAGCTGAGGGAGAAAGATTTTGCTCTCCTCTCCTACACAGGCGGAGAGGCTAAGATTCTTTTCAATGGATTTGTATAGATCTGTTAGATAGCCTTTCCCTTGGGTAGTTACAGGGAACCCGAGGGAAGGGCATTCGCCATGTTGCCTCATGGAGTCCTCCTCTTGATTCACTGAACAGAGCTCCTGATTAGATGTAACACTTAAGCTTAGCCAAACTGGAGGAGAATTTCTGAAACATCTATACCACTGTCTCTATATCTCCTTATGCCACAGGAAACTATGACTTGATAAGAAATTGACCTAAAATGTCACAATAAAAATGGCTCTAATTTAGATAATCTCCTGCATTTTTAAGAAACCAGTAATTAAATATAAAGTTTATTGTTCTAAATTTCAAATTTAAATTTTAAAGTCACTTTTTGCTTAAGTTACTTTAAGGAATTCTATTCAAATATAAGATGTCAATTATTTAGTAGCAGAGCTGACAGTATCAAACTACAAAGTGTAGAAAATTTCTAATAGGTTCTACTTGTTATCCCGACTAAAGAATTTTTACAGATTTGGTATTCAAAAGGAGAAATTAAATAATATAAAGAACAATCATATGGTTAACAAAATAATTGAAAAAAAAACTAAAAATGAAATAAGTAAAAAGACTAAAGTTTTTTTGGGGTGGTAGGGAAGTAATTCTTAAATCTGAATGATTATCAGTATCAGCTGAAAAGTTTTGAAGTAATTAGACTAAAATTCAGTATGTCTGGAATGGTATCTATTGGGCTGGGTGTATTTAGAAGAGAGAAATAGATGAAAAAATAAGATAGGCCATGAATTGACAGTTGTTCAAGCTGAAATACTTTCTCATGTGTGTTTTGAATTTCCATAATAATCCTTTAATAAAAGCAATACACCAAAAATTTTCAATTCTGATAATTTCAGGTTTACAAACAAATGAGCTACATAATGACACAGGGTTTAATTCACATTGAATGTCATAAAAAGGTGAGGAATTATTTTTTGTTATGTATATGTAAGTATATGTTCATAAACACATATGAAAAAACCCTCAACGTGCTTTAACAAGAATCTTGTACTGGTTTTATGACTGTGTCAATAGCACCACCAAGCTGCTATCATGATTCGTTTAAAGAGAAGAGGTAATCTATGACTCTGAGAATAAACTAATTTTTTATTTAATTTTTATTCTATATTTCTTTGTATACTTAAAATTTAAACAGTATAAACAGCACTTTTAGAACAAATTTGGGATGGTCACAAATTCAGTTCCTAATCTGTATTAAAAATAGTATTTCATAAGTAAAAAACATATTTAGAAATGTTGCTAATAACATACTAGAACTTCAAGTTTAGTAACAACTGATTAATGAGAGTGAAATTTTTAAGTCTCTTAAATTTCTCACATTAAGTCTATTTCATCTGAATGAGCTGCATTTTTTCCAGTAATGCAAGACACACTTGCAATGTTTGAAAATATGAAGAATCACACTGTAAGCTATTTGATTATGTAGAATTTGTCAAAAACATGACTTTTAAGTTCTGACCTGACTCAAAGAGGAAATGATCAAAAGTACGTTGATATTTTCAGCTTTTTTCCCACTTTGTGCCATAAAAATAGTAAATATTAAGTGTCTACTCACATATTTCTTGTTATCTCTCTTGCAGGGAGCAAAATCCCACCCCCATTTTTACACCTCTCAAGAGGTATCTACCTAAAAGTTAATGGGAGGTTTGGGAATCCCCCTTGGACATTTCTGTTTCCTGTTTCAGTGATTATCGTGACAGTTATAGTTAGGCTATGGTGAAACTTACTGCCATTCCCATGCTACTCTGTTATATTAATTATTTGATTTTAAATTCATTTTTCACTTTAATATATATTACTCTTGAATAACTGAAATGTCCAGGTGTGATAGTTTCCTATTACTGATAATAACAAGTTACCACAAACATGCTGACTTAAAAGAACATAATTTTTTTACCTTACAGTTAGAGGTAAGAAACCCCAAATCAGCCTGGCTGTATTAAAGTCATGGTGTCAGCAGAGCTGGCTCTTTCTGGAGGTTCTGAAGTGCACTTCATTTTGTTGCCTTTTTTTTTTTTTTTTTAAGCTTCTGGACATTGTAATTCCTACCTCTTGCTTCTTTCCATACATCCCCTACTACTACTTTTGAGTCTTCTGCTTCCCCCTTATAAGGTTGCTAATGATTGCATTGGGCCCACCTGGATAATCCAGGGTACTTGCTCCATCATTAGATCCCTAATTAGTCACATCTGGAAGGTTCTGTCTGCTATGCAACATAACATATCTATACGTTCTAGAATTAAGGTATGGGTATCTTTGGGGGGCCATAATGCAGCCTAGCCCAAAAAGGGCACACACTCAAAACTGATATTGAAGAGTAACTTAGAAAATTCTAGTAAGACCAACATACAGTTACATTTACCAGAAGAGAAACCCACACAAACATGGTTGACTTTTCTGAAAGTAATTAAGTTAAAGTAATTAATTTCGATGACAACTGGAGACAGACTGACTTGGTCTGAATTACTCAGAAAATTGCCTTAACTCCTCACTCACTTTTATCATTGTAGACCTAACTTTCTTGGCTCAGAAAGGAAGCTACATTCTCCATATACTGTATTGATAGGGACTAAGTGCCTGAGGCACCCAAAAGTAAGTCAAAGGTCAGATATGTCTATGGCAGTTTGTAGCTTAGGTGCAAGCTTCCTACCTTGAGTTAAGAAAAGGTATACTGATGTGAAAATACATTCCTTGGTACAAAGTATGGGTCCTTTATTTTTACGTTCTTAATTTTGAAAATTTTCTAGATAACTATTCAGTATAAATGTGCTCTAACATAATTAAGACTTAAGGGAGTCCATTAAAAATTTAGAGATCATCACAGACTTTCCATACCTCTGAAACTGCTTTGGTATTTGTAAAGAGGGATAACACGTATTCTGATGCTCAGTGAGTAGATTTGTCTACATCACAGAAATTTAGAAATATTGACCCCTGGAATAACTTGTTTCTAATTATAAAATAAAGCAGCTTTCACTATAGGTAGTTAGAAAAAGTAGGCTTTCTGAATATCTTTAGCATGAAAAGAAAATGGAGAAGTCATTCTTATTATCTCTGTTCTATATATCAGAAATTATTTTGTCTTTTTTTATTTTGTATGATCTACAGCAGACAAGTACTGACAACATAGTCTCAATGTGCTATCTTTAAACTATTTGGGCCACCAAAGGTGTTTAAATATAAAACTATCAATTAAAAACATTTTTTTTGTACAGAAGTATGCACAGATGTCCTATGTTGAGTGACTCCAAATGTTTACACAAAATATTTCTCCTTTGTTACTGAAAAGCTGTCTTACAGGCTCATGCGGACAGTGAATAAAATTTACTTAACAAGTAGTGTTTAATCATGCCTTGTTCCCACAGAGGTGTTTTTATTTACAGCTCAACACCGTTGATCAGGAAGGTTACTAGGCTTAGAGAAATTTGATTTTTAAAAAAATATTTGTTTCAATGTGACCCATTTAAATGACCCTACATTTGGTCTCTGAACCTAGACCTATTTATTCCATTATTTTCAGAATAAATTTCCTAGACTAGGTGCTTCTCCCTGGCATCTTTGACATCCTTTCAAAAGCTCTTCAGAACACTTCCATACATTTTTAGAGAAACTATGTTTACTTCCCACTGTACCCTCACTAGACTGTGATCTCTGTGATGATAGGGACTATGTCCTACACCTTTAATTTTCTACCATATTGTTTGACATAGAAAATATTGGCACAGCAAATACATGCTCAATAAATAAATAAATGCAGCACCCAGTGAGACCTTGCTGAATTCTTTCATTTGGTAGAAGGACTTGAGAAGATTTCACTAGTCTTATTTTTGAGATGTTTATAGGGGGAGAGAGAAGCAAAACTGGAGAAACACCTCAAAACACTACTATGTAATTGAAAAGCAATCATAATACATGCTCTAAATCTGTGATTATATAGTCACAGGAAAAGGCTATATCAGAACCACTTAGGCAGATTTCTTCACCCTGCACATTTCCTTCCTAACCCACTCTCCCATTAATGCCATCTTTTTGCATCATCCTCCCACATACACACTCCCACTGACAGAGTGCACCATCATTATGTCTTAATCTGAGAGAGTTGTAGCCCCTTAGCGCGGAATTTAGTTTTACCATCTCCAACTACTCCTCTCCATTTTTTCTAGATCTCCAGATAAGTTTTAAGACAAATCCTCTAGTATCTTCCTTCTAACCAACCCTTCATATTTAAAATTCTGGAGCTTCCCCAGCCTTTAATGACTTAAAGTAAATAACTAATAATAATTAATAATTAATAATAATAATAAATAATAATGATAGTAATAAAAAACAAAATAAAAGCTTGGACATAAAAAATCAATCATAGTTTCTCACTGTGACTGTTATCCAGAATAACCCGTGAGAGAATTCTATAAAATTCAATTGCCTATGATTCATCTTCAAATTTCAGAAGTGAACAAATGATTAAGTGATTTTTCTGTGCTTTTAGAATTAAAAAACATGAGCAACTCTGAGTGAGGACCTAGCGCCAGCAGCACTGCCTTAGCTGGAATTTGTTAAGACATACAGAATTTTATACCTTTCCAAAAACCTCCAGAAATGGAATCTACATTTCAACGAAATTCCTTATGTGATTAATATATACACCAAAGTCTGAGTTTCAACACTTCATATTACATCAACCTACTAATGCAAAGCAAGGGAGAGAACTCTGTAATCAGGAAATGCCCTTGAGGAAGGCATCATAGCCTGTGGCATCTGGATTCTAGAGTCAAACTATCTGGATTACAACATTTAATTAGGTACCTTACCTTGATCAGTTTACTTATTATGCCTAGCTTCAGTTTACTACAGTAAAAAGGAGATAATGATAACACCAAGTCCATAAATTTGCCTTGAGTCATATAATAATATTTGCATAGAGTAAGCCTTCAGTAAAGTGTGTTATTGCCACTAACAAGAAATAACTTGGATCTAAAAATTGCTGTAGGCATTCTCATCAGGTCATTATCAGCTTTGGAGTAAAGTAAAACAGCAATCTTCAACTAGAGTACACAAACTCCTAAAGGCAATAAAAGGCATGCCAGATGGAACAGAGGAACCATTAGAATAAGCAGAATATTTTCCCAATTCTCATCATCCATATGCATCCATTTATAATTTATCTAAAATTAAAATCTGTTATGCCTGCAACAGTGTCTGAGCTTTGACTTTCTGTTCCTTTCTCAACTTGCTTTTCATAAAGCCCACCCCCCTTCAAATTACAACAACAAAACCTCTCAGCCATTTTAAATTTAATCTGGGTATAAAAACAAACAAACCAACTTTGTAACCCCAAAGGGATTACATGTTCTAAGTGACAGACTATCAGAGGCAAGCCTTTGCCCTATTTCCCATCTAGCCATCCAGCTACCTGGTTTAGAAGAGTTGAGACCTGAATGCACAGATGTCTGCACATGTGATATGTATTAACAAGTTTATTCAAATTTAAAAAAATAAAATAAAATCAACCTTTTCTAACGGTAAATTTAATTTGGTAATTGGTTTGGCAATGAGAATTAGCTCTGCCATTTAATTTGAACATTTTCCTATAAATTGAATAAGCTATAACTGAAGGTAAAAGGTTTTGATAAATATATTTCAAGCACATAAATATAAATAGTACTCATAGTTGATGACTATAAAAATTGTAAATAAAACTAAGATGCCAACTTAAAAATGTAAGAATGTTGTATAGTTTTTCAAGTTCTCTGAAGTTTACAGATTACTCTTTTGAGTTATGGCAGCTCAGGATCTTGATAGATAGACTTATCTTTCAGTCATGTACTATTTATGAGGTTCTATAAAGGACTGGGAGTTTCCAGAGTAGAAAGCACCAAAGAGAAGTCCTAAATGCTTATCTTGGCTTAATAAAAGAAAAAAAAAAAAAGGTGAAACAGTATGCAGTAGATGTTTCTTCCTTCAAGGTCCCTATTGGTATCCGACTACATTTATAATACCAGATTTCAAAAAGTAAAAGCATGGAAGAAAGGGATTGCTATCATATATGGATGTAAAAAATAATCAAAATAAGTATTAAAGGTCAAGTATGGAACGACGAGTTAGCTTCACACCTGACTAGCTCTCCCAATCCTTCATGCCTACAGCCTACCAGAATAATAGGTATGCCATTTTTTTCTAGGCACAAACACTGTTTGCTGTGGTTTCTGCTCTTTTACATATTCATGTCAGGAGGTTTTTTAAACATATTTAAAAAAAGAAAAAAATCATTGTCAAGAGACAAGATAATCAATAGGACCAGACTCATAGATGACCTAAATATTGAATTTATTGGACGAACTTTAAAATAATTGTGAATTCTATTAAAATCAAGTAGAAAAGGTGGAGAACACAGTTCAAGGGATAGAGAATTTTAGCAGAGAGATGAAAACTATAAGAAAAAGTCAAATGCTAAAAGTAAAAACATGATATAAGAATTGAAGATTACCTTAACTGATCCAGCTGAACCACAGATATGTCAGTGGAAATTACCCAAATTGAAACAGAAAGAGAAATAAAAAAGAAAAAGGTAAAATTAAAAAAAGAAAAAAAAGGACCAGAGCATAGAAAGTTGTAGAACAACATCAAATGATTTATCATGAGTGTCTTTCAGTCCCACAAAGAGAATAAGAAAAAATATAGTGATAAATGAATAGATGGATAGATAGATTATGAATAAGGATTTTCCAAAATTAATGTGAGCACACCACAGAATCAAGAAGCTCATAATGACCCTAAATAGGATAAATGCCAAAACAAAACAAACAGAAAAACATATGTACATGCCAAGGTACATCTCAGTCATATTAATGAAATCCAAAAAACATTTTAGGTCACCCAAAGAAAAAAGACATACTACATACACAGGATACACAGGAACAAAACAAAACAAAACAAAAATTATTGGAAAATTCTTATCAGAAACTGTGAAAGTTAGAAAAACAAGAGCATACAGTGATACCTTTAAATTTCTGAAAAAAAAATTATCAACCCATTATTCTATCCTCAGTGAAAATATATGTTAAAAATAAAGGTGAAATACTGCTAAGAAAAGCTAAACCTTGTACAATGTAAGCAAATGTACTACAGGAAATGTCAAAGGACATTCTTCAGGCAGAATGAATATGGCATTGGACATAAACCCGAATTTACATAAAAAGAATATCAGAAGTAGTAAAAATAAAAATATATAAAAGTGATTTTATTACTTAAATTGTTCTAAAGATTATAAATGATTATGGCAAACCTTTTAAAAAATTGTGAAAGTTGCTTTTCTAAATAATGTTTTTCAAAATTTATTTTATAGAGCACTTATGGTTCCATAGAAGTAACTCAGTAGCCTCCTCCCTCAGAGAAAGGACTACAGGGCTCTGAGCTTCATGCATCATTTCTTCAAAACCAATTAAACTAGTTCTACCATTTAAAAAAAATGTTAAATAAACATTTACTGGGTAAATATTCTGACAGGTGACTAAAATGCAATAATAATATGGGTATGACACTGATTCTTGCGAAACTTACATTTTACTAAAAGAAACAGAAGACTGGTATAGCAATTATATAATTGAATAGAGATGGTGAGCAATGTTAAAAAAAAGTAAGTGATGTGGCAAAGCATAAAAGAGTGAGGAGACCTACATATTGATTTGTCAGAGATCTATAGAGTGTTTGAAATGATCGACATCCATGAGTCAGATGTTTAGATATATGGATAGGTTTGGAACTCCAAGAAATGGCTTTTACCAACATATACCATGTACAAATCAAAGCCAGAAATAAAATTTGAAGCTATGGGAATGAATTGTATTACCAAAAGAGGAAATGCATAAAGAAATATATTTTACAAATTGTGTATGTGTCATAGGGAGGGGAAATAAAGGGTTGTGTTTAAAATATGTGAAGATAATTATTTTAATACTTTTATATTAAATTATATATTATTTTTAAATGAATAAAATGTATTGAGCAAGAGTATATGGATATAAACATTTAACAGAAATTCAACTATGTTTACTATGTAGATGATATATTACATGTTTGTGATTGTTTAAATTAAACATAAACATAAACATAAATATATACACCAACATATGCATATATGGTTAGATAATCCAAATAAACATGCACAAAGGAAGATAAAATTTTACTTGTTTTTTGAATAAATTGTAGAGTTTTTACTCACTATAAAAATACTTCACAATTTATTTTTTTCTTTAGGATATCACTAAATTGTTATTTTAGAATGCATACCTAGTTTGCTACCATGTTTTAGGAATGAGCAAGAGAGTATGGTGTGTGAAAAACTCTGAATGACTAAATTTTTCACTGATATTTTCAGAACTTTAGCCTCCAACAATTCTACAACCCTCTCGCTTTAACAAAATTGTTTAAACAGCTACAGGCTTACAATCATGGGCTTTCTGCCCCTATATCCTGTACCTATAAAATTTTTAAATTTCTTGCTCCCCTCAAACATTCATATCAGAGCTGTTCTTACATGAAACATTTTAATGAAGATGTGAGCTATTATCTTTGATCATCTTTTTTCTCTCTTTCACATGGGATAGTGAAGAAAAAAAACACATGGCAGCAGAAGTAATCTCATTTATAATGTATATAATTGTTTGCTTTTATAGTTGATGATGGATAGTGCTGGTACTTTAAAATCTTTTCCCCATTATTTCAAATGATGCTAAGTATTTTTTTAAAGGTGTTTATAGATAAATATTGTTTTTGTATTATTATTTATGCCTTCTAGATCTTTCCCCTATTACTGAGAAATGTATTCTTCTGAGATTGTTAGAGACATCAATGTCAGTATACTCAAGCTTTTAGAATTAGTTTGGTCTTTGATGTGCCCTAGGAACTTTTCTGAACAGAATAAATAAGCATACGGATAATAATGCATTCAACACTATTACTAGTATTACCACTACTATTAGCATAAAATCCCAAATTCTAGATAACTTTAGAGAATAATGAAAAAGGACATGAGGTAAGAATGGGTTGTAAAAAGGTAAAACTGCCATTTCTTATAGTCGATATAATTAGCTTCATAAAGAACTGGAAGACTCCTCAAATTGTTAAAATTATTAACATAAGACTGAACACAAGATAAATTTATACATTTTATTATCTTTGCTCTATATCAGTACCAACTGAGAAAACTATAGAACAAGGATAATATACTATGATGATTTTAAATATGCCTGCAAATTCTTTGACATTCACCCCGTTAGAAGGTGAAAACTCATTTCTTTCCCCTTGAATGAGGGCCAAAATTAATCATTCACTTGTAGTGAATAGACTATGATGGAAGAGATGTTAGTTGACTTCTGAGGCCAAGTTATAAAAAATAGTGACTTTCACAGAGTTCTCTCATGTATCTACTTTGGAAGAAGCCAGTTGCCATATTCTGAAAACATCAAACATCCTATGAAGAGGTCTATGTGGGGGAGGAATTATTCTCCTTCCAACAGTCATCACCAACTTGCCAGCCATGAGAATAAGCTACCTTGGAAGAACATCCTCCAGCCCCATTCAAGACTGCAGTCCTGGTTGACATCTTGACTACTCCTTTATGAGACTCCAAGCCAAAACCACCCTGCTAAGCCACTCTTAAATTCTTAACGTGCAGAAACAATAGAGAAAATAAATGTTGTTGCTTTAAGTTCTGAATTCTGGAGCAATTTACTTTGTAATAATATACAATGACTATATGGATATATATATGCATATACATTCAACAATAAATATATAAATTATATTGAAAAGCAACATAATAAAGAATGTTCAAGACTGCTGCAAAAATTTTTTTAAATGAAGAAAATATGTAAATATTACCATGTGGCAATGCTTATAGAAAGTGATTATATTAAATCTTTATAAAGAACAGATCATCTCAATGCTATATAAAATATTCTCTAGATAAAATGAGGAAAAGCTTGCAAGGTTTTTTTTTAATTTGAATATAATTTTCATGCCAAACCCCAGATAAATCATCGATCATTTGCAACTATGAGCATGAAAATCATAAATTAGGAAAAAGAATACAGCTACTTTTAAAATAAAAAAATCTATGCCAAAAGGGATTTATTCCAAGAATGCAAGGATGATTTAATAGTAGGAGATTTGTTGGTATAATTAATCATATCACACAATATAAATTACTATTATCTTCATGGATACTGAAAGGGCACTTGACAAATTTTACATCCTTTCTTCTTCATTAACACTCCTAAGAAAAAATAAGAATAGATGTAAACTTCCAAATATAAACATATATCTCCCACATCACTCTTACTGGAAACACTAGAAGTAGTCCCACTGTGTAACAATATAAGACAAGACTGCTCAAAATGAACATTATCATTTTACATATTTTGCACACATTAATCACTGCAGACAGACAAGAGAAAGAAATTAAAGGTAAAGGTTGTAATGAAGGAGGTAAAATGATCAATATTTGTATATCATAAAATTGAATAGGTGGCAAAGACAAGGAATAAAGAAACACAGGGAATAAAGAAAAAAGAACTATCAACAATGAAATAATTCAGTAAGATGACCAAGTATAAAACTGATATTCAGAAATGAATAGTTTTCTTATATTCAAACAATAACCCATTATAACATGGGTGGCCAACTGTGGCCTGAGGGCCAAATCTGGCATACTATCCTTTTTTGGTAAATAAAGTTCTGTCCAAATACAACCACATCCATTTACTGAAGATGAGTCTATGACTCTTTTTCCACTACAAGGACAACATATGTTATCTGGCTCTCAAAGTCTAAAATTTTTATCAAGTGGCCCTTTACAGAAAAAAAAAAAATTACTAATTCCTGTCTTCAAAGAGATAATAGAAGAAAAGATCCCATTCACAATAAAAATAGAAGCAATAATACCTAGGAACAGACTTAAGATGTATAAAATTAAAGACACAAAACTTTGAAGACTTAAATGAAAAAGTACCTACCATATAACTGTATCAAAAGAACACAACATGACAAAATGTGATCCTCCAAAAATTAATTTGCAGATCGAACATCAACCCAATGATAATATAAATATGACTTAAAAAAATAATAGCATCCAACAACTAAAGTATATATTCTTTGGAAAGATACACCCAAATCTAATAGTGGTAGTTGCCTACAGGGATGGGAGAATGGAATGAAAAAAAAATTAAATAAATATATTTTCTTGAATTTTGTTTAAATATTACTGATTTAAAAAGAATACAAATAAAAATTTAAAAATCTAAATAAAGTTATATATAAAGTGCAAGGACAGAATTATAACAATTATCCCAAATCAATCTGTAAATTCAGAGCAATCTCCATCATAATTTTACCTGATATTTTTAAGAACTCAACAAAATATATAAAATATAAACATGAAATAATCTATAGCATATGACAAATTAAATAAATTCTAAGAGCAGGTATTTACTCAAACATATTTTAAGACATACTGCAAAATAATTGTATTTAAAAGGATATAGATTAATGGAGGCAAACCCCCCAGAAAATTCAGAAATAAATCTTTATACATATGTAAATTAGATGTATACATAAAAGTTTGGGCAAAAAAATGGGCTGCTTAAAATAGAATTGAGAAAATTTGGTTATGGTATTGAGAAAAGTAAAAGTGGATCATGAGTATAATGTGCTTAAGTTGTACTAATACTCCTAATGTGGAAGAAATTATACATTAAACAGGACAAGTACATAAATAAATTGTAAAACACAAATGGAAACAATTCATTGAATATAGACTAAAATGATGTCATAAGGCAAAAAGTCATTATTTCAAAATTAAGCATTCTGTTAACAAAAGTTAACAAGCAGATGAAATTAAGCAATATTGATCATTAAAAATTAACTGATAGATTACTGAATTGAGTTATTTTAAAAGACAAAACCAAATAACATAATTAATTATTGCATGTATTCTCAAAGGGGGTGATACTGTCACTAAGGTAGTAAAAACTTTATTTTAGGAGTAACAAAATTTTACATTTTAATGTATAAAGCACAGATACACAGTATATAAGCATATGAAATATATTTGTAGTATTAAAAGTACATTGGTAAAAGCTCTTCAGAAAAAAAAAATATATAAAAAGGCTCCTTTAGGAGAAGTAATAATGAAAAAAATACTTATATGAAATATACAATGAATTTTCTTAAATCAACAAAGAAAAAAATAACAGGAAAACAAACAGATGACTACATAAAAGATATTACTAGGCAAGTCACACAGAGGTCTGGATGTTCAAACTTAAAACTAAAATATGCTAATTAAAACCATTGTATACCCATCAAAGTGGCAAGCTGGGAAGAGCATAATATCAAATGTACACTGGAATGGAATTAGATGTACTACTAGTGAGAATATGCATCTACATAGCCATTCTGGAGAGTAATTTTACACTGTTCACTAAAATCGAATGAGTTTATGCCCAGCAATCCATTTCTAAATGTGCATGTACCCTAAAGAAGTTCTCAAAAGTTGGCAAATGGACCTACATCATGTTATTTATGGAGGTGAGAATTGATAGCAAACTAGACACCTATTGCTAGAGAAATGCATAAGTAAAATGCAGCGATGGTATGCTATAGAAATATATGCAGCAGATAGAAGCAAGTAAATGGCTCTACATACAATGGGATAGTTTAAATTCAAACAATTTTAAAAGTCTAAGAAACTGAATGAAGTGAGGGCCAACAACATTTATGTAAATTAAATATAAATTTTAAAATTGGTTCTTATGGGGAAAGGGAAATAGAAGTTAGAATTTGGGAGAAAAAATAGTGTCTTTATTATTCCCACAATACTCTATTCTCTTTATGTTCATAATAACTAACACCTTCTAATATATTATTTAATTTACTCATTTTGTTTATTATTTAAAATATCTCTTTCTTGTTAAAATTTAAGGTCCATAAAGACAGAAATCTTTTTCTTTCTCCAAGGTTTCTCAAACACTAATATCTTTTAAAATGCAACAATATTTGAAACATAGTAGATGCTAAAAATTATTTAATTATCAATAAATAATGATGATAATTTTCCCAAAATAGCTTTATCAAATAAAGCTTCTCTGAGCATCTTCAGTTGAAATAGCATGTCTCCCCTTAGTGGACAGCTTCCTGAGATGAACATATGGTGAAGCATGGCTCGTACGTTTCCTGTGATCCAGAAAGTGTTGCCAAAATGTAGATTTCTGCCAATAAACCTCTGGCTTCCTAAGCTTGACAAGACTCGTCAAGGCACTCAGCCAGAAGCCCTTATATTCATCTTTGGCCATAACCTCTGAATACAATGACGTGGTCCAAACAACCTCTATATTATCACCTTCCAACACATCATCCTAAAAGTAAAATAGCATTTTTGTAACATATTATTTATAGTGCTAGCTATACATATTACACATAATGTGTATGGATGCTGTATACATTATCAGCCAGAAAGTGAGCAAAAATCACTTTCATATTCATATATAGTATATATAGTATATATACATACATATATATGTGTATGTATGTATGTATGTATGCATGTATGTATATGATAAAAATGAATGAAGGCATAAAATAATTGTAATTTCCTATATTATAATCATAGAAAAGTGACTTTTCAGTTAAGTCTTTTTCTCTATAATGAGAATCAACATTCCTGTTTGTATTATTTATTTTGGAGGTTATGTAAGAATTCAAAAGCCAGATCTAGGTTTTTCTACAAAATTTTTTATTTTGTGATTCATGCTACCTGTTAGGACCTCAGATGAAAATCCTAAGAATGAAAAGGAATGCCTTAATATGCCAAGAATAATAAACTTTCACTCTTGATTATAGTTTTCTTTACAATGTTTTTCTCTTTTAGATTCAGTTTCCTTACAAATCAAGCTTGGTGATGTTTCATGTGCTAAATAAATGTTCTAACAAAGATAACTTCAGTGTGATTATTGTGGATAAGTAAATTTGTCTAAGAAGAAAAATAGGAAATATAGTGATCAGTCATTTGTGGCTGCATAAAATCTGTTTAGTGTTCCATATTTTGATAGAACCGTGTAAATCAAATCCTTTTAACATGTCATACCAAAACCTTATTTTTGAACTTCACTTGTTGGTAACATCAAGATAGCTGGTTTAAATGCCAGTTAAACACACCCATGATAGACTGACTCGAAATAGGTTATAGGTAAAGAGGGAACCCATTTTGAAGGTGCTGATAGCAGCAGAGGTGACCTGGTTCTGGGTAAAGTAGTAGTGATAGCAGCAGCCTCGTAGCTAAGGGCTTGTAGAATGTTTCACATTTCCACAAGAATTCTTAGAATCTCAACATAGAGTCAGTTCTCCTGCCCTTCCAAAGAATCTCTAAGGTATAAAATAAAATATTCAGTAACAAAAGTGTCTCTAAAAAAGATGGAAAACAACACACACACACACACACACACACACACACACACACACGTATGTATGTGTATATATATACACATACAAATTGTAAACAAAAATATCACAAAATAATTGTTATCCTTACAGCTCTTTCATTCAATTGTTTAAAACAAGAAGACAGTAACACATCAAGTGATCCACAATTTAAACACTATGCAGAGTTTAAATATATTAATGGGGGTACTAGAGAAAATTATATTTGAGTCACAATTCTAATCATTCTATGCTAATGACACAGATAGTAAACTCATGCACTCATTTATTCAAATATGCTTTCCCCACAAATTATTCTCTGCTGCCATCTTGGAGAGAGAACCAAGGCTTGATTTAATGACTATTTCTTTGCTTCCATGGAATCAACATCTAATAGAAGAGATAGCCAACACCAAGGATTGACAAGCATGACACAGTGACTGGAAAGGGGATATTTTTATCACTTTAATCATGTTATCTTTTTCTTATTATAAAATTAATCCATGATAATTACACAATGTTTTAAAAGTGGATATTAAAAAAGACAAAAATCAAAGTTGCTCATTAAATCACAAACTAGAGATAACAACATGTAGTGGTCTGCATTCGATCAGTAGAAAGAAACCATACAATGATTTAATCAGGGTAAGTTTAATGTAAAATTATTAAATTCTAACAAGAGAGTACTTATATGATATAAGCAAATTTTATATCTCATATACCTTGGGTGGGGGAAAATTATCAAAAGAAAGATTAATTTACAAAGGGACTCCTTTCCTTATGGCTGGAGTTCAGGTTTCATTGTAGATGGATGACAGAGAAGTTTACTGGTGTTGCTGGAACAAGGAGGAAGCAATCCTCCAAAGTGCATGTGACTTAGCCGTAGCTAAGTCTGTGGGTGTACAGAATGGGGCACCAGTGGCAACTTTCTGGGGCACAGGTGGAATCAGGTAAGCTATAGCTTATGGATGAGTACATGGGCATTAAAAGGGAATAGGAACAGATATAACAGGAATATCAGATGATAAAGTAACCTCTTGGGAAGGCCACAGTGTTGGGAAAACCTTGGGAGACAACCTAGGGTAGGAAGTGAAAGAGTAAACAGAGAATTAGGCAGGGCCCCGCTGAGGGCAGGAGATCTGGAGTGCCCATGTCAAGAGGATAGTTCTCAGTGCATAGCTAGGCAGGGCATCATGGGATGTCCTCTGACCTGCACTGCTCACTCACCATGCAGCCTCCCAAAAACACCGGAGAGACCCTTTCTCCTGCAACATCTCCAGCACCCTCTACAGAGAAAGCTTAACACTGTGCCCACTGTAAAGAATTCTGCTATTGCAGAGCATATACTTGAGGGTTTAATATGAAGCTGAGAGACAATAATTAATAACTAGCAATACACAGAATAGTTAAGATCTTTCCATTCTTTGATCTATAGCCATTAGTTCTCTACTAGATATGCTATACTAAACTCTTCTGTTAACAATATACTGTGATCATTTCTCATAATCTTTTTTTTGGAAAACAATTTTTACAAAAAGTATCCAAATATCTAAATGAACACTGTGCCAATAAGAGAGATACTAGTGGAAATGATGTGCCTGTATTTAAAGGCTTATTCAGATAACTGATTTATAATGAGAAAAACTTTACATGTTTATTATGAGTAATTTTGGAAGGAGAGGGCAAGTCTATAAATACACTATCTTCAGATATTTTATTGAATAATTTTTTAAAAAAATTGTGATACATAAAAATACTCACCCAAAACAGGGCTTCTGCTATGAATAATAAATGGATAAATCATGTTCAAAAGCCAAAAATGGAAATAAAAATTATGAAATTTAATTGAGCAACATAAATAAATAAATATATCAAATCCATAACAAGAATATCCACTATTGTAAAAATGTCAATTCTCTCCATATTGTTTTATGCATTTATTGCCATCTAAATAAAAATTTTTACTCTTTTGGTCAAATTTGATAAACTTATTCTTTAATGTATAAAATAGTGAAAGGAGTCTAAATATTCAAAACATTTATAAAGAAGATGAATAAGGTGGAGAGAATTGCCCTAATGTATATTATTAAAAATATAATAATTGTAATAGTGTGGTCATAGTCCTGGGCTAGACAGATAGACATAAGGAGCATGAAAAAAAGCCAAGAAACTGACCCACACATATATGACACAATATATGACAGAAATGGCAGTTCAAATCAGAAAAAAAGAGTGTTCTATAAATGTTCTGGAAAATAGTATATATGTATAGAAAAATGATGAAATTAAATATTTACTTCATACTCTACATAAAAAAAAAAACAAACAAAGAAAACAGTTCTATGGCTTAAACACCTAAATGTGAATGGTCCATCATAATTTAAACAGTAATAAAGAGTGGTGCCTACACAAATACGTGTCTTCAGAAATTAGTGAATAGATTGTCTATCATCAATCAAGAGCCTTAAAAATTTCTCAAATCCATGTAGATATAACTAAAAAGATCAGTTACAAAGGCAACTGAGGAAAGTACTTATAAGGCTTAAAAATGTATACCAAGGGATTCCTGATGAGACTTTAAGAATTTTTTTTTTAGATAGACTTATTGAGTTTATGCCCATTCCAGTCCTATAAAATCATTCTTATAGATTTATAATAAATATTGTCAAGGACTTAGAAAACTAACAGTAATATTTAGTCACAAAGTAAATTTCAACTAAGAATCTCATGAGATTTCAAATCTGATCAGAAAACCAAAAGACTCTTTAAAGGCTTAAGGGAATCTTACTTTCTGAGATGCAAAATAAGCTTAACATTTGAAGCGCAAAGAAATCTGTTTTGAGATGCACTGAGAGACTAACCTCACACTGTCTCATTTAGAAAGACACCTGAGTAAGAGGTTCAAAGGGTCTTGCATCGGGGCACACTATTTCTGAGTTAAGATTTTTGAACTATGGCAGTGATGATGAACTACCCAAAGTATTGCCAGACAATCTGCTAATAAAGAAAAGATAAATTTACTAGAAGTCACTGCAGTAAGTGAAAACAATACCTTAGCAAAATCTTAGCAATGATCCAGAAGGTAGAAGTCACAAATGGGATACTTATATTAATGTGGGGTCTTGGCACAAGTGTCTTAATATAAGTCTTTTGAGTCAGGGGTCTAATTAGAATTGTAACAAGTCTGTGACATATTACTTCCAGATTGGTAGGCATAAAAAAGTGAAGATCTCTATTTAAATCTTAAGCAGTTGTCTCATAATTTTTTTTTGCATACATTTTTTGAAGCAAGTAGTGATGCTCTTTATTAGCTTATAGTTTTATCTTTCCTGAGCAAAGATTTCCAGGGAACAAACAACCAAGTCATGTTAACAATATGCATAGTCTCAGTTCATAGTTCTAATAGCTATGTTTGATGAACTGGTTGCAATTTTCATCCCAAAATATTAAAAAGATTTGAAAAAATATGTTTTTAAATATTATATCCACATGGTAAAAATATAATAAATAATCTGAGAAAAATTAGCAATACATTACTATAATAATTTTTAATTATGAGAAACATGTATAACTAATTTTTGTATATCATTTAATAATATATCACATTTGGAACAATAAAATAATATTGTACTATTCATACTCTTTTTTTCCCTTTTTCCTAAGTCCTGGAGTGAGGACAGAGCAAGCTACATAATTGTTTGTCATAGTGAAAAATAATGTGTAAGTAGAGTTTAAGGGCAAGTATTGAAAACAGAGTTACAGAATTTATTTTACTCCCTGAAAGACTAGTTAATTTAGTTTGAGGGATGAGGAGGATAGCAATAGAAACCTAGAAATTCTGTAATACAGAATTAGTTAAAAAAACCTTTTACTAATTAAAATTCATTCATTAGGCGGAGGTTAAAAGGATGATAACATCTAGTGTTAGCCTGGTTCAAGGAAAGCAACCTCTTTCTTAAATTACTAAGAAATACAAATTATTATCAAATTTTATAAAGCAATTTTTTTAAAATGTCAAAAGCTTTAAAATTGAATATATCTTCTGAACCAGAAATTCCACATGTAGAAAATAACTGGATACTTGTGAAAAGGTATAAACATCAGTTTTTGTTTTGTGATATCACTACAATAGTGATAAATGGATATGGACTAAAGGCCTATATTTAGGAAGTTGAATAAATAAGAGGTCATTGATATAGTAACATTCGATATAAACATTACGCTGATATTGCTAAAAAATATTTTTGGTGTCAATAGTAGCCCATGATACGGTCTAAGAATAAAAACTAGAATTATAATGTAATCTTATTACTATAAACAAAATGTATGCATGTGCAAACACAAAAACCTCAAAGTATAATCTCAAAATGATTAACAATTATCTACTACTAGTGGAGCTATGACAGCCTTTTACTGTTTTCTTAATATGTGCTTCTATTATCCTACTTTTTGAACTGTCATGCTCTACTCTTATAATAAATAAAAACACAAATTTTATGTTAAGGAAGAAAACATTCACACACATTGGTGAACACATTCACTTTTAAAGCTTTACCACTTTTAAAGCTTTACCACAGTTTCTGTTGTGTGATTAAATGCTTCCTAAACTTGCAGTGTAATGAGTATAGACTTTTGTTATGCAGAATGGAAAAAGCTACACTTGAATCATGTAATGGAAACATTAGTTTTAAAAAAGCATATAGATATATGTGATTGCATATGCATGTGTATGCATACACCGAAAAACAGTAAACTAGCAAATATAAACATATATATTTTTAGTTTTTTTGAGAAATTTATATACTGTTTTCCTTCTTTGAACTTAGATTTTACAAATGCAAACATCTTAGTTTGTGGACTATTAAGTTTAATAAGGATTAGATACATAGCTGAAATTTTTCTTGGGACATGCATTTTCTGTTTTCTCTTCTGTAATAAGATACCCAGAAGAAGTTTATCTGAATTAGTTAATTGTGTCCATTCAGGTTATTGCTTTGGATTTGTTCCATATAAAACCTCAAAGGGTTTTCTATCATCAAATATCATAGAATTTCTCCTAGAAGCTGAGCTAGCCAAGCTGCTTCTGTCATTTATTGGCTTGCATACCCTACAGGGAGGAGAACTGGAATGGAGAACTTATTCTGTATGATGTAAGAAGATATAAATAAAACTGTTATGGGGATCAAACTAGAACTTGAAAAAATCAGGATGAGAAATAAAAAGAATTGGTAGTTTTTATTTACTTTAAAAGTTATTTTTAAAATAATTTTTATGTGTATAAATAAGTAAAAATTACCTTTATGTGTTTTAGAACTCTTTTAGAACAATATTTGCCACAAAACCCATCTCAATTACAAAGTCAATTATAAGAAATAATTTTGAACATGAAACTGTATATTTGTAAAATGATTAATGTGGTTATGTGCCATCTTCATTTTAACATCATAGTAACTCAGGGTCAATAGAAGTCTAACTTTGTGCTTGAAATGTTGTTTATCTCAGGGCTGGAATGGTTGTCTGGTATAAACTGCCCACCAACTCAACCCTGAAGAATTGCTTTTCTTAAAGTTTATCTCACAAGATGGCATCTGCTTACATGGAATGCTGTTACAAATTTTTCCTTAAACTCAAAACAGTAGTTCCCCTTTAGCTGCAGTTTCACTTTCTATTGTTTAAGTTACCCATGGTCAACTGCCATATCAAAATATTAAGTAGAAAATTCTAGAAATAATTCAAAAATTTCTAAAAATAATTCAGAAATAGTTTTACTGTGTAAACTGCTCAGTTTCATGATGAAATCTCATGCCAATCTGCTCTCTCTAGCCTGGGACATGAATCAATCCTTTGTCCACTGTAACTGTGCTGTATATGCTGTCTGTCTGTTATCAGTTAGTAGTGGTCTCGGTTATCAAGTCAACTGTGGTATTCCAATACTTGTGCTCAAGTAACCCATATTTTACTTAACAATGTCCCCAAAGCTATTTACATAACTTTTACTGCAGTATATTGTTATACTCATTCTATTTTATTATTATTGTTAATCTCATATGTATTTAATTTATAAATTAAACTTTATCATAGGTATGTATGTATAGAAAAAATATATAGGGTTCTGTACTATCCATGGTTTCAGGTATTATCCACTGGGAGCCTTGGGACATATTCTGCACAGATAAGGAAGAACTACTATACCATGCTACTCTAGAGCAGAATCTCCACCCTTTCTGGGACTAGTGCTCCTAAGAGAATCTAATGCCTGATGATTTGAGGTGGAACTGAGACAATGATGTTTGCGCTGGGGAGTGGCTGCAAATACAGATGAAGCTTTCCCGCTTGACCGCTGCTCATCTCCTGCTGTGCGGCCAGGTTCCTAACAGGCCATAGACCATGGAGCCCAACCAGTTGGAGACCCCGCTTTAGGGGACATGGCTCTACAGTAGATGGTGTTTACTTCATGAGGGCCTTCAGGAGAAATGTATCATCTCTGTATCAATATAGCTTTACAAATACAAAAGTAAAATTTAGAGAAATTGAATAATAAAATATATTCATGAGTTTGGACTTGAAAGAGATTTCTTAAACAGAATACAAGAAGCATAACCAAAACAGAGAAGACAAATCAAACATTAAAATTAAGACATCTTCTTTATCAAAACACATTAAAACAGTGCAAGGAAAGCATAGAGGAAGAAAAGATATGCACTATATATATGACAAACGAAGGTTACATATGCAGAATATACAAAGAACAGAAATCATTGTCAAAAGTCAGACCACCCAGCAGCCAAAGGACTTCAACAGCACTTTACACACACACACAGGAATTCCCAGTGGCCACTGACATAAACAAAATGTAGTATATCCATACAATGAAATAATAATCAGCAATAAAGAATAATGAGTACTGATACATGCTATACCATGAGGAACCCCGAAAACATTAAGCTAAGTAGAAAAAGCTAGTTAGAAAAAAAGCACACATTGTATTATCTCATTAATATGATCTCAATAATAAAGTGGCCTGTATAGGCAAATCTATGGAGTCAGAAAGCATATTAATAATTTCCTAGGGTTGGGAGTGTGGGAAGAAGGATGGATATGACTGCTAACGGGTAAAAATTTTATTTTGGGGGTGACTGAATATTTGAAAATTATATAATGAAAATATTTGCATGACTTGTGACTATACTGAAAACCATTGAATTATATGTTTGAAATTAGCAAACTTTATTTGATATAAATTATATCTCAATAAAGCTACTATAATTAAATGGAATGAAAATAAAAAGTCATAATAAAAATCAGATGGAACAGACACTGTTTATTTCTCCTTTCATGATACCAATAATCAGAATCAATATTTGTACTCAATTAATTTGAAATTTCTCTATTTTTCTTAACGGTTATCCAGTGTAACTATCTTGTCCACAAAATATAAGACTAGAATTTTTAAAGACTTGCTACAATCAAGATATAACCTATTGACAATATACTCCTAATCTATCTACTGGTAATAGCCTTATAAAAGAAATGGAACACGGTTATTTATTCTGACATTTTTTATTGCCAAATATTGAATTTTGGATTCCAGGGGTCATCATTTTTTTAATAGTTTTCCAAAATAATGATATTATTGTTATATATTAGTTATAATAGCAACAATTTTAATATAAGAAATATCCAGAATATACCAACAATTTTGGTGGTAACATTCTCTAGTTTTTAATTTCCTCACCATTATTCTAAGGTAGAGGTAATTGTTAATATTTTTTAAAAGAAAAAATTCAAAGAGTTTAATTTATTTAAGGACTTATAGTCAGAAATAATCTGGTCCAGGATTCAAATACAGGTTTATCTGGCTCCAGAATCTCTATATCTACTACATATACTACATAAATTTTAATGCACTGGTATCAAGTACATCAGCTTACTTTATTTGCACTATAATTATTTTTTGTCTTATATTCTTGGAAAAATAGAGGGACAACAGAATAAAGCCATAGATTAAGCTCTTAAAATTTATGAAAATGACAGATGAATTTTCTTCTCCATCTCTATGGAAGATAATCTAAAATAGTAAAATGACTTAAATTAGAATAAAAGCAGCATTGTGGGAGAATAAATAATTTTCTTATTATAACAATTTTCTTATAATTATAACAATTTATTATCTATAATAAATAATTTTTTTATTATAAGCTACCAAAAAATATTCTAAATTATTTTTCCTTGGAGAAAAGTTAAATAGGGCAGAAGGCCATCTGTTTGGATGGTTTGAGCATTAACCTGCATTAGAGCTAAACCATATAATCTCATGAGTTGCTTCTAGTAATATGGTTCCACACCAGTGGTGTTTATCTCTTCCATGTCTACATTGCATTTTCAAGAGAAGTATGACACAGCCAACGGTTTCCTTAGTAAGCCTACTATACTGTCATTCATATGAGAAAGGCTTTGACTAAATTATTAAATAAAGTAATGCATATTTTAAAATTATTTTTTATATTTAAGATCTTAGTTCTCTGTCCAGAGTAAAACTTTGTTAAAAGTAAATTCTGTACACGATCTGTGCTTTATAATCAAAGTGTATTTATCAGCCCATATTTACCCAAATTTGGTTAACATTTTAATTTTAATGCTATGTTAAGAAAAATGCATTAATTTTCTTATAATAATCATACTATATTTTAGTTCTATTTAGATTCACATGTACCAGTAGGTCTATAAAAAAAGTAATGAATTAGTTATATTATGAAAAACACACTTACTGCAGCAATGCGAATCTAGAGGAGTTTGGAAATTACAATTTGATATAAAATTACTTTCAAGTTAGCAAGTAATTCTGTATGACAAATTCAAGAAAGACCAAAATTAAGAAATGTCTCAAGTCCCTAATGAAAAATCTTGTGATTGAAAACAAGCATGTGAATAAACTATAAATAATAAATATTAATACTTAATGACCAATATTAGTCAATAAAAATAATGTATTTTTGGATTTCATTTTTCTGCTTTCTTTTCCATTTACCAATTGACAACCCAAACCTATTATCTAAAAATAAAGTATAAATAGTGCTTTATATTTATTTAGTGAAAAATTGCTTCGAACATATCAATTATCTAATAGCATAGAAAATAAATTAATGCAGTTCCATTAACATAGAGGGCCTTTAGAGTCTTAAACCTTTTGTTTGGTACTTGAAATGTGCTATTCATTTAATCTTTAGAACAACCTGATAGGTTAGTATTATCTTCATTTTAAGTTGAGAAATCAAATTTAGGAAATAAACTTTCTTGCCCACATTTGCCCAACCTAAAATTGGAAAAATAGCATTTGAACTCTGATCCGTGGGTCTCCAAACACCATGACTACCTTGAGAAAAAGAGGTTGAACATAAATTTCAGATTATTTTTAAATGCAACATATTTACATAGTAATTATCTCAAAAATACACATAGATGAAATATCTACAGTTGCAGTATCTATCATGTTCATATAATGCTCCCTTTGCCTCTCAAACATTTGGTTATGGTTGCTTGTGGCTTATGTAAGTGGTTGGGGTGTTGTTTGTTTGTTTGTTTGTTTGTTTGTTTATGGAGTTTCATGGTAGAAAATGTAGAGGGAATGAATTCCACATCTGGCTTAGTGTGGTGTACTACCTAGTTGGCATGTCCAGGACTCTGAGGCAATTCACATGCTGGCCTGGATATTCATGTGCTGGATTTCCCAGCCAGAAGTGATCATTAAGTACCAACTGCTGTCTTACCACACACACACACACACACACACAAATCTTGGGAAAGCAATGGAACAAAAAACTGAGGTTCTAGACAAGCTCCAATAGATCCTCATGGTTAGATGGAGAACACAGAGACTTAACTCTATGACATTCCTGCACTGAAACTAATGAAACACAAATAACAATTTTCACATTTGAGAGTTATTACATATATCATTGCATTCAAATCAATGCAATAATTGTTCTAATCCAAAGAAAATTCTATCTAACATAGGTGGCATTTCAAATACTCCAGATCTATCAGGGAAATTATATCCTAAAGTAATATAGATAAGAAACCAATAACAAAATATTTCATCTGGTTAGCACCTGGAATAGACTGCAGATTCTATAGTTTTTTGTTTAAAAATCAATAAAAAATAAATAAACTCTTGCAAAAGAAAAAAATATGTTCTCTATAATTCCTCCAGTAATCCTTTTTAAACATAAAATTCAATTATTTTTGAAAAAAAAATCACACAGATTAGGTTATAGTTTCTGTATTGGAAGACCTTTGCCAATGTTCCAATTTGTTAACTTTGATATTACATTCTAAAAGCTGATACTCCTGTCCTTAGAAAAGTATGTTCCAAGACCTCTAGTGGATTCCTGAAACCTCAAATAGTACCAAACCATATAGATATACATACCTATAATAAACTATACCTATAATAAATAATTTATAAATTAGGCACAGTTAGAGATTAACAACAACTATAATAATAAAATTGAACAATTATAACAATATGTAGTAATTAAGTTATGTGAATGTGGCATTAAGTAAAATAAGGGTTACCTGAACACAAACACTGCAATACTGCGACCATCAATCTGATAACTGAGACCTCTACTAAGTGATTAAATGGGTAATGTATACAGTGTAGATATGACAAAGGTATGATTCACATTACAGGTGGGACAGAGTAGGATAATACCAGAATGTAAGTTTCATTAATGCAGGGACAATCTTTTACTCACTATTTTATCTCCTAAGATGAGCACTATTGTTTGCATAGATAATTCCTCAATATAAAGTCTGTAGGCCTTTATATTGGTTGCCATAATGCTCAATATTTGGGGCAACTGCTAAATATAAACAAATATAAATATAAACAAGTAAATGTAAAATATATTTTTATTTTATAATATAAATATAAATAAATATATATAAAAGGAAAACATTAAGATTTCTAAGGACCAAATTTCCTAGCTAGCTATTGTAGTGTATATATTAGGATAACTGCTTACTAAACTCCAATGCAAGAAACAATAGAAGACATACAACCCATCAAAGTCATCCAAATCAATGAGTAGAGAGATTAACTGATTACCTTAAAATGGTCCACATAATTTTCAAGATCAGGACTATACACATAAAATGTTATGTGTAAGAGTAATATTTCCAAGGTAGATTTATTTTATTCTCAATAGTCCTGTGACATCATCTTTGTCATCATCATCATCAACATCATCATCATCATCATCATCATCATCATCATCATGTTATCAGCGACACTAAAGTTCACTGACCTAAAGTACTATATTTAAACATAGGAAACAGTAAGTGGCAAAAACATGATTTGAACTTCAGTGATACTGTTAGGTAGTTAGGCATACATGAGCTACAGGAGAGAAGGCTCAACTCTGTAACCATAGTAATCTCCCTCAAGGACCTCCCAGAAACGCCCATTTTATGGTTATTAATTACTCTAAATCCTAAGGTGCAAAGGCCATAAAAGCTGCTGCTTTAAACCAGCCACAAATACATGCTCAGAAAGCAGTATCTCAACTTGCCGTAACCTCAGCCTCATTATACCATCATTATAATATCATACCTATGCCCGGAAGTTTATGAATCTAATTATAACAGGCTGAATTCTAGGTAAGAACATGAGCAGTAGGTGAAGTGTTATATAGCAGCCAACTTTCAGTCAAGGTGACCTCACATGACAATCATCTAGTACTGCCCTTGTATCCTCCCATCATAGCCCAAACATAAACAGATTATCCCACTTCTGTGCTGTTACAGCTCTCTTCACTGAAGACCCATTCTTCCTTTGGAGCGACTCTATCTTTTAACTTTTCACCTCCCAAATTCCACAGGGTTGTGGCCTTCCTTAGCATGGCCTGTCCCTTCTAAAACTTACTTTTAATAAATCTTATTTTGTCTAAATCTTGCCTACCTGTAATTCTTTACTGTGCTGGCGAGGGAAAAACTGAGTACTGCCTTCACGCCACCGGGGTGATGCTGGATTTCACATCACCCCAATGGTAACAACATGAATTCAAAGCCAGTATCATTTCTAGCATGTCATATTGTCACTATACTAAAATAAGCTTTATTGTTACCACTTGATTAAAAAAATATCAATAAATAAAGACATACAGAGGTTTTTTCACTGATTTCTGCAAGGTTGTAGCTGGAGTCCAGAAGAACTATTTGAGCTTCTGACCTCTAGTTTATAGCACTTTTCTGTGCTGGTTCTGGCAAAAGACACTTTTTCACATAAAACAAAGAACAAAATTAAAATCATATTAAGAATGTAAAAACAATTATGAATTTTCAATTTATAAATATGATAATTAGTCCTGATTTGTATTAATTTGTTTTCTATTCCTTTGGATCATATAGGTAGTTCCTTTTTTTTCTATGACATACAATACCCAAGGAGCAGGAAAGAGAAATTTATCTTAGTAATTTCTAGCCAATTTGTCTTAGAAGTGAAGTCCATATTGATGACAGAAAATTCTTCACCTTTTTCAGGTAAAATGAAATAATTGAAAAAAAAATTGCCACAGACAAAATATTTGATGGCAATTATTACCAAAAGTATAATAAATTCTACAAAAACTACATTGCATATGGATGCAATATTTCATTGGATTATTAGGAAAAAGAAATATAGGATTGTTGATGACTATTTCAGAATTGTTTTTCAAGGAGATATGCCAATGATAAGATATATGCATTTTTTTTATATTTTAAATTAAATTTCCTAGCCATTTTACATTTGGTTCATATTACGAAGCTTCAGAATTTGATCTTTTTGGCAAATCTACACAGTGATCTCATAAGTTTTTAGTTTTTTGCATTGGATATATTTCTCAAAAGTCAGATTTTGTACTTTCTGCTTAATAGCATGCAGAGAAAGAAAGGACAAAAGTATAATTCTAGCCATGTATTATTTATCATATCCTCTAGTCTAATATTATCTCCAAGGTATTCAGAGCTTCTGAATGAATAAATCTTCACATAAATTGCCTCCTCTATCATCTAGTTGTTAACTAGAAAAAAATATAAAAGATTAAAGTTGTGTGCTTAAAGTTACATAGCAATTCAGTCATAAATGCAAAAATGCAACCTAATTCACTGACAATCAATCAAAGAACACATACTTATTGAACACATACCATCCAAACAGACACTTTGCTATGAATTACTGGGAGTACAAAGTCAAATACATATGAAATAAGACCATACTTCTTTACTACTTTATATTTCTCTTATAGTACTTGAGCCATTACATTTTAAGTAGTTTTTGTCAGTTGACAACTAGATTTTCAGGGAAAAAAACTGAGTTTTTACATATTATTACCTGGATTTAGAATATAGCAGATATCAATTTTTTACTAACTTGGTATAAAGATATGATTCATTAACTATATTAAGGAATATTCAAAAGATACTTAATAAAGCATTGTATTAATGATAGGTGTTATAGAAATTTTAGTTGTAAACAGAGATAATTAAGAAACCGCAGACCAGTGTTCTCACATATCTGTTGTAAAAGATGCATTTAGTTTTATCTATCTACTAACTACCAGAAGAAAGATACACTGCAGTTACATAGGCCTACATATTAAATTTTACTTCTCCATTATTTTATAGTCTTGTGTAATAAATAATCATATATTAGGACTTTGTTAACTTTTCAAGAAATCCTTTATTTGGTTTTATACAAATTAGTTATCCACAAGATAGTAGTAGAGGCTGATCATAAGAGGGCTTCTCATTCTGACATTTCAAAAACTTTAACTACATTTCTCATTGCAATTAAGTAGTCAAATAAAACACCACATAATCATTACTTTGTTCTTAGCATTTAAATCACAATATTACATTAAGGACAGTGTGAGGTCCAGATTGAGGTCCTAGCAAAGATTCTTTTTCCTTTTATGTACATCTCTGATGTTTGCCAAACACTGCCTATAATTTCTATTCTTTCAATCGCGACAAAAGAGAGAAAAATTTTTGTGGCCTATTAGGAACCATGTTGTACAGCAGGAGATGAGTGGCAGACAGGTGAGCAAAACTTCATCTGTATTTGCAGCCAATCTCCAGTGCTAGCATCACTGTCTCAGCTCCATCTCAGATCATCAGGCCTTAAATTCTCATAGGAGCACAGGTCCCTGGTGCCGAAAAGTTTGGGGACCACTGATTTTGAGGAAAAATAAGTGAGGAGTGCAAGAGAAGGGGACACCTACTCATCTGTTTTTTACTATGGCTTACTATGTGCCAACATGACATGCTAGAGATTTTAAATTCAATATCTCATTTTAACCTTCTCAATAATTCTACTAGGGACACTAATTGTTATTATTCATACTTTAGAGTTGATAAAAAGCCAACTTAGATTAATTATTTAGCTAATACACAACTTCATATATTCAGAGATCCATTCCCCAAAACTATAAGTTTAAAACAAACTATGAAAAAGTGTAAAATACATGTAAAGCCCTGTATATCAAAGTTTCTCACCCTGAAACACTTGGATTCAGTGATTATTTTCTACAATTATAATCTACAATGTTAAAAAATTATAATCTCCAGTGTTAAAAAAAAAATTTGCTATGAAAGTTATGTGCCATTTTTGAGCTGAATGAGACTTGAATTCCAAACCCACACTCTTACACCTGAGGAAGAGAGACATTAAGGCTAGTAAAGGTCACACAGGAGGCTCACAGCAGCAGAGCCCAGGTCATAAACCAGGTCTCATGATTATCATTCTATCTTATTTAATTTGTACTTCCAGAACTCATTTAATTGGTATCCAAATATTGTTTTTGAGAATTGTTTTCCACCATTACTTATTCCCTTATCTGTGTGATGAAAAAATCTCTTTGTTAGTTGTAATTTTTATCTATTTCCTTTTTTGAGGACAGGCAGGTCTTTATCTTGATACCCTCATGACATCTACACAATTGCCTTATACTTAGTAAGTCTCAATATTTTTTTTTCAATTAATGGTTTAATAAATGGAAACATATGGATGTATAACAGGAAATTCTCAAATACATGTAATTATTTCTTAACTTATCAGAATATCAATAATTCTTTTAACTACTTTCCTTTATTTAAAGTCTTTTCTATCATTTTCGAATTAGCAGTTTGGATTTTGAATATTTTCATGATGACAGGAAATTATATGAAACTGTTTTAATCATTAAAAGACAATAAACAAGGCAATCTATTGTGTAAATGTAAAAGCAATTTGCATATCAAGTAATGTTTAAACAATAAATGGATATTGATGGGATACTATAAAGTCTTGAAAACTTTGCCATAGAAATATATTTAGTAAATTAAAAATTATCTACCATAAGTTCTAAAGATAAACTAATTTTTTAAAAGTATTTCTGATATAATTCAACTTTTTCAGAAAAATATAAAAGCATGCATCAAAAATCATATAGATCCTTAACATTAGATTATGTGTGATATATATTTTGTTCTTTAAGCTATTCTATGTTTTAATTTTTTTATATTAATCAACTACTTTGGTAATTAAAAATTACTAATTGTTATTTAAAATCTAATGTATTTCCATTTTATTTTGAAAAGTCCTCACACATGGGTGACAGCTCAATACCTAAAGCCTGTCCTTTGCTATTTATGTGATTCAGTCTATGCACAAGAAATATTATCTGTCTCTATTTTGCCATTATTAGATATATTTTTTCTATAATTGTTAGTTTAATTGGTTTATATTGTTATTCAAGTCTTTTCTACTCTTGTCAATTTTTTCTCAGTTGTTTTATTAGTTATTAAAAGTGTAGTATCAACATCTTTAATATTAATATTGAAAAGTTTATTTTGTCAGTTTTTGCTTTATGTATTTTGGGGTTCTGTTGTTATGTTCATATATTTTATAATTGTTATATTACTCTAATGGATTTATCCTTCATCATTTTAAAACTGTGTTCACACTTTACCGATGAGGAATTAAGACTCACAGAAGCTAAGTAATTTTCCAAAGCTAAAATTCCAATTCAGTTGTTTAGATTGCAAAGCCCATATTCTTTTCACTTCTCCATTATCTTCCAGAAGGAATTCTGCATTTACTTTTCACACTTCCTTGTGCAAATTGTTAACGGCGTATACCAAATCCAATGGCCACAAATTATTCTGTCAGATTTGATTTTGATAGTTACTGATGTATTTATACTTTTGTTTTCTAAAGACTTAGAAACATAATAAGAAAACATTATTCACTCTAGAAATAATACATTACAACATTAAATTTATTCATGTCACCCACTCTGTTTTAGTATATTTTACTTAAAAAAATAAGTCTCAACGAATTATAAATGACAAAAGGAATCTAACTTAATATAAGAAATAAGATATGAAATAAGTTGATAATGAGTGAAACAAAAAAGGAAAGAAAAACTTTAATTTGAAATATATTTATTTTTTAATTCTCCATTAGAATGATATGATATAGACTTATTTCTTAATAGTTGATTAATTTTGCACATCAATCCTCTATTGTAACAAAAGACATCTGGTTTAATTAAGTGAATAGTTATTTCTATGTTTATTGTGTTATTTTCTTCTTATAATTGCAGAGACTTGCTACCCATTTTATAGGTACATTTAAAAATTGCTTCAGTTAGCACTTCACTTCATTGGATTGTTTGGGGTTGATAAATTAAAATGTCTTTGTGATATGAAGTTTGTAAATGGTAATGGCCACATAACATTAACTAGAGCAGTCCTATTGTGGGTAATCCAGTTGAAATAATTTCTGTAGACAAGTGTCTTGCTCACATGTATGGAACTCTCAGGACCTACTTGGGCAGCTTTTCTATAATTTACTTTTATGACTTTCAATTTCAATTGGATTTTATAAGCTTAATGGCTTGGGAAATGATTATGGGTAACGATAATTTAGAATTGACCTTTCAGAGTTACCTACTTTTTTATTGGTCTGGCTAGCAATGCCTCTAATTGAATTTTTCAGCAACAAAAATATGTGCATTAACAGCTGCTGACTTACATTTTATAATTATTTCATTATGTTATATAAATATTTAAGTAGTTAAGAAAACCATGGTAGCAGGACAAAGTCATCCACAGTAACACAAAGTCAGTGTATCTATGTGAAAATATTTTACACTCAAATTAATCATGCTTCTTTGTGAAAGAAACCCTTTGGGAACTATTAAAAGTGAAATTGCAATCAACTGACGATTGAGCTCTGAGGTTGCATAGGAAATAGTAGGAATACAAATTTATATAGGCAATAAAGACATAGAAGTCAATCCCAGACACAATTATACAGATCACTATATAATTTCCATATATTACAATGCTAAGTACTATATATATATATATATATATATATATATATATATATATTCACAAAATTCTATGAGGTATGTACTACTGTTAGTCCATTTTACAGAAGATAAACTGAATCAAGAAAGGTTAGGTTATTGTCAATAAGTAGAGGAAAATTTGTTTGTTTGTTTGTTTGTTTGGTGTGTGTGTGTGTGTGTGTGTGTGTGTGTGTGTTTGCTGCAGGTATTTGATTCTAGAGCCAGATATCTTAAATATGCATCACACTAGAATAATGACTTATACTTCATAATTGTACATATTTTGCCTCTCTTTTTTTTTCTACCAATACTAAGTTTAATAATTTTTCAGAAAAGAGAACTTTCTGAAAGAAAAATAAAGGTTCCACAGAGGAAGTGATAAAAAGTTTGACCTAAAGGGAAGACATGACTTGAAAAGGCAGATAAAAAATAAAGAACATTCTAGATAAAGAAGAGTATATGGCAATAGAAAGTTTGGAGGAAGGACTAACTTTATTGCATTTATGAGACAGGTGTCCCCAACCTCTAGGACTGCAGACTGCTACCAATCTGTGGCCTGTAAGAAACCTGGTCACATTTCTTCTGTGCATCTAAATTAATACACCTTTAAAATAAGCCATAACCATCCTCAAAAAAACATGTAATCTTGTTAACTATCCTGTAAATCAAGCTTCACCTTGTTCTCTCCCACCTTCATGTATTCTTCTTTGTATTCTCTCCTTAATTCCAAAAAATAAAAGAAGCTGCAAAACTGCTATTCTCCAGAACATCTAAGATCTTGTTCTCTGGGATATGTCATCAGTTTGGCTCAAATAAATTCATAAAAAATTTCTGCAGGTTTAAACATTTATGTTGACATTTACTTGCTGTAGTCAGCAGGATTCTGAAGAAGCCCACCCACTACCACCCTGAACAAAATCTTTGCTGGTTAAATGAGAGACTAAACTCTCTTTAGCTCTGAAAAAGAAAAGACCCTTATTTCCTCAACCTGAATAGCCAATGGAGTGATGATAGTTGTTCAAATCCCCAAAACCAGAGTGGCAGAGATGGACCCTAGGAGTTGTCCAGTGTAGTTGGTAGCACAGCTGATCCTGGAGAAACCAGTTAAGAGTCCCAGGGAAAAGGGCAGAGTGCCTTGGGATGGTTTCACCCAAAGAGAGAGGCCTGCAAAATGGGCCTAAGCCTTGGGAAGCTTTGTCATTCTACCAGCATTTGGTGAGCTCTCTCTGGTCCTTGCTTAAGTATTCTTAGGTAACTAAGAATCTTTGTGGGTTTGCCTGAGGGAAAATTTCCTCTAGGACACGAAGCAGTTCCATAGGTATTTCGAGATGTACACATAGAGGCCACTTTACTCCAGAAGTTTGTTCAGACTCCACAAATCTTAAAATTAATATGAGAAATTGTGCTTCCAAGGCTGACAAGAGAAATATCCTCTGATACTTCTAAATTAATTTTTTCGTGCACGATTAGAAAAAGCCAACTATAATTTAGGTAGAATGATTGGAGAAAATATTTAACTGGTCTCTTGAAACTTCAAAATGAAGATTTAAATAAACAGATCTACCTATGATGTCATTTAGGTGTTAACCCAGTTATTTAAGGTATTAGAAATAGCTGTCCTTAAAGTAATAACAAGTATTAAAGAAGATACAGAGGAGGGGAAAAAAAAAAAACAAAAAAAACCTCATACACTGCGGGTGGGACTGCAAATTGGTACAGCCACTATGGAAAACAGTATGGAATTTCCTCAAAAATCTAAGAATTAATCTACCATATGATCCAGCTATCCCTCTACTGGTTATTTACCCCCAAAATCTGAAAACATATATCCCAAAAGATATTTACACGCCGATGTTCTTGGCAGCATTATTCACAGTGGGCAGGACATGGAAGCAACCGAAGTGTCCTACAATAGATGTTTGGATAAAGAAGTTGTGGTACATATATACAACAGAATATTATTCAGCCATAAGAAGAGATGAAATACTGCCATTTGCGACAATGTGGATGGACTTCAAGATAATCATGCTAAGCGAAATAAGCCAAACAGGAAAAGTCGAAAACCACATATCACTTATAAGTGGGATAAAACTAAAAGCAACAAATGAACAAAACAAACAGAGACTCATGAACATGGGCTATATATTAATGGTTACCAGAGGGAATTGGGGAGGTAGATGTGGTAAAAAGGGTCAAATATGTGGTGACAGAAAGAAATCTAACTATGGGCAGCGAACATGCAATGAAAAATATATATGACTTACTGTTGAATTATTAAAAAAAAATAGAAATAATAATCCATTTAAACTCAAAATAAAATAAAATAAAATAAAATAAAATGACCAGAAGAAAAAGAAAGTTTTGAAGGATAATTATTAATCATGATTATTTAAATATATACATATTTATTATTATGTATATCAGAAAATTCTGCAACAAACCAAATTGTAAACACTTTATCTCTCAAGAATGAGATTACATAAGACTTTATTTCCTATATGTTTTGTATTGCTGACTTCTTTCTAATAAGAAAAAAAAATTAAAAAATAAACACAATCTTCTGAAAAAAAACTGTCTTTATTTTAAAAGGGGGAAGAACATTTGGAACTTGACTTGTCAAGGACAGATAAAAAATGTAAATGCTTCCAAGACAAAAACTGGACCCAACTTTGCTGATTGTCTGTGTACATAGGTGTGTTGTAAGTGTGACAGTTTTCTACCTCTGGATGGTATTGTTAAAATTAATTTAAATGCAAGTGCTTATAAAAATTGGTATTCAAAGTTCTCAGAAATATAGAAACATTCAAATGCTCTTCAAGTTCATGCAATCTAAAATTAATCTTTAGTAAATAAAAGGTAGCTTAATTTTGTTGGTTTACAGAAAACAGACATCTTTATTTTGCCTGGATTTTACAAAAATAAGTCAATGTTAGTAATTGACTTTATGTCTATGAAAAATGATTTAGAGGTTAAAAGCTGTCCAAGTTAAAGAATGCTAATAGACTTCTTAGTTTTTATTTGATATTGAAGTTTTAAGGGTTAAAATTTCAATATATGTAGTAAAACTTCTATGGTATTTGTATGGGTAAACAATGGTTGCAAATTAAACAGTCAGGGCCATGGGAAACTCAGCACTGCCACTTGGTTCTTCCCTGCTCCCTGGCTCCCATTTTTCATTTTGCATCCCTTCATGCATCACAGTGAATTTAAAATGGACTTAAATGAAGGAACCTGTGAGCTGATATTACTGAAAGAAGACATTTTACACTATTTTCATGGTTCGATAGAGCCATTTCCAGAAAATGCTAAGTTAGTAACTGCTTCCTTTTACAATCAGCTCTCAGGAGAAAAAAACTTTAAAGATTATTTGACTGCCAACTAGAGATTTTGTTTATTGGAAAATACATCAAATAAAAGACACTGTCCAAACCTTATCAGATACCTAATCTTAAATGGATGGCTACCTACCTGCAGACATTAGACTCCTCTAGGACCAGAAGCCCTAACATCAGAAGTGGACAACTATCTGAAGACATCATCAAGTCCTGTATACTTATGGATTGATATCAAACTCAGAATCCATTTTATTTGATTTATCTTTACCTGAATGCTAATTATATTAGACATAAAAATAGTTATTCTGGTTCTTCAGGTTTTCTATATAGTCTAATTGCTTATGATTATAGAATGTGTATAACATAACTTAATATTCTTCTTGGCTTATGTAAATATTATACTAGATGCCAGATACAGAAAAATAAGACAGAAGGCAAAACTTGGATCATGATAGTTCATAGAATAGAAATGATCCAGAGTGTTTCTCTTCCACCCCTACCCCCCACAATGAAAGACATAAGACCTGACTGCCTTCCATTTACCTGGCCTTCCCTTCGGGGAAAATAGATATGCTTCAAGTCAAATCTCATGGTTATAGTATTGCTTCATTTATAATGGTCAATAAGATGACCTTGATACTGAGGGCTTCTTAGGATTGAGCTTTCCTTGTGCTGTGAGAACACACTATCTGACCAAAAGTTTGGTCATCAATGCATCCTTTGGATTGATTTATGTTCAAAAAGAAAAAAGAGAACTGTAGAAGAAAAAAAGGGGGGTTTATGGAACATAACCACACAGGGTGATCTGACCATAAATTTTTAACTGGGCAGGTCATGGTAGGTAGTCACACCCTAGGAATATACATTTTAGTAAAATGTTTATTGTTGCCTTAAGCAAGCCCTGTCCATTGTTTCTGTGCATCTAGGTTAACAAAACTTTGAAATAAGCCATAACCACTCTCAAGAAAACATGCAATCTTGTTAACTATCCTGTAATCCAATTCTTGCCTTGTTCTCTCCTACCTTCGGGCAATCTTCCTTACAGTCCCTCCAATTCCAAATGCATAAGAAAAGCTGTAAAACTGTTATTCTTCAGAGCACTTGAGATCTTGCTCCCAAGCATATGTCATCAGCTGGGCTAAAATAAACTAATATTAAAATCTTCCACATGTTTAGACATTTCTACATTCACAAAATAAAATAATACATAAAAACACATAGTCCAGTATCTGAAGCACTAAGTGATTTTATGAGGTATCTGCTAAAATTATTATTTTAATAGTAGGAGTAATAGGAGAAGAAAAAGAAGGAAGAAGAAAGGGACACCAAAAGCCAGCAGCAGCCATCATTATACAGAGTATTTTCACTGTTCTCAGAAATCCTCTGTGCTCAACCTATTTATCCCTCCCTGGTAACCCCTGGCAACCACTCATCTTTTTACAGCCTCGATAGTTTTGCCTTTTCCAGAATGTCATATAGTTGGAATCATACAGTATGCACCCTTTTCAGATTGGCTTCTTTCACTTATTAATATGCATTTAGTCTTGTCCATGCTTTTTAGGGCTTGATAGCTTTATCTAGATATACCACATTTTATTTATCCATTCACCACTGAGGGTCATCTAGGTTGCTTTCAACTTTTGGCAGTTATAAGTAAATCTGCTATAATCACCTATATGCAAGCTTTTATGTAAAATCAAGTCTGCAATATAAGTTCTCAACTCCTTTTTGCAAATACCAAGGAGTGTGATTGCTGGAAATTGTAAGAGTATTATTAGTTTCATAAAACAAACAAACAAACAGAAAAACTTAAGAATGCCAAAATGTTTTCCAAAGTGACTTGTGCCATTCTGCATTCCGACCAGTGATTAAAGAGAATTTCTGTTGCTCATGTGACTAGTATATCAGATAAAGGGTTTACATCTCTAATCTTTTGAAAATATTTATTATTACAAATACCACTAGCCTCAGAAAATAACTTTTTTTCTGATTTGTATTTCTAATTCACACATGGTTAATATGCACAATTCTTTAGGGGCATTTTTTATTTCTTAAAAAAAATTTTGGCTTTATACTAATTTTTAAAGTATCAAATAAATTCCTTAAAGAAAATGCTACCTAAAATAATTTAAATTGTAAGGTTGGTTTTATTCCAAATTACACATATCTCTCAGTATGGTTTTCTAAGGAATAAAATTTAAAGGAGAAACTAGAAAATTGGAAGTTCCAAATTTCTGATAGATCTTGTTTTGCATTTCAAATTTCTAACCAGTAAAATGAGAAATACAATGGTACCTTCTTAGTATTATTATGAATTAATACATATAAAGTTCAATGCATATAAAGGGTTTATAATAATGCTTGACACAGTAATTTTAACTCCATATGTAGTTCAGCTTCAGATGTTAAATATAAAGATTAAAATCATCATCATTTTAATTTGAAGAAGTTAAAGATTTACTGCTAACAAGTTTAAATATCTCCTACTCTAAATGAGGAAATATTTTATAATCAAATATTAAAAAGAATGCTTCCACTTTACTTGTGCTTGTTTCTCTGCTTAAAATGTAACAACTATTTTGGCCCAATACCTCCAGTTTAGAAGCATATCCATATTATTTTCACATTTATAATGCCACAATAATATTCTGGGATATAGATGCTAGTCTATAAACCACAGCAATTTATTTTTGTCTCTTCTATCAGACATCGCTGGTTGCTCATTTAACAGCCACTCACCTTCCATGTACATACATATGTATTCCAATAGATCCATCTTACATTATAGAATATGAAAATGTGAGGCACTTTATCTTGTAATGCGTTTTTCAAATGTAGTCAGTGAAACTTGAGTCTACAGGGAAGTTTCTAAAAAAGTTGTAGAAAGCAGACATGTGCAGATAAGTCATCTTATATACTTAAAGGAATGAACTTGAGAATGAAGGCCCGTGGACTCAAGAAGGCAGAGCTATGAGAAGGAACTTTCCTGGATCTTCCATGACATTTATGTCCCAGAATTAAACAAACCTGAAAATTTGTATGTTCTTACTTGTTGCTATATGATGATAAGTCCCTATTATTTAAGGCAGTCTTGATGTCATATCTTTTACTTGGCTCTGATATGCTATTCTCATACATAGCATTTAATTTATTGGTACATTAGTAGACAGTAAATCAATGTTTGTTAAATGAAAGCAATAGAGAATCACTTTCCCTTTTATATCTGAATGCTGCTGACAAGAATATTGCCACTTACTTTGGGGAATAACTGTAAATTAAAACCACCCTACATAAGTTTTACACACTGGGTATTTCATTTTAAACTATAGATAAAATCATTAAACTAATTTATTGCACTTTATATAGATTGGGCAGCAGTTAAGGTTTATATCGACTAAGTTTTATTTTAGCCACTAGAATGAACAAAATACAATAAACTAGAGCCAAATGCCAAATTCTTATTTTAGAAGTGATTTCTTCCATTAATTAATTTTCTGTTCTCCATAATTCAAAATCATAGAGCAAAACACCCATTGAATTATATGGTTGTAATTAGGCTGTTCCTTTAACATGTTTCATACTTTTGTAATTTTTAGGCCTCTGAAAAAATCTGATACAGGTTTTATATAAATCTGTCCTTGGATGGAATTGTGCTTTGTCTTAGAAAATAACATTGTCCTAGAAGTATAGAAATTTAGTAATTAAAATAAAGTGAAAATAATACTTAATCTATTTTTTTATACAAGAAATTTCTCCATTAAAGTTTATAACATTAATCAAAAACAAACCTTAATATATTTTGTTACTAAATATATTTAAATGTATCACTTTTATGACTAATTAATTAGAACTAATCATTTTAAATGTACAGCAAATAATATACATAGTTGCACAATTTTCTTCAGAAATCAGAAAATATAGTATTTCAAAAGTTCCTCTTAACCTTCATGTTGGGAGCCATTCTTGCTGAATGCCCTGCAAACAGGGTTGGAATTGCCTGCAAGCTAGAAGTTTGCAGAGCAGGTGGGCTCCTTATGGAAGGAGGAAGTTTGGCTTACTGGATAAGCTCGTTACTAAAGCAGGAAGATTGGCTTAATGGAAAGAGTTGAATGTTCCTTGCCCCAAGGAATAAGAGACAGAAAACAGGAACAAGGATGTTTTGAGAGAACTTATGTAAAAGTCAGCAATTGTTTGCATATTTGTGGGTGTTGCTTCTCATGCACATCCTAAGGTATAATTATGCTGTGCTTAATAAACTCGAAGCTCAATATTCACTGTTAGCCCTCCCAACTCTATCTTCTGTCTCTCTCGCTCTCTCTTTTTTTCTCAATCCTCACTCCCCGTCTCGGGAACTGTTTGACCTTAGCCGGCTGGCTCCGGAACCTTACATTTTCGTATTTCACTACAGAAGTCAGTACTCTATACACTGATCCCATAAAAAGAGGATTCTTAAACACCTCATCTCTTGGTTCCATATAGAAGAGAAGCCATACTTCAGCCACATTCTAGTCTTCCTATGAACTTATCTAGTAAAGAAGACGTGAAGGCTTCCACCTCTCCAGCCATGCCATAGATGTATGCACTTATCTCATGGGGTAATGAAATATTACACATATAAAGGCAAAGATTCTTGTTCATCCTCAGTGGAAGCAAAATTAAATCATCACTTAATATCTACTATGCACTTGAAGAAAGAAAAGCTCTTTTCTCTAGATAAATCTAACTTCCATGTTTTTACCTTTAAATATTTCACAAAACTTCATATCTATTGCTGTTTTTCTTTCATCCTCTTCAAGTGATCTCTCATGTGTTTTGTCAGACCTCAAACTGTGCACATTTTTTTCCTGATAAAACATGAGAGTCACTATAGAATTATCTAAAAGCTATATTGTTATTCTTATTATTTAAGTCCTAAACTGCTTTCTTATTAGACACTGCTACTCAATTACTATATTGCATTACAAGTTAGGTCCTAAGTAAAAATGCTCAAGATGTAACTAAGTTCTAAAAAAGGGTGACTCAGTAATGCCCATTCTCATTCCTCAGCAAAATTGTGCTTTAGTTTTTTTATGCTTCAAATAATTTTGCAAAATAATTATTAGGAATTATTTCAACTACACATTTTTCATAATGGTGTTATGAACCACACCCAGACAAGATGACCTCAGAGACGATAGGAATCAAAAAGAAAATTTTATTACGAATTCGAATCCGGGCTCAAGCCTCCACTGCCGCAGCAGTGAGAACAAGAGCCCCGATCCTTAGCATGGGGTTCCTTATATTAGGTTTATGGTGGGCTGACTTGGCGCGAGCGGGACAGGTTGCAGTTCCTTATTGGCTAACCATGTGGCCTGATTATGGCCTGACCTTTAAGCAAGCAAATAGGATGTCTGGGCAGAGAATTCCGGCCCTTGGTCAGAGAGGATTGCAGTCTACCTTGCTGGGGGAATTTAAAATTTTCCATTCCGCCATCTTAGGTCTTACATCGCCGTCTTAAATATGTTAAGTTCTCATGACCCATTACAATGGGAGCTTTAATTTATATTCTCTAATTATTTTGGTTTTAACGAAAGTATATATTATTTATTTCTACCCATGTATACTTTCTGTATTTTTTATATTGATAATACTCAATGCATGTTTGATCATTTTAAATGCATTTTTAGTTTTTTTAATAACATTTGCATTGCCACTGTCATGAGATGCAACTGATGAAAGATAAATATTTTAGTAATATGTAATTAAATTGTGATAAGCATTTGTCACTATCCTTAAAGTATTAATATTTGTATTTAAATAATTCCTTTAAAACTGATTCCAGAGTGAGTTTGCACAAGATTTTATGAACAGAGGTTTGCACATTCTAACTGCGTCTGACCTAGGAAGGGATTTCTCCTCCAAAAAGTTCTATTTGTTGTTTTATTAGTTCTATTTGTCATATTATTGCTCCATGTGAATGCCTGGTGTTTTGAGAAAATAACATACCTTAGAATGTAAAACTTTTATGACTACAAACCCACAACATTTTTATAGTAATTGAAAAAATCTCACAATGGCATTTCTTAAAGAAATTATAAAATACTATATTATATTCAGCACTGCAATCAGATGTCCCAAATCACTTGTTCTAAGTATTTCATATCTAATCCACTCACTCATTTCCACTTTCTCCAATTCATTATAGAAATTTTCTAATGATTAAGCAGTTTCCCTTAAGAATAAAGTATAAATATCTATGTAATTGAAAATAACCATTACGCAAACTATTTCACAGCTAGATTTGAACTGGCTTACTAGATTTTTCTTGAGTCAACACTGATCATAAGAGAATTCATATTCCTTTCAGACTTATGCATATAAGAGATAATTTGAATGAATATTTGGTGAAACACATATCAAATAGATGCAAATTTTGGAAAAATTTAGGTAACTTAAAATTTAGGTAACTTTTAAATCTGTTATCTATATTGAGAAAATAAAGAAGATAATATTTGAAGAGGATTTCTCTGGAGAGAGTTATACTATAAGCTTCCCTCACTGACTTTTTAGGAATTTCAGGTAAAACCTACTAATCTCAAATTAAGAGTGACTCAAGAAAAAAAATTAGGGAATTAAATACCTATGCTATAGTTTGAGAGACATTTCAATTTTCGGAACTTGAAAAATATAAAGGGCCCTGAGCACATGTCCCAGAAGGCATAAAGATCCTAACAGAAAGGCGACCAGAAGGCATAAACAGAGCTAAAAAAGAAACACTAGAGAGATAACAATGAAGTGCTGAGAGAGTTTTAAGCAATGAATTTCAGAAAAGTTTACTACTTGCATAAAAGATATTGCTGTATAACATTGTAGAGATTGTTGAAGTCTTTGATGAAACCACATATGTAGTGACAAGGAAGAAATAGCTTTACGTAGCTACCAGTCCAGGCCATTATTGTTTAAATAAGAACTTCATTGACCCCCATACCTTTTCTCTCTCCATGCCCCAAGGCTAAACATTCTGAAAGTGCCATTAGAGAGGGCTGAAGGAGGAGAAATCCCACAAAGGTTTGAACAAAGAAAGGGAAAGAAGCTTATCACTCCATATTTCCTGAACTACAGATCTGCAAATGCCCCAAACTGACAAAGAAGAGAGAGGTCTTAACATTAATTCCTCGACTGGACATAAATTGACACCATGTTTTAAAGTTCTGAGGTGATCAAGTTATGGTTTTACCATCATTTAGTTACCAAATAATCAAGGAGCCTGCCTGAGTTTCTCAAGAGGCAGGGAAATAACCGTTCTGACAGGGATTAAAATAGACAAATGTAGTTGAAAATAAAGTCGCTTTTCTTTATTTTATCCTACAAATTGTGCTTAATCACTGGAACAGTATTCACACGAATGAGGCTGCCTTCACAAGGGGGCACTGCTTTCTCAATATAACAGCACTGTTATTATTTGCAAACATGCAATCTTAGCCTCCTCACTTTCAATATAGTTCTTATGAAATGCAATTTTACCTGTCATGGCTTTGACACAACCACTGTGGTGGGTCTGCCTGGATTCCAGGTATATAACACATTTACAAGAACCATTTCCTCATAAAAAGGAACCTGTGGTCTCATAAGCAAAGGAAGACACTTGGTTTAGTGATGTAAAAATTTTAAAAAGACAATGAAAGGTTATGAAATTGCCATACACCACAAATCCTACAAGGTTTCTCAGGTGACAGAGAAATTGCTCCAATCGATTTAACATCCCATTAAGGTCTGCCAGCAAACCAGAGAATGTATTGTCTGTAACAATGTAGTATTTCTCTGGAGACTTGACCTTGGTAAAATATATAAAAAGGGGTAATTCCTTCTATTAATTCAGTTCACTCTGGCCATTGATAGGAATATAGAGTCAGATTCCTGAAAACCTTACACATGTGGGGAAAGTCTTCTATAATTCAATAGAAATTGAAACACAATATAAATGATAAATTTTATTATACCATATATCCTCAGGTCAACCGAGATTTCTTTTTCCAGTAATAAAAAAAATATAATCCGCAAATGTATGAAATCTTTTATTATGATGTTCAAACCAATTGAAATAAAAGTATAAGCACTAAATTTGGAGGTGGAAAGAGATGGATGAGTTATGTCCTTTTCCAATTTGTCAGGACAATGATTCCCTAGTTCACAAATATGACCCAGTGCCATAGAGAGATGTATATATGCATCCTTCAAAGAATATTTTGGTTATGCTAAGTTACTGTACAAACATATTAAAACATGATTAATAATCAGCCAAATGTATGTTATATGCCCTATAAAATTTAAAAGTATTAGAGAAGACTATATATGTTGATCCCTACATGTGGAAGGATTTGTTATGTGTATATATGGTACAGAACTTTTTTTTTCTCACTGTTGTTATATAATAAAAAATTTTGGATGCTAAACTCATTGGGGTTATTGGAAAATTATACTATGGTTCTACAAAGATACAAAAATTATGTATATCTTATGTAAAAATGTTAAGTATTAATAGAATTTTAAAAAGATTAGATTTCATAGTAAAAATATAATGAACTAAATGATAAAATACTTGTGTATTTCTTACATAGGGATGAATTGTCTTTTTGTTCTTGTTTTAGACTACAGTAATCATTTTGTTTCTCTTAATGAATTTAGTTTCCACCACAGCATTTCATACAGCTTAATATATATATAAATATACATACACATACACACACACACACACACACACACACACACACACACACACATAGCTGATTTTTTCCTAATATCTATACCATTTTCCATAAATAAAATTGAAAAGACTTCATGAATGATATAACAAGAGACGTGGAAAGTTACGACAGGAATCTAAGGTATTTTCCAGGTTTCTTTTTGGAGAACTGGTACTTCTCTATCACAGAAATGGGAAAGACAAAAGTAGGTTTGTGGGAAAACACTGTAAATTTAATTTTAATACATTGGGGGTTAAGAGGCTAATGTGCTATCAAATAGATATGCTAATTTGATTTTCAGAAACGAGATCCTAAGAGGACATATTGATTTGAATGTCACTAGATATACATAATTTTTGAAGCTACTAGAGTAGAGGAATTCAACCATGAAAGCTATGGACTAAAGAGAAGAAACACAGAGGTTATCAGGCTAATATTAACACTTAGGAGGGATATTGAAAAAAGGAAAGACTTAGAGCAAATAAAAAAGTTAAATATATTAATGGTCTGGTGATGGGTAAAAAAAAGAAGAGCATCTAATAGTTAATCTAATCCAATTAGAGAAATTCCAGTTGAGAAAGTCTTAAAAATTTGAAGAGTGGGTCCTTCTGTCTTGAACAGTGCCCATGGTTTATTCAGTGAAGAGACAAGCCAACCAATTTGCTTCTCCCATATCACACTTTATCTTCAACCTTGGAGTCTATGGTTTGCGATTTTTTTATCAGCAACTTGAGCACAAAAGCTGCTAAATCTTTACCCGTGTTCTAGAAAGGCACCACACTAACTTTACTTTTATTATTTTTTTTCCTAAAGCAGACAACTCAGATATATTTATGAAATGGTTGATTGCACAGAACACAGAGAAGAACATAAAAATTCTATTCAAAATAAAACAACAAAATTGATTGCTTTGCTTTAGAGCAAAGTCATGAATAAGTTCTAGTAACCAAGTATAGAGAATGTAATGCCTGGCAATAGTGATTTTTTTTGTTTGTTTTGAAAGATAAACTAGATTACATGTGCTATGACCTGGTGAGGTAGAAATTGATCTACCAAATATCTTTAAATTTAAATAAATTATCAGTTGATTGGCCTATGGAAAAGGCCATAATAAATAAGAGTCTTTATTAAAGATTCACTGAGTTGTGCCTGACAAGCATCATTTTACTCTGCTTATTTTTTTTTAAATTTTTGATAGAGTTCTTTTTTATTTTTTTGATAGAGTTGTAAATCTAGAATATTTGATAGTTTTAAACCTAGACTGGTAGATCTAAAAAATGGTGTAGATGCAATTTGTCTGTATTTCTGCAAGGTATTTTACATGAGATTTTCAAAGATAAGAGATGGAGAATTGGTTCTACGTTATAGAGGATTTAAATTGATATCTAACTTGTTCAGCATGAATATTAGGTTCTTGAATTAGAAAAGGGCTCAAATAAGTGGTATCAGCAATTATGAAGGCTTTTATGCTAAAGATTTAATGAAGGCGGGCTTGTCTGGAAAGTCCTATATTTGTCATTTAATATCTCACCATCTCCCTATCTGACTTCAGATTTAAAATGAGGCCTGAGTCCTGTTAAATGTAAGCTCTTACTGTAAGGGATAAGGATGGAAAGCTCTTGATTTGTACTCAACAGTCAAAAGAAGTTAACTGATACAATGAAAAACAATTCTTATAGGATTATTGTTTCATACATGCAAAAATAATTTGGGTTAAGTGACTTTTCCTATAATCCCTTTAATCTTCCTCTTTTCTCCTAGAGTATAATATCTGGTGGCCCACACTGAGAAAACTATTGAGAAAAAATTGGCACGTGTATGCATGACTAAAGAATTCTATTATATAGTGGCCATAAAGGTATTTATCTACTTTGCCAAGGTATCAACTTGGCAAGATATCTTAGGAAGTATTCCATGTGACACAAGGTTTCATTCCTAATTATTTAGCTTGTTGGTTCTCTACAACAATCTTTCAGAATTGTTTTACTCCTTATGTTTTCCAGAAGGAGAACATTCAGATAAGATCAATGAGTGCCACTCTAAGACACCTGAAACTCTTGGCCCAGCCAATTCCATTCATATCAACCACATGACACACATACTTGTATATATAAATGTATAAATACACTTGCTTGCTTGCACATGAAATATATCTATTCAATATAATACTTAAAAAAGAGTTTTCATAAGTGTCTTTGAGTGTCTAATACAACTTATAGGAGTTAATAGAAATAGAAGGCAGAAGATTTCTAGAACTGTGGTTCCCAAAGTTCCATTAAAACTTTTATACATATATATTGTTATTGTATCTTTTAAAATATCTATTGTTTACATTTTATTTATATATATACTGATGAATTTATATGATTTATAAATAATGCACATATATTCAAATGCATATTTAACATTTTAAATGATGAAATGTTTCATCAAAAACATATGGGGATCTTAGTTCCGAAGCATATGAGGAAATGAGAAGTGCCTCAAAACTTAGAAAAATTTAAATTAACTAATGGTGACCTAAATGTGTTTAACAAATGAGTGAAGGTTTGTGTTTGTGTGTGTGTGCACACGTGTGTGTGTGTGTGTGTGTGTGAGAGAGAGAGAGAGAGAATGAGAGAGAGAGAGAGAGAGAGAGAGAGAATGAGAGAGAGAGAGAGAAAGGAAAAAAGATTGATTGATTGCTTGCTGGGAGGTTGTTCAGAAACATATCAGGATACACGAATACTATTTGCAGATGACATAGAAAAAACTATACTAAAGCAAAACAGCATGTAATAGGTTTTAGGCCATAAAAATGCCTAAGAATTGTTTAACTTTAACACTGCATTTCAATATATAAAAAAAAAAACTAGTATACATTATCAAAACTGATAGAATTTAATAGCTTTTGTTTGACTGCAGCTTTCAGAAATCTTCATAGATGTGCATTCGACTATTGCTTGTAGGCCATAGTGTCAATAAATACAATAATCTTAAAAGTTACCTGCAGTTAACACCACCACAACCTTAGGCTTTTAAGAAAAATACTAGTTTCCATTCTGTATATAATTTTTGTTTTATATCTACAAATTTTAATTGTACTCCTATTACTAGAGTAATTAAAAATGAAAACAACATCCTGATGACACAAATTTTGTCTGAAAAATGAGTCATTCTCTAATTAGTCAAGTAATGATATTGGCATGTCTTTAATCCTGCTTATTCTATATTACAATGCAGTATCAGGCATTATTAAACTGAACTTCAAAGAAAGCATTTAGAATGATGAGACTTACCAGTGTATAGCTTTCCCCCACAAGATGATTGATGGCTGGAGGATGAAAAGTGTCAAACTCCTCAAGATTCCCCTGAAAGAAAAAAAAGAGAAATGCACTTTGAATTCACATGACTTGGCAATAATGTGATTCCAAGGCTAAATTAATTAATGAGATGAAAAAGGGATGCAATGATTAACACTTTATAAATTAATAAAATTGACTAACATTATGAAATAATATCTTCAAAAGGTTTCTATAGTAATTATTTCATGTAAATTATTATAATTCATAATAATTAGAGAATAAATATATCTTAATTTTTTCCCTAATATAAAATTCATGCTATAAGACATTAATTTGTTATTGACCACAAAATCTTTAATTTTCTTAAATGGCAATTTACTTTAGTAAGACATAATTTGTATTTTATGCATAAGATTTTAAAATCTGTTATTGTTCTGTGTTGCATAAAAATGTGAACCACTCATATTTTTCTAATGTTATACTATTCATTATTCAGATATGTCTTCTCATAGATTCATTGTCCAACAAATTATACTTATTATCTATACAATCCTTATCCCACATCCAAATAACTACTGTACTCTAAGATAGTCAATGACTTCCAAATTAACATCACAGTACTAAACACAAAATATCCTAGTTTATAACTATGATAAACAATGTACATCAAAACATTTAATGTATCAGAATAGAAAATAAGCACAGCTTAAATAAAAGTCATATATAATTAAATATTTCACTTAAAATCACACATCTAATGGCATTAAATTGAATTGGTGACAAGGATCAATTCATCCCATCAACTGTTTAATGGTCATTTGCTCCAGAGTCCAAAGATAAATCTGCAAAATTCTACCATTTACTGACCATGAGGAGTGAGCATTTATGATTCATCATGATTTCCCATATCTGATCTATTCTCCTCTTCTACACACACTCAAGCTTTTATGTTTCTTTCTTCCTAGAATGTTCTCTTGCTTATTCAAATGTTATTCATTCTTACTAAACCAAACTCTAAACATATCTAATCTATGAAGTCATCATTTATTTTGAAATTCTATTCCAGTTATAGGTTTGTTATAATGCTAACACACTCTATCATACTTTTATTATTATTAAAATATAGTTGGCATACAATATTGTATGTTTCAGGTATAAAACATACTGATTCAAATTTATGTATTTTACAATGCAATCACCACATCGTTTAGTAACTATCTGCAGTTTACAAACTTATTCTGTATTGACTATATTTCCTGTGCTGCATATTACATCCAAGTGACTTATATTTTAATAACTACAAATTTGTACCTCTCAATCCCCTTCACCTTTTTAACCTTTTCTTCCAAACCCCTCCCCTATGGCAACCATGAGTTAGTGCTCTATATCTATGAGTCTGTTTTTGTATCATTTTATTTGTTCATTACTTTTGTTTTTTTAGATTCCACATATGAGTGGAATCATATGATATTTGTCTTTTTCTGTCTGACTTAGTCATCTAGCATAATAACCTCTGAGAGGTCTATCCATGTTATTGCAAATGGCAAGATTTTGCTCTTTTTCATGGCTAACATTCCATTGTCTGTATACATACAAACACACACCTCACAACTTCCTTATCTATGCATCTATCAATTGACACTTAGGTTGCTTCTATATCTTAACTATTATAAATAATACTAAAGTAAATGTAGGGAAGGGTGTGTATATCTTTTTTTTTTTTTTCAAATTACTGTTGTTTTCTTTGGATAAATGCCCAGAAGTGGAATTGCTGGGTCATGTGACAGTTCTATTCATCATATAGGTTTCATGTATGTGCCTTTTTTCCTCAACTAAATGCATAGTTCATTGTAAAAATAATCAAGTTCTACAGTTCTGTGTGTATTCAAAAGTTCAGAATCCTACAAAATTCTGACTACTTAACATATATATATATATGTATGTATATATATATACATATATATGTATATATATACATATAATGTGTATATGCACACATACACACACACATACACACATATGTATATACATATACATGTGCATATATATGTACACATATATGGTCAGTAGTAGTTAGAATTGAGTGAAAACATAATATAGATATAGATAGATATAGATGTAGATAATATACACTTAGATTACTTAGTTAATTGAGTTTTGGTATTACATACTATGTCTGAAATGATGATTGTCAAAATCTTCATTGGCTGACCAAGAAATTACTTTGGTTTTGAAAGGAAGGAACTGCTATTCTAATTTGAAAATGGCTCTTCCTTAAGACATAGAAAAATACTTTTTTCTATACTTTCTTAATGGATAATATTAAAATCTTACAAGGTATTGCTATAAACTTCTGCTAAACTTACAAAGAATTTAGGTTCTGTAGAACCCAAGCAAAATATCATTTATTGAGTAGTTACTATATGCCTTACATACATTATATTGATCATTTTTTTTGCATGATTAAGAGCAAACTAATAAGGTAGAAACCACTGTTGATTTTCCTTCTTTTCAGATGAGGAACTTGAGGCAAAAAGAATTTGAGTTACTTCCCCAAAACCATTTAGTCAGTAAATGATATAGCTGGAATTTAAATGCAGACAGTCTGACTGAGAGACTTTCATTCTAACTAGGATAACATGCTACCCATGTCTACAGATCACATATTCTAGATAAAAGAGAAAGAAATGCCAGTAGGAGGGAATGAGAAAGATATTTTACAAATTGTCAAATGTGAAACTGACATTTTAAAAAAGCCAGTAGCAATTCCTAAATGATTCTACTCTTCACATGCCTTCCCCAATGTACCCTAGGCAGTCTTAGAATTAATGTTTTCATATAAATGAGCCAAAAAGTTATAAAACCAGTATATAGAGTTATGTTTTGCATTTAAAAAGAAAAATATTTTTTTCTAGATATTTACATGGGCATTCAATGTTATCAAACATTTTCTATAATACATTAGAATTTAAATTGTAGAATTTAACTTTAAGTAAAATTTAAAATACTTTTAAATTTGATCTGTACCTTTGACTGTCTGTTCTTGAACACTTCAGGCATTTTTATATTACCGTTAACAAATACAGCACTGGGAAGAACTGAGTAATAATTTTGAACTTTTAGTTTTGTAAATTTCATGTTTTCCTAAACCAGCCATTTTCTCTAAACTATTCATATTTTGGAGAATAAAACAATAAATAATAATGGCAGTATTAAAACTTTATGCATAGTATTCAAAATTTACCATTTTTTTCTGGAAGTTGAATCATAAGTTATTATGTCTTATTATTAAAAGCATCCATTTCTTAAGATTTATAGTATAAAACTTAACTTTGAGATAGATATCATAAATAGCATCCTCCTATTTAAAGATTAGAAAAAATTGTCTTGAGCAAGCCCAGTGTTGCACAAGTTGTTCTGAGAAGATCCAGGATGTTTCCTCTGCTCTTTGAAGCTGGGTTTCCAGTTGTTTTGTTTGTTTTGTTCCTTTTCTGATGTATTGTTATCATTCCCTGGTACTTTATATTTTTAGTTTTCACATAAAAAGTGAATAATAGATCTCTCTCTCTCTCTCTCTCTCTCTCTCTCTCTCTCACACACACACACACACACACACACACACACGTGTGCGCGCGCGCGTACACACACGTACACGCACACACACGTACACGCACACATGCACACAGAAGAGCAGGTGTGATTTAAAACATATTATTTATGCTTAACCCTATTACTTACATAAGATCTGCCATTATAAATTTAGAAGCTCATGCATTATTCCTCATACACACAAATAATTTTCAAAAATTTCATGAGCATCAATGTTACAAATTAAATCCTATTCCATGATCACTAATTTTAATTCTTAGAACACTAAAGCTGACTATAAAATATGTTTTAAAAAACATGGCAGTTAAAGAGACATGTGATATTAAAGAGAAAATGTATAAAGTATTCCTTTTGCTTTAGTCATAAGATATATTACTTAAAAAGTGAATTTCTGAGGGTTATAAAGATATAGGAAAAAAAGTAAAATTATTTTTTATTTTATTATTTTTTTCTTAAAATACTCATTTATTTTTTAAGTTTTTAAATTTTATTTATTGAGGTGACATTGGTTAATAAAAAATGTTTATTTATTTATTATTATTATTTATGCTTATAGCACCTGGTCTTCCAAGGTGATCTCCCATCCAAGTACTAATCATACCCGACCCTTCTTAGTTTCTGAGGTCAGACATTGGGTTTGCTCCGAGTGGCATGACCATAGACCATGGATCATGGCTCCACTGGGACACAAACCCAGGAACTTTTGTGTATAAAGCAGACATGCTAACCACTACACTATTGAACCACGTCCAAAAAAAAATGTTTTTTAAAAGTACACTTCTTTTGAAAGTTATTTAGCCCTCTATAGTAAAATTCTATAAACAAATATTGAACTTATATTAGTTAATAAAAGACACATGTAATGAAGAAATACATAGAATATAATGCTTTCATTAAAGATTATAAAATATAATCATGCAAACAATTGGTTTCAATCCACAGGTAAAGGTAAAACTAACTCTACATCTTAATGAAATTATACCTTTCTTACAACAACCTCTCATTATTCAACTTCTACTTCCTATGTAGGTTGATCCCTGGTCAACTCGTTCATATATTTGTAACCAAAACCCTTATCACCTCAGCCTTCCTGCAATCTCTTTATCTTGCTAATTGAAAACTCCAGACCAACCCAACAGTCCATTTCCTCCATTCCAAATCTTGTGTTGCCCAAGTTGCCAACTTGATTTCCTTATTAATAAAACTTCTAATTAATGGCTTCCTGATTGATTATAATAATTAACTTTGTCCAAAAATTTTGGGATAAAAAAGATTAGTGAGTAAATATGCCAAGACAGCATGCGTCTGATAATTAACTGAAGAACATTGTCCAAGAACCAGAAAGCCTATATTCTCATTTGTTTTTGTTTGAAAGTGGGAGAACATATATGCCCATGTATTCATGGAATGGAATATGATTTACTAATGATCATTTCAGATTATTATTGACCTATAGATTTAACATAAGCTTCATTATTAGATATTCAAAATTGGCAGTTGGCAGCACACTTACTACTACTCACATTGCATATCTTCCAAATAAATCCATTATTAGATATTTCAAAAATATATACTAATTAATTATTTTTTTTTGTGATAAGAACCAGAGCAGGGTAGGGGCAACAGTATGCATATATTAGCAGCATGTCTGCTTTCTAAGGCCAATTTGCATCTTTTACTCATTGACATCTGAGACATATAAATGGTAGGTTGTTGACAGCTAGATAGTGACTGTGTTTTCAACCATGCTTAATTTACTGATGTTTCTGAGGGATAAGCATGGCTAAACATTCTAAAGCCCATTTGCTTATAAACACCAATTTTTATCAGCAATTAAGCATTAAATCATATAATAGTCCACCATAAAATGTGCTTTGACCATTTGAATATCAAATAGCAACAGAAGACACTTATGTGTTTAAGAAATGCGACCAGGATTTTATTTTCCTTTTTATTTTTCTTTTAATAGTAGATGGTTTAATCAAGACAAGTTTCCCATGGGAACAGACTACTAATATTTGAGAGAGCAACAATCTACAGTTTGTTGGAAAGTGCATCACTTATTTTTCAGACAAAAAGATACTTTGTTTTGTCAAACTGCAATTGTAGTATCAAAAAATAAATAAATAAATAGCTCCACTAAAGAGAACTTGACAGTTCAAATATCCCATCTTAAAAGAAAATGAAAAGAAAAGGAAAACAAACAAAACCCTTTTAAGCTTTGCAGGCTATATAGCTATTAATTCTCTATACTCCCCTTCTCAATCTTGTCTTCTCAAAAAAGTTGTTTAGCTTCACTAACTCTACTCCCAAACTTTCTCTTCACAGAGTAAATACTTTCTTAGAGATTCTTACACTGACATTGCTATATCTGGGGTTACCAATGACCTCCATAGTGACAATGCCAATAGGATTGAAATTTCAGTTGTTTTACCTGTCTTACTTAACATTTGGTTCTGTTGACTACTGTTACCATTTAAAACTTCTTTTCTGATTTCTATGACATTGCTTTTCTTTAGTTTTATATCTATCACTCTGGTTATTCCTACTTAATTGATGATGTGTATTTCATGCTATCTTTTCTCAGGACTTCATCTCTACAAATTTCATTTTATAAAATTTCACTTCATGCCATCTCTTGTGATGGCTGCATAGAAAGCCATAGTTTCAAAAATAACTTATTATTGATCATCCTCAAATATATACACCCCAAATCTGTATATAAAACTTGCTATTAAGCACTTTTATGTGAATGTCCCAAAGACACCCTCAATTTAATTTGTGAAAATGTTCAGTCACCTTTCTTTCATTGATCTGTTCCTACATTCCCTATCTCAGTGAGCAATATTAATAGATAACATCTATTCTGCATTTATTATGAACCTGACACTTGTAATATCTTATGTAAGTACTCTACAACCTCAAAAGAGTTATTAATATTAACACTATTTTGAAAATGAAAAAAAAACTGATAACAAAAAGGTAAATAACTTGCTTCAATTCACACAACTAATAAATATTGGAGCTGGGATCTGAATAGACTGCCTACACAGTTATACCTTGAAAAGTATTTGCCCAGATGCACAAGTCATTTTTTGGTCATTTTATATTTCTCTCTTATTAACCTCAAAGAACTGTAGTCACTCAGTTCTCTAGATTATGGGTACAAAGTATTCATTGTACCCATTTCCTCCTCTTTATTCCTAGGTCTCTGACTTTAGATATCAATTCTCACTACTGTTATTTTAATGATTATGGTTCTTTACTCCAGCCCCTACACTGACAATAAGATGGTCTTAATTTCAAACACTTAATTCTGCTGCTGCTGCTGCTGCTGTTGCTGTTTAAGATTAGTGATGGCAGTGGTCCCTAACTTTTTTGGTACCAGAGACAAGAACTTCTATGAGACTCTAATGCTCTGAGGTGGAGCTGATGCTAGCTCTAGGGAGCAACTGCAAATATAGATGAAGCTTTGCTTGCTGGTCCATTGCTCACCTCTTGCTATGTGGCCAGGCTTCTAACAGTCCATGGACAGGTACCTGTTTCCAGCTCCAAGTGTTGGGCATTTCTGGATTATTCTATGTAAATGAGTAAAAAATGTATGTCTAAAAGAGTTGACCTAAATACCACCTTGGTTTTCAAATGGCTATATAGAAAAGGCATATGCATAGGTTTGATGAGCACAAAACTATTCTCTAAGATAGGAAAATAATTTCTAATCATCAAAAATATAATGGCATGCTCAAAAATTGAAAATCTGTAGAAATAATGATATAAAAATTACCATTCTACTGATATTTTGACAATTTAAAATTCTCATTTTCATCAACAGAAAATAAAGACCATGATTTTTCTCTCACTTGAAGTCTAAGACATAAATTGTCCATGTCTCAATAAACAATTATTTTCATTAGTTATGAGAAATAAGGGTCTATATGACTTTTGTTTACCAAAATTTGAAGTTTACAAGTCTCTAGCATCTGTATATGTTTACACAGAAATTAAATTGAAGTAGCATTTGAAAACTGGGGAGGGTTATACAAGTAAGCCATATTACTACCATGAATTAAAAAATATTTTATTTCAATTGCTACCTGAAAGTCTTTCCCACATGAAGAACACTTACAAACTAAAACTTCTGAGATAAAATGTTATTGCTATCTGTGTCCTCAGGAAAGTCATTGAGTTTCTATGGTCTTGGTTTTCTTATCCAGGGGGAAAAAACGGTGGGGTGGATGTGACTACATGAATTTTAAGATCTTTTTCTGCTCTACCATTCTAATTAGGATACATTTCTCAAATTGGATAAAATCATTTTGGTATCACCATGTGAATTAGTGAAAGGACAAATTTGAACAATCAACAAAATATTATGCCTACAGAACAAAGAATATGAGACATCTGTGATTTAAAATTTGAGCTTCAAGGGTTTGCCTCCTCCCAGGTCTGCATTGAAATTATACTTAAATTATAAAATGATCAATGTGGAGAATCACTTAAAGTCCAGCTGATCTTAACACATACATCTGATAATATAAAGAAGAAACTGCATTGAAGCCAGTAGGAGGGACAAAGTCACAAATTGGGCTGGACCCGTACCCATGGTTGGCGGAGAATCACCAGGAGGGAGAATGTGGTTGCAGAGGCTCTCCTAAAGGAGATGAGGGTCCTGGCCTGATTTAGGTGCCCCCCTGCCCAGGGAAGAGGAGTTTCCAAAAATTCTTACTGTAAAAACAAGAGGGGATTCTGGTTGTCTGGATGAGATGGAAAGAGACTGAAACCCTTGATGCCCCTTTGAAGGGCCCATGCACAAGCTCTCTCACCTGCAGACACTCACCTGGGGCACCAGTGGTGGGTCAGAGCCTCACGCAAGATTTATACGGGAACAGACTGCATATCCTGACACTAGGGTTAGACTGGCAGCTACCATAATGCCTACCGGGCAATCTATAGACCTCGCCAGCATATCCGGGTGCAGATCCCTTCCATAGGTACAATAGGATGTGCTGGTCTGAGGAGATCACCCTGCTCCACTCAACTTGTGGATTGCCCAGGGATTTTGTTGCTGGGCAGCTGCCATGCCCTGCAACATTTCAGGGCTAGACATTCACAGCTGGCAGCCAGCTTTGTGAGCATGCATTTTGGAGACAGTTTCAGGCAGATCACTGCTGCCAATACAAACCTGGGTGGATCTTAGGGATCTATAAGCCAGTCTCAGACAGCAGCTCTGTAACTTTAGTGGGAATGTGTGAACCTTTGCCAAAGTTGCAGCAAGACTGAGGCTGTATTGATCTGATGACCATTGTCTCCCTGAGACCCCACCCCACCCAACCCACAAATTTCCCCAGGAGGCCCACTGATAGTCAATCACCACCACCCTGCCCCTTCCCAACTCTGCCATTCCTCGCCCCCACCCTCCGGCCTCCCCACCTTTCCCTGTCTCTTAATCCACACAGTCAACAGACTTTGGCTAGCACAGGGCAGTCACTGAGGGTAAATCATTTGCAGAAAGACTTCTGCTGTCTGCAAGAACTGCAATATTGCATGAGGAAATCGCAGGGGTCTGTGGGACCGCCCCAGACAGCAGTTGGTCTCACTGCAATCTGCCACTACAGACAAAGAAATTGCAGGAAAGCAGGCTATATTGACCTGATAGCCTTTGTCTCCCTGAGATCTCACTTCACCCAAGCCACAAAGTGCCTGCAGTCTATTGAGAGGCAGCCTCCCCTGCCCAGCTTTTCTCTGGCATTGAGCTTTCTCTCATGCAATAGATTGCAATAGACCTTGGCTAGCACAGTGAGCACATTTCAGAGAATACAGCTGTGAGCAGACCACTGATGCCTGTACTAGCCCCAAAATCTCTTGGGGGGATTACAGGGGTCTGAGGGACTGCCCCAGATAGTAGCTTGTCCCCCTGTAATCTGTGACTACTGCAGGAATGTGCAGATACAGAAATTGCAGAAAACTGAAGCTATTAGCCTGATGGCCTTTGATTCCCTGAGATCCTGCTCCATCCAATACACAAAGCACCTGCCGCACAAATAGGCAGCTGCCCCTGATCTGGGGTGGCACATTCTGCAAAGTCAACAAATCTCAGCAAGCAAAGTGAGCAAAGATCAGAGAATACAGTGACAAGATGATCACTGCTGTCAGCACAAGGTACAGTATCACTTGGGGAGATCTCAGGGATTTTGTGGGCCCATCACAGAGGACAGTAGGTTGTGTATTGACATCTGACTTTGGTGGGAGCCCACAGTCCTAGAGTTGGCAGCAAATATGGTACTATGTAGGCCTAAAGATCCTGACTTTCACTGAGATGACGCCCCACCGAACCCATAAATTACTTGTGGCAAGCCTGCTCCAAGGCAACCCAGTCCCATCCTGTGCTTTCCTTGGGTCACAAATTCAACAGCAAACAACAGCATTCAGTTCTTGCAGCCCATGCAAAGCCTGTATATCCCAGAGAAGCATTTGGTGGCAGGCCATAAACTCACACCCATGAGCTTCAGTAATTCTTAAACAGAGCTTAGATGTTTGCAGGTCTGAGATGGGCAGCAGCTGACCCTGCTGTGATTGGAAACTTGTACAGGGAGCCACAGAGATAGTACTGGCATGTAAATGGACACTGTAGTGGCAGGAGGAAATATATTCAATAGATCCAGGAGACTCCCAGGGTCCCTGATCTATGCAACATGCATTCACCAAGAGGCTCATCCAGTTTCAGAGACTTAGGGGCAACTGACAGGCAGTGCCAAGCCATGAGAAGCACTGGTCCTTCTGCTAAACTGCCCTAGGTCAGGGACGGGGGATAATCACAGTGCTGCCTACAATATTGTCTCTTCCACTTAGCTATAGATGCAGCATAAGCAACAACCATCTGCAGATTTCTTTGTAGCTCCCATAAGGTAATCCTAAGCAATCAAATGCAGCAGCTGACCTTGGCCTACTGGGAAGCCCCTCCCAAAGGGCCACAAAACCAGTGCACCTGGAGTCCAGGACTAGACCACAACAGAGTAACTCTTGACTAGTCCCATAAGCGGTACACACAAAGAGTGGTCTCAACAACTACACAAGCATGCTAGGGCAAATCCTACTCAGTGGGGTCAGCACCTACATAGCAACTCATACCCCGTGGATGTAGCCAATTCCCATAATTAGTCAGCCTGAATGTTAATCCTATCCACTGATCTACTAACAACAATAAAGGCTTAATGACAACAAAAGATCGCACACAACCCACACAAAGATCATGTCCAGAGCACCCAGCACAGGGGATCAGGAGAGTGTGCCACTGGGTTACACAGGACACCTTCCACATAAGGCCATCTGGCCACGGCTGAGAGGAAAATATTCCTAACACATAGAAATGAACACAGAGAGGCTATTAAAATGATAAAACAAAGAAATATGCCACAAATGAAACAAAAAGAGAAAACTCAGAAAATAAGCTAAATGAAATAGAGGCAAGCAACCTACCAGAGACAGAATTCAAAATACGGGTTATAAGGATGCTTAATGAACTTATGGGGAGAATGAATAAACACAATGAGAACCTTAAAAGAGAGATAGTAAGCATGAAAAAGGACAGAAAAAACATAGAAAAGAACCAGACAGAAATGAAAAATACAAAAACTGAAATGAAGAATACACTAAAAGGATCTAGCAGTAGATTGGATGAAGCAGAAGATCAAATCAGTGAACTGGAAGATGAGGTAGCAGAATACACCCAATCAGAACAACAACAACAACAACAACAACAACAACAAAATTTAAAAAAATAAGGATAGTTTAAGAGACCTCTGGGACAACATTAAGCATAACAATAACCACATCATAAGAGTACCCAAAGGAGAGGAGAGAAAGCAAGGGTTTGAGAATCTATTTGAAGAAATAATGACAGACAACTTCTCTAACCTGGCAAAGAAATTAGACGTACAAATTCAGGAAGCACAAAGAGTTCCAAACAAGAAGAATTCAAACAGACCTATACCAAGACACATCATAATTAAAATGCCAAAGGTCAAAAACAAAGAGAGAGTCTTAAAAACAGAAAAAAAAAAAGGCAGCTAGTTACTTACAAGGGTGCCCCATAAGAATGTCGGATAATTTTTCAGCGGAAACTTTGCCAACCAGAAGAGACTGACAAGAAATATTCACTTTTAAAAAATAAGAATATACAACCACAGATATTGCATACAGCAATGTTTTTGATTAAAATGGAAGGTGAGAATAAAGAGCTTCCCAGACAGAGAAAAGCTTAAGGAATTCATCATTAACAAATCAGTATTACAAAAAATATTAAAGGGACTTTTGTAAAAAAAGAAGGGCTATAAAATAAAAAGAAAAAACAAATATGAATAATAAAATGGCAGTAACTAAGTAACTATCAATAATCACTTTAAGTGTGAATGGATTAAGTGTTTCAATCAAAAGACATAGGGTCGCTGAATGGATAAGAAAACAAGACCCATGCATACACTGTTTATGACAAACCCACTTCAGATCAAATGACACACACAGACTGAAAGTTAAGGTATAGAAAAAGATATTTTATGCAAATGTAAATTTAAAAAAAAAAAAGCCAGGGTAGTGATACTCATATCAGATTAAATAGACTTTAAAACAAAGGCTATAATAAGAGACAAAGAAGGGCATTACATAATGAAAAAGGGATCGATAAATCAAGAGGATATAACACTAGTAATCATATATGCACCCAACAAAGGAGCATCTACATACATAAAGCAATTATGGACTGACATAAAAGGAGAGATCAATAATAATAATACACTCATAGTAGGAGACTTTAACACCCCATTGTTACCAAAGGGCAGATCTTCCAGGCAAAGAATCAACAAAGAAGCGATGGGCCTAAAAGACACACTAGACCAAATGGATTTAATAGGTATTTTCAGAGCCTTTTATCCCAAAGCAACAAAATTTACATTTTTCTCAAGTATACATGGAACATTTTCCAGGACAGACCACACGTTAGGACACAAAAGTCTCAATAAATTTAAGAAGACTGAAGTCATATCAGCCAACTTTTCTGATCACAATGATATGAAACTAGAAATCAACTACGAGAAAAAGATGAAGAAAAATACACAAACATATGGAGGCTAAATAACATGCTACTAAACAATTAGATCAAGGAAGATATTAAAAGATACCTAGAGACAAATGAAAATGAAAACACATCTCGAAATCTATGGGACACAGCAAAAGCGGTCATAAAAGTGAAATTCATAGCAATACAGTCCTACCTCAAGAAACAAGAAAAAACTCAAACAAACAATCTAACCTTACAGTTAAAAATAACTAGAAAAAAAAAGCAAACAAAGTCCAAAGTGAATAGAAGAAAGAAAATAATAAAAATCAGAGAGAAAATAAACAAAATAGTGTGTATAGAAACAATCCAAAAGTTTAATGACATCAAGACCTGGTTCTTTGAAAGGATAAACAAAATGGAAAACTCTTAACCAGACTCATTAAGGAAAAAAGAGAGAGGACTCAAATATATAAAATCAGAAATTAAAGAGAAGAAATAACAACAGACTCCACAGAAATATAAAGGATCATAAGAAAATACTACAAGAAAATACACCAACAAATTGGGCAATCTGGAAGAAATGGATAAATTCCTAGAAACATACAATCTCACAAGACTGAATCAAGAAGAAACAGAACATCTGAACCAACCAATTACCACCAATGAAATAAATCAGTAATCAAAAACTTCCCAAAAAACAAAAGTCCTGAACCAAATGTCTCTATAGGTGAATTTTACCAAACATTAAAAGAATTAATACCTATTCTTCTCAAAGTATTTCAGAAAATTCAAAAAGAGGGGAGATTCCCTGACTCCTTTAATGAGGCTATAATTACCTTGATTCCAAAACCAGACAGACATTACAAAAAACAAACAAACAAACAACAACAACAACAACAACAACAACAAACTCTAGGCTGATATCTCTTATGAACATTAATGCAGAAATCCTGGATAAAATATTAGTGAACTGAATTTAGCGATCCATTAAAAACATCATACATGGGGATCAACTTGGATTTATTCTGGGTTTAAGGTTGGTACAATATCTACAAATATATTAATGTGATATACCACATTAACAAATCAAAGATAAAAACCATATGATCATATCAATAAGTGCAGAAAAAATGTTCAAAAAAATCCAGCATTCGTTTATGATAAAAACTCTCAGCAAAGTGGATATACAGGGAACATATCTCAACATAAGAAAAGCCATATATGACAAACCTACAGCTAATGTCACACTCAATGGGGAAAGGCTAAAAGCGTTTTCCTTAAGATCAGGAACAAGATAAGAATGCCCACTTTCAGCACTTCTCTTGAACATTGTTTTGGATGTCTTAGCCACAGCAATAAGACAAGAGAGAGAAATAAAAGGTATCTGAATTAGAAAAGAAGAGGTAAAACTCTCGTTATTTGCCTATGCCATGATACTATATATAGAGAATCCTAAAGATTCCACAAAAAATTGTTAGAACTGATGAATGAATTCAGTAATGTAGAAGAATACAAAATTAATATTCAGAAGTCAGTGGCATTTTCATACACCAATGATGAACTTTCAGAAAAAGAAATTAAAACAATCCCATTTACAATTGCATCAAAAACAACAAAATACTTGAGAATAAAATGAACCAAGGGGGTAAAATACTTGTTTTCAGAAAATTATAACTCATTGAAAAAGGAAATTGAAGAAGATACAAATAAATGGAAGCATATACTGTGCTCATGGATAGGAAGAATCAACATCATTAAAATGGCCATCCTACTAAAGGCAATCTATAGATTCAATGTAATCCCTATCAAATACCAATGGCATTTTTTAGAGAGCTAGAACAAATAATCTTAAAATTTATATGGAACCATAAAAGATCCCAAATAGTCACAGAAATATTGAAAAAGAAGAACAAAGTTAAAGGTATCATACTACCTGATATCAAATTATACTACAAGGCTGGAGTAATCAAAACAGCATGGTGCTGGCATAAAAGCAGATACATTGATCAATGGAACAGAACAGACAGCCCAGAAATAAATTAATGCCTATACACTCACTTAATATATGACAAAGAAGGCAAGGATATACAATGTGATAAAAACAGTCTCTTCAATAAATGATGCTGGGAAAATTGAACAGATACATGCAAAGGAAAGAAGGAAAGAAGGAAAGAAGGAAGGACGGAAGGAAGGAAGGAAGGAAGGAAGGAAGGAAGGAAGGAAGGAAGGAAGGAAGGAAGGAAAGGAAGGAAGGAAGGAAGGAAGGAAGGAAGGAAGGAAGGAAGGAAGGAAGGAAGGAAATTAACCACCTTTTTATACCACATACAAGAATAAACTCAAAATGGATTAAGACTTAAATATAAGACCTGAAACCATAAAACTTCTAGAAGAAAATGTAGATAGTAAACTCTCTGATATTGCTAATAGTAATTTCTTTTTAGATGTATCTCCTCAGGCAAGGAAAGCAAAAGAAAAAAATAAACAGATGGGATCACATCAAACTAAAAAGTTTTTGTATAGCAATGGAAACCATCAACAAAACAAAAAGACAATCGACTGAATGGGAGATGATATTCACTTATGACACATCCAATAAGAGGTTAATATCCAAACTATATAAAGAACTCATATAATTCAACAGCAAATAAAACAAACAATGCAATTAAAAAATGGACAGAAGACCTAAACAGTATTTCTCCAAAGAAGAGAACAGGTGGCCAATAGACATATGAAAAGATGCCCAGGGTCACTAATCATTAGAGAAATGCAAATGAAAACCACAGTGATATTTCACCTCGAAACTGTCAGAATGGCTAACATCAGTAAATCAAAGAACAACAAATATTGGCAAGGATGTAAAAATAAAGGAACTCTTATCCACTGTTGGTGAGATTGCAAATTGTTATAGCCACTATGGAAAACAGTCTAGATATTTCTCAAAAAATTAGAAATAGATATATCTTTTGACCTAGCAATTGTACTTCTGGGTATTTATCAAAAGAAAACCCAAACAATAGTTCATAAAGATCTATGCACCCTATGTTCATGGCAGCACAATTTACAATAGCCAAGATATGGAAGCAACCTAAATGCCATCAACAGACAATTGGATAAAAAAGTTATGGTTCATATATACAATGGAATATTACTCAGCCATTAAAGAAAATGAAATTTCTACCATTTGTAATGACATGGATGAACCAGAGGTTATTACACTGAGTGAAATAAGTCAAATAGAGAAAGATAAATACTATATGATTTCATTTGTATATGGAATCTAAGGAAAAAAACAAAAAGAACAAACTATTCAAAAACAGACACAAATATAGAGGACAATCTGGTGACAGCCAGAGGGGAGAAAGGTTGAGGGGTTAGGAGAATGAGGTGAAGGGTTAAAGAAGTACGAATTAGTAGTTTGATAGATCGTCATGGGGTTAGGGAGCATGGGGATAGGGAACACAGTTAGCATTAATAAAATAGCTAGGTGGAGAGCCACAGGAGAGAAAGAACAATCAGGGAGATCGTTTTATAAACTATGTACATGTCTAACCAATGCACTGCATACCTGAAACTAATAATAAAAGAAAACTTAAAAAATAAAATAATGAAACAAAATTTAAGCTTTATAATTTGAACTATATTAATTACTAAAAAAAAAAAAAGTCCAGAAGCTTTAAAACAATTACCCTAAGTTGCCTTTAATAATGTGTACTAGACAGAAATACAAAGACTCTTTCATTGTTTTCAGTAGTAAATGGCTTTGTTTCAAAGTGAGGATGTAATTGAAATAGAACAAGTGAATGACAACAGCAACTTCAGTGTTTGGAAAAGTTCTATTCAGAAAAAATAAGTTCAAAAAAAAGAAAGAAGTAAGATGAGCAATCATTTTTTATTCAAAGAATTGATAAAAATGAATGTGCTCATGAAATGCTCTTGACCAGAGAACCCAAATTTATTTCCATTTTGTTGCAAGTCTGATGTCATTGAATTAGGAACACTCACACCATTTTTATGTATGCTAGATGTAGCTTGGAATAAATGGCCATCCAAAACTTTTCAACAATTGGTCAAAATTCTTTTGATACATCTAATAGAGAATCCTTGGAGCAGATGTGCTTCTGCTCAAACCATGTACTGAGAATTCCAATTACACAGGCAGCCAAATCACTACACCTAATTGCCACTACCCTGAATGTGAGATGCAATCACTGCTTAGCTGCCCTTGTTTTTCCCAAATAAGCATTAGTGAGCCTCTCATTTTAGCAGACTGTCCAAAGCTGTTGGGAGAAACAAACTGCTTAGCAACCAGAGCCTAACAATTGTTTTCTATAGGCTTGTTTATGAGACTCACATAGTTAACTTCTTCCTGAATCGATGGTCATAGACTAAGATGGCTTACACAGTTTTTTCTCTAGCAAGAAAAGATTGTTTTAAAAATGAGATTAAAGTAAAATAATAGTAAGATGTAAAAAAGGGAGAAGAATTTAGCAAAAAGGTATTAAATGCAAAATTAAATTGAGCACTCATAAACCTCACTTTTAAAGGCATTTACACAAATTGAAATGTATTCTTCCATCTCAGTTTCACACAGAGTGCAATATGCACTATTTTAAAATTAGATAATCTGCTTAAAAGCTATTACTGTAAAACTCCACCTTCCTGCTAACCAAATTTACTGTAATGTGGGTGATTGTTTTTCTTTCATAATTTCTATTTGTTGTTTCAAAGAGAATGATGCATTTAAAAATATTTTTTATTTTCTTAAAGTAGATGCATTTCAATGTTTTTGAAAAAACAAGAATATAAAAATAAATAGTATTTTCATTAAAAAACACATGCTTTCTCTAGAAAAAAAATATATTTAAACAACTAAAAAAACACATTATGCCACTAGTGAAAGAATATAGCTTTTAAAAGTAACTATTATAAATGATATCTACTTTTTTCATACCCACACACAAAATGTTATTATTTAAGAAATATGTGGTTATATCCTGCACACTTTGAAATTATGGTGATAGACTGACACTATACAATTGAAGAGTTTCCAGGTTTAACTTTGAATGTGCTAGAAATAAAATAAACAGAAATGAAAACTCAATAGAGTTGAATTCTAGGGAAGTCAGACTTAAAAAACCCAGATATCTAGGTTTTATAGATAGAAATAGTTTTCTCAGTAGCTCAATAACAGAGCAACTATCTCAAGCCCATTATTCAATGCTATCTATAATTGAGGGGTGGGGAAGGGCTGAAGTCATTCCCAATTGCCTTGTTATATTTGAGGCTCTCTAGGACTAAAGATTCCATATGAGCATGAATCATAGCTTTAAAAATCTCTGCAATCTGGCTATCACTGATATGAAAATACCACTAATTGGTTTAATTTTATCAAACATTATACTTTTTTTGCCTGACCAACTGCATTTTAAAGAAATTTTATCACCTAAAAAAGAGTTGTTTCTTAAAGCTAATGTAACTTAAAAATATATATAAAGTTTAGAGCCAGGCTATAACCCATTAGCAGTTGCCTTCCTAAATATAATGTATGATCTCATCCGCTCATGGCAAAATAACATTCTTCTTAGAAGCATATCTTTGGTGACAGCATTTCTGGAATGTCTTCCTAGCTCCAGTAAAGCAGCATCCTCAGTTCTGCACAATCATCCTCAGAAGTATTGCTATTTAGAAGCAGAACAACAATGAATAATGGTAAGAAATAAGGCACTGCCCCCACGGGAACACAGCAGCAGAGGTAGCAGAAAGCTTAAGCTTCTGATTGCTTTTTCCCAGAGATTTAAACACCAGCAAATAAGGCCCTTAAAACATATAAAAGATAAAGTGAATTTAACCCCCTTTTCACCTGTTCAGCTGCCGCAAAGGTCATTTCTCTCTGTGTAATTTAAAGGTTATTCCATTTTTGCCCCACCATTATGTAGTTCTGAAGAATCAGCATAAAGCAGCATGGGGAGATAGAAGACTCAATGATTAATCCTCAAGGTAGATTAATCAATTAAATGTAATCTATTAAAACACCACAGATTGCCAACTTAGTTAAACATAGCCCAACAGAGTTGCAGAGGAGGAAGCCATTTATCTTGGCCATTTCCTGAGAACTCCTGCCCTGGAGTAGAATCTCATCCTCAGCACTTTCACCTGCTTCCTTATGCCAACATCCTTATTAAGATGCAGTTATCCTTAGGAAAGGAGATAGAAGGGACTGTTAGCAACATCATTAATGCACTAACATTGATGAAGGAACTGACAGAGATGGTTCTGTTTGTAGAGGGTGAAATACAGAGAACTAAGAACCAGTAAAGAACAACCCAGATGAGGAAGAATTCGAGAACAGAAAGGCAGAGGGCCACGTGGATATGCTTACCTTGGCATCAACCCTGAGTTCACTGTTCCTCTCACTACCTAACTTTATTCAAGCAAATTTGAGCAATAGGTTACCAACCAGAACTTCAAAAATATTCACAATATATTATTACAAACAGAAAGCATAAATTTCTAAGAGTCCATTGCTATACCTGATAAAGTCTTTCAATCCCTCCAGTGAACAGCTGAAGAGTTTAATCTGAGTCAATAAAGAAAGAGCACTGAGTTTGAACTGATAATATTTTAATTCTAATCTTTTTTGGCACATACCAAATGTGAGCACTTATTAGATATTTCTGGGTTTCAGTTAGTTTCTCATCTATGCCAAAGAGGGCAGGGGCAGTGAATCATTCTAAGATATCATAAAGCTCTAAAACACAAGTACAAAATAAAATATTTTGTTTTTATAAATTTAAAAAAAATATATGATTTTTGCTGCTGCCTCTCTGTTAGGGTTGAACATCAGATTCTTTTTCCATAATAACCTGTCATTTTTTAATGCAAAACAAATGCATGGTTTTTACACAACCAAAGTGACTCAAAACACTTGAGGCTGAAAGGTAGCAGATCTATTGCTTTAATAAGATAACAAGATTGTTTGGGAAGGAAAGCAATGTTTATATTCCAACCATAATATTCTCTGTCAAAGTGCTCATTTACTCATGGGAAGTATTGCAGAAAACATAGGTTGGCCATTCCTGACTGAGATTGGGATTTTGACTCCTCTCAATGAACTTTTATAGGAAGCAAGGGTGAACTTCAGGGTTCCTATGAGCCTTCTAAAAATGTCTGTAAAATTTTATGTGTAGTGTATATGTACATTTTTATGAGCTGTTTTGTAGCTTAAATCTGCAGTTATAATTAGTTTACCATGCAAAAATAAGGTGTGCAGATGGTTCTCACCTCAAGATTAACATGACAAGAGAGAGACAAGACAAACTGTAATGTTTCTGAGGAGACATTCTGGGTAAGGACCATAGAATCTATGCACCCACATCTGCAAAATTCAAAAGGTTGCCGTTGTCTTTGGTTCAATAAATATCCAATTGAGTGAATGTGCATAATGAATTGCTTTTCCAAAACATATATTTTAATCATAAACTATGACAATTGTGATTTAAATTAACTCTCCTAATTTGATGACTGGTTAATTTTTATGCTCTGCAACACAGGGGCATGAAATTCACAATTTCCAACAATTGTTTAAGCCACTATCTTCCCTTCAGAGAAAACCTTTCATATAAAATAGAGGAGGTCAGTCTCAGAAAAGTCATGGAGGGTATTAGGGGACCATCTTTCTTATTCGACATCCTGCCATCTACTGTTGAAGATGTCTATAATGCATCAGAACTGTGACACTATAGAATGGAAGTGCTTCATATAATTCTGTCTGTGAATCTATTTTAATAGGAATATGAGAACAATGTCTAAGAATAATACTTTATGATTAAATAATAAAGAAGACATAATAGGTTACCATCAAACTTTAGAAAATATAAATTATGCCACTAAACTTCCCCTTCATGTTAAAAAAAAAAGTATAACATGCAATCTTTGTTTACTTTATTGTTAGTTCTACATCCCAGGAGGATATATTTTTAGCTATCAAAATAGAATCAGACTTGGTTGATAGTCAGGATCTTTCCACACAAAAAGAGATTAAAGAGTCATGTGAAAAACATTGTTGTATGAACAAATAAACAAATAACCACAAATACAAACTGAGACTCTAGTTATTGGAATAATTAAATATTCTGTTCTTATTTTGCATTTCTTAGTGTTCACAAATGTTATCTTTGTTTATTATCTTGTCAGATCATTAGTAATATACTCAATTTACAGATTAGAAATTAAAGCTCAGGGAGACTGGTACATTTTCTCAGTTTGCAGAGCTGGGACTGAAATCCAAATTATTATCATTATTTTTTTAAATCGGAGGCCAATGCAAATCTCTCAAAAGTTACAGGACAAATTTTGTGCTTTTGTAAGAATATACACAATTTTAAATTATCCCAGGTTTATTGCCTGATATACTGATTATTTTGAGCTTGTCAATATCTACCTTCCTTTTGCTATAAGTCTTGTGAGTCATCTCAGTAAGAGTTAACTAATAATTGTGTTTCCAAAATTCCCTGCATATCTCAGTGTGAAGGCTTCTATTTCTCTCTCTACCATTCCAAATGGTGGATACAATCAATACATGGAAGTCTGACTACAGATTTGGAGAAAGTAAATGTATTCAAGATTTAGAGATCAAAATAAGGTCTTTAAGATCATTTGCTCATCTTTTTCTTCTATTCACATTCTTAGAAGATAGTTCAGAAAATATCTATTACTTTCCTTTGGCCCAAGAAGCACCCCTTTATTTCCCCACAGATAAATTTGTTAAGAATTTTTATAAAAAAGTATAGTTTGAAATAACATTTTAATAATTGGGAAAAAATTTACAATGAAGAAAATGATGTTTTAATATTAGATGAATACCATATTATTAAGTGAATTTATATAAACTGAGAGTTGAGATAAGTGAGTTGGCATTTATAAAAAATGACTATAGTATTATCGATGCTAAAATATTAAATGAAACAAAAATAGCCTTGCTTATAGAGAACTAGTTACTTTATAAGCTTAAAACAAAAAAATACAGTTTATAAAAATATCAATTTTTAATAATGAGATAGTCTTTAAATTCATTGTCTGTGAGAGCATTTAAGTGTATATTTTTTAACTTATTATTTTAAGAATAATTTCTAAACAATTTGGAGTAAATGCAAAATAAAATCAATAGAATAGATTTGGATAATGTACTCTTAAGCTCTATTAAACCATATTGTACTATAATGATTATTATTTAAATATATAGTTTATTTAATGAGATTGCCTAATATAAAAATACCCCAGAATAAGAAAAATATTTTCTTTAAAGATATGGCCACTAGTCTGCGCTGTTGTACAAGAAATATTTATTTCATCAAAGTAGTTCTAAGAGGAGCCAGCTCTCTATTTTGTGTTGAGTAACACAGCTGTAATGTATTTCAGGTGATTATGTGTAATTTTCTTTGATATGTAACAAGTCAATATTGGGGAGAATATTAAAACAATATAAATCTATTGATGGTTCCTCTTTGTCCTAAATTTAGGACATATTTTTTATATTAATATATTGATAATTTAATATAAAGTATATTATGCTACAAAATAATACCTTCCTTTAATTTGATGTATCATACAAAAATCTTCTAGCAGATAAACTTAGCTAATGATCAAGTAATTTGCCTGCACATATTACAAACCATCATAAACTGCTTTCTAGATGGCCTCATTAGTTATTTTAGAAAACTATGCTCACACACATACATTAATGATAATTTTAATATTATATTCTGTTTTTGTAATTGTTTTCTCAGTTATCCATAAATGTTTTTAGGCTTGCTAATTAAAACACAATTATATCTTTGGGTTTTTAACCTTTTATCTTCAACGTTTCTTATATTTCACTGAGAAATTTAAAGAACTGTTAATATATAGCCCTAACACTTAAAATTGTTTCAGGACTTCAAAAAGATGACATTTTAAACTATAAGCAATATTGTAAACTCTTTCGCATTTACTGAATGTTGTTTCAAAATGCCCTAAATTGATTTTTCTAACTACATGACAGCTTGAAATCAAAATAAAAAAGGTGAAAGTGTATCAGAAGTTGTCACAGAATGCTTGAATGTTTCTCAGAAAACAAAGATCTAAATATAGATATTATTTACTCACAACTGTGTGATGGTTTCTTTCAGAGAGTAAAATATTCAATCAAACATGCATCATTTATCTGAAAAGATATGATGGATGATTACATTTAGAGAACAATTAATATTCCCCACTCATTTAATGAAGATGAACAATATATGCTCTTATTATGGATAATATTTCTATATTAAATGCAAGATAGTTTAACCAAATGCCCACCTTGTTTAAAAATTGAAATACCACAAAAACTGTCTTAGTCTCAAAATACCACTACACCTGTTATATAAAAATGCATTTTGCATACTCAATCAAAAACGACTACAGACATCCAAAATAGAATATTTTATAGGTATTAAGCCAACAAAATATACATTAAAATTAGTAATTCAGTTTTAAATGCCATAGACATTTTGTTGCCATGGATGTTTCACTACTCAAACATCATTTGTGATATTGTATACAAAGAACATTTAATCTTTAGAAAGAATAATGTCATGGCAGCACATCCATAATTTAAATATTGCCACCTACAACACATGTAAGTTAAATATATTATTCTGTGAATATAAAATTAGAATATCTGATGACAAAGACTATAGATGTGAAGGAGTGACACTCATGTGTGAACCCTAGCTCCAAATTTTTAATAAGTATGTAGTCTTGGGCTTATGTCTTAAACTCTCTGTATCCAAGTTTCCTCCTCTATAAAATAAAATCAGGATAATAGTAGTAACTACCTTATAAGGTTTTTTATGAAAATCATACAGACACACACACACACACGCAGATAAATAATTATGCCTATAAACACCTTAGCATACCTGGCATTTACTACATATGCAGTGATTGTTGGATATATACTACTATTATTAATTTTATTTTATTAATTTGAGGAAATAAAATTCCTCAGAGCAAATCAGATTCCATAAATACAGCCAATAAAAATATTCCCCTTATGTTTGCAATTTAGCATCTCTGGACTTTGGTTTTAACACTGCCCACATAATTTTTTCCCACTATTGTTACTCACACATTAATAGCACTGACAAAATTTTGCTTTGACTCCTTAAGTATAAAAAATTATAAATTTTATTTTTCATGTGGCATGCTACTTTATGTAAAGTAGGATAACATTAGCCAATTGGGTTATACTCTTCACCGTCAACTTGTATATTTCGATGTGAGTACTTGATCAGTCATTTGGTTGACTATGAGCAATTCATTTAACCTCACTCAGTTATTTCATCTACCAAAGATTATTTCTAAAAACTGTTATAAAAATAATTAAATGGACTAATAGAGGTAAAATGTTAGTCTCTTCTCACTACCTACCTTATCCTATTTATTTTCGTGTTTTCCCAGCAGGATTGCAAATAATCCTCATTACAACCAAGTGAACTTCCTAGTTTCCTAACACAATCATTAGCTGCTTCAAGCTTGTGTGTTAGCTCTACTAAATTGATGAAATCAAAAAACATTAAAAGGTTTCATATGAGAGACAGATATTTGTCACATTTTTATTACCCTGTTTTCTATCTGCCAGTGTCTACTACCCTCTGATCTTTTGCTTTGTCGTGCTGCTTACCTTAACCTCAGCCTTTATCTGCTTTATTCTCTTTGTCCTGACTTGCTGCCCTTGGCTTTTAAAATTGTTACAACTCCTTTCATCTTCTGGTCAACAATGTTCAAGATTCTCAGGTCTCCAGTACTCCAAGTCTGCTGACCTATTCCTTATTGAATTTATATCCATGGCCTCATGGTGGCCTTTGACTTTCGTATATACTCTGGGTTTGGGCTTCTTATATAAACTTTGATCTCTGCTTCTGGCCTGACCCCTGATTTTTGTAATTATTCCAGCTGTCTTCTTATCTTTTCACCCACTGCTTTATTTTGGCTTCCATTTCATAGTGTGTCTTGAATCCTGAAATATATATATATATATATATATATATATATATATATATATATATATATATTTCTAATTTTATTAAGGCTCTTACACTACTTATAACCACATAACCACTCTGGAAACTGGTGGTGGTGGTGGTGGTGGTGGTGAGGAATCTACAGGAGGTAGGATCTAGGACTATTAGCAAAGGCGAGTAAAGGAGTTTCCTATAATCATTAATTCTTATATTTAACCTCAGTGCAGTATAGCTCCTAAGCACCCAGGGGACCACTAATAACCATTAATTTCACCCCTCCTACTTACACCCCCACTCCTATTTTCAAGTATTTCTTTCACTAAAATACAATTTATATCAACTTAAATGGTAAGTCTCCAAAATATATCTAATTTTAAAGGAGTCAAGTTCTGTATGTAGAAAGCAAAAAGATGGTCATAGGATGGCTACTTAGGATTAGGATGCTGTGAATTACACTGGGACTGGTAGCCTTTTGCATAATTAGGGAGGGCGTCCAATACTAGGTTAGTTCAAGAGCAAGAGAGCTGCTAACCTTGAATAGGACATAGATGAGATTTGAGAAGATGGTTCAAATGCATAAAATATAAGAGGGGCGGGGAACAAGAAAAGCAAAGCATTAAAAAAAAAAGCAGTGATGTCAGCTGGGAGCTGTCACAGGTTCTGGTGCCACTTACTAACTGGCGGCCTTTGAAACAGAGTCATAGGGTATCAAAACTGGAAAGGATCTTTGCAACCATCTACTATAGTCTCCTCATTTTTCCAGGGTGTATATCATACATAATTTTCTTCCTTCCTCCTGTGTGGGTCCATACTTAGAAACTTTGGCCCTGCATGTTCAATGCTTTCAGAAATAGTAGCTGCCTTAGAACATACTGAACTGAATTAAAAGGAGAAGCAGCTTCCCTGGCAAAAACCTACATGTGTGTGTAGAATACACTTTGCCATCTGTTTCTTTTTCCACTTTAAGCCAGGTTCCCTTTTTTACATCAAGTAATGTAATGCTGCTAAAGCTTTTGGGTCATATGTTAATGGAGATATGAGGGAAATCTTTTGAAGAGAAAGTCAAATGACTCTATACTGTGTGAGGGTTAGTTATGGTTTTGCAACAGTAATTTTATGAAGTTGTATATTGATCTCCAGATACTTTTAATAGGGAAGAACGGTATATACCAACTAAGTAGGTTCTACACAATAATATTTTTATAGAAGTACTTATAAATAACCTAGTGTTGACTTCATTCTAGAAAAGTAGAAAGGCTGGTTGACTGAGTCTAAGTATTTATCTAAAGTAGCATGAAGTTTACACCTGACAAAAACTTTTAAGTAAACCAATTAGTTAAGATTTATCTTATGATATCATGACCTATCTCAGAATCCAGTAAATTCAATTGGCGCTTATAATACTCTCGTTTATGTACTTACTTACTTTTCTATCATTTATCTATGAAAACAAATCTTATCTATCAAGTTCATTCCTTATTCCAAATATCTGAAATAATAGGGATCTGTTGAACCAGAGGATCAATGAGTATTTAAGAAGATTGTAGTGTGAGGGTTTGCTGCGTCCTCAAGAATGAGGGTGGACTGTAAGAAGAGGAGAAAGCAAGGCAGGCTATTTCTTAGGGGCAGGAGGTGGGGATGTTCCTGGCCACACTTATGGGCTGTTGCAAAGACATTTAAGAAACTATGACTTTATGTCAAAATAAAAAATTAACTTTCTTGGTATAATAAACCTGGCAAAATCTTACAGAAATGTTCTGCATAAATAAAATTATGTTTTCAATGATTAGTTATCTAATAAAAATCCTCCTGGAATCCTCTCTAATGTATAGTCTTGTCTTATTTTATTGTGTCTTTCAGTCTTAACTCTAAACTTCCTTTTTAATATTTTGGGAGTTGTGGTTTATCAAATATACTGAACTTAGCTCTATCTAACTATTTATTAGAAAATTGCATAAAGTCAAATGTTGATTCACTTTCCTGTTTCAACTCTATGAAAAGAGTAAGTATATGTAATGCTTATCTTTCATAAATATTAAAACTTTCTAAATCAATGTAAATCATCCCATGCTATGCTAAATGTACCTTAAACATAAAAAAGTTGTTATATTCTCACAACAGATTAGCAGATTTGACACCCACATAAAAGGAAAAAATGCAGAAGTCACTGAATACTGAGTACTTAGTATATTATTTTCTGCAAGCATGGAATGAAGTCATTTTTATTTTTAAGCAAAGAGTTCATTTTGGATGTTAGAAAAGAAAAAAAGAAGAATATTTATAATTTTAAAGAAAAGTATTATGTTTCAGGAAAACATGGGCTGAGTTATAATTTGGTAATTATTATTCTGTACTATTCCCCTTAAGGTATTAGAAATATTAACCGGTACTCATTTATTTCCCACTGTGAGCTCTCTCCCAGCTAGTATATTTTAATTATTTTCCTGTTTTCAGTCAAAATGTGATTTTTCCTCCATGTCAGTGACCTGACAATCTTTCCTTTCCTATGTCAAGGGACATTGCTTTGTCTCCTCTGTACCAGGCATCCTATATTCCTTCTTTCCTAGTCAGAAGAGAAAAATCTTTTATCCATTATTAGGCACATTTAAGTTTCCTTCTCTTTCAAATAGCATTATGTTTTAATGTTCTTTTTATCCACATAAGAAATGATAAAAATATTTTCATTTTCAAATTCACATTTAACCGAAAGATATACCACAGTAAGCATGTATTTTACTTGGTTAATTATTTAGGTTCCTCTCTGTGATTATTTACATTGCAATGCAATCTTCAGATAGCATCATCATATGCTTCAAGGGCTGCTCCACCTAACCTTACAAATCAATAGTTCCTATTGATGGAATAAAGTGGAGAAGAAGAAGAAAACTTTCTTTAAAGATGAGCTCACTCAGAATGAGGTTAAAAAAAGGAGCCTGCTTAGTGGCAAACTCCCAAAAGAAGAAGCACAGGAGGGAGATGTGCTAAGAATTGGAACGGTGTCATTCCCCACCTTCAAATCATCTGTTCAACTGTAACTTGAAAACACTGAAAAAACCTGCCTTTAAGGTAAAATCAGGCCAAGCTATGCAAAAGAGGAGAAACTGACATTTATGGAGCACCTATTATATTTCAGGTATTGTAAAAGTAGGCATTTTTCACACATCAGATTTAATTCTCAAAATATAGGAGGTAGTTATTATCATTCCTCTCTGTAGCCGTACCCTCCCCACCTTTTTTAAAAAACAGGTGTGAAACTAAAGCTAAGGTCACACAGCAAACATCCTGGCTCTAAAGCAAATATTACTCATTTAAAGTCTATGTTTTTCCTACTCAAATATCACAGACTTTCTTCTTTCCTTCCAAATTCTCCCTTTCTTCCTAATCCAACCATCCAACTCATTCTTCCTTTCTCCATCCTCGCCTCTCTCCTTCTCTCTCTTCTTCTAATAAATATAGTCAGCATTTATTCTGTATCAATTACTATGTGAGATATATAAAATAATAAAGTGTGGTACTAACCTTGAAGAGTATACTTTGCTTTTTATATTATACTTTAACCATACTTTACAGATAACTTCTACATACAGAACTAAATTTTATACCAATGTAGTATGCATAATGTGCTTAATGAGTGAAAGCATATAAGATATTAACAGTCTTCTCAGGAGGAAAATAGGCAAAACAAATATTGACTCTTCAGATGATTATGTAAGCAAAATATAAAAAAAGCAAACTACATTAAACTAAAAAATGATTGACTTACAACTTATGTGTTCTTAAAAATGAATGATTTGTTTTAAGTAAAACAGACATGCAATAACTTTCAAATATACAATAAGCCTTAAAACATGTTTGGCATTTAATATTTTAGCTGTACAAGTGAGGAAACAAGGCAACCCAATATCTTATGTCTGCCACCATTTTCCTATAGCTTCTCATGCTATATCTGGTTTTCAGAAGTGAGGAAAAGAACTGAGGCTTTTGGTCTGGTGTTTGAATACCTCTCTGTGAATGTGGTGTATTATAATTAAAGGAGGGCATGATTGTGATGTTCCCAGTGGATGAAAATAGAGAAAAATATCTTTGTGTACCCTGTAGAGATAATTGATTCTATCCATAAACAATGATCCTTTAAATGAGCAGCAATTGAACACTGACAATTTTTTTTATAGTTCATTGAGGTTTTTAGGTAGTACCTCATATCTTTTAGTCATCAAAATATAAAATGTACTTTATACATTTTACCATTCTAATTTATGAACTTAGCAGAGGACCCAGAACACATAATAAAATGCTGTGTTATTATTTCTACCTTTATATTGAACATAGAACAAATTTCAAACAGCTAAAAATAATTTAGATGTGAATATTGGTTTATTATTAGAATTTCCTTGGTTTATTAAACTCTTCAAAAGTAATAATCCTGTCCCTATCCTACTACATTTAAGACTAGTCAAGGGAACTATTATAGAAAATCTCCTAGCTACCAGTGAGAAAAATATTTGATAGATACAAAGTACTCATACAAGTGATGCTGTTTTTAATAATCTGTGGATAATATTTGTAATGTCTATAATTTGAAGATATAGTCAACAGATGCCAATCAGGGTATTTTATGTGTCTCTGCTCACGTGGACTCTGCAACCTATAAGATATGCAAGATTTGCCTTTAAAAATGGTGTTATTATGACAATAGTTGCAAACTACACTAATAAACTTCTACTTTAATAATAAAATAACATATTTAAAAATAATCATGTAAAACTATAGCTAATATTCATTGAATACTTATTAATATCAGACTTTCACATAAACTCTTTTATTTAATTTAGTCCTCTCATCTAAATTCTAATGAAGACACTACTTTTACTCAGTATACAGATGAAGAAACTGAGATTTGGGAACTTGAAGTAACATTCATGAGGCCACAAATCTAGTAAGTGGTGGAATCAGGATTTAAATGCAGGAAACTGATTCCAATGTCCTCACTCTTAATCACTTCATTGATAATATGCGGGAACTATCGTAATTTCTGAGATTTCATCCAACTATCTGACACCATGTAGATGTGGTTTTATTGTGCCATCATATTAATCAGATGTTGTAGTATGCATATCACTTGGAGAAAGAATCACCTAATGAAGAAAGCTTGTTCTTAGGATGCACTTTCTGACCTCTAAGAAGTACTTGTTATGAGTATGTCATGAAGTATGATGTTTTATTAGAGAATCTGACTAGCTGAAGTTTGCAAGTGCAGAGCATCGACAAAACGAAACACCTACAGAAGGGTAACTTTTATTATCAGCTGGAAAGAAAAAAAAGCTATTGAATAAAGAATTACCTAATTCTTAGTCTTTTTAAAAATAGTAACTCCATTTGCTTTTTAAACATAATTATGAATAACCATAGGTGCAACATCCATCTTTGAAAAGAGTTCCACACCCAAAAGCAAAAGCTAACTTCCTCCCAAGAGTAATTGCAATTCAGTTAAGTCCACAGGAATATAATATTGATTCAAAAACACACTTCTCTATTGGGAGTCTTTGAAAGGGATTTAATGAGCCACATTCTCCCTGTGTATGGGATATGTCTTGGGAATAAATTAAGCTCTTTTGCAAGTTGGATTAACTCTTTCAAGCCACTTGAGTATTATTTAGTGCACTGAAGCAGTGCCTTGCAGGCAATCTGTCTTAAAATTTATAAATAGTTGAACCTTGAAAATTTTGCCTAGGTGTTCATTTTGGGATTGTTACTTCTGGTCATAAAAATAGGTGAACTTGTATCAGATGGAGAATTGTAAGCATAAACAGAAACATAATATTTATAAAATACAAGGTAATGTAGAGATAAATTAGAAGTCTGGATTGCTGGTTCCTAGCTTCATCTCTATCTCCAGATACATTACTTTGGTGAATCTCTTAAATTTTCTTAATTTTTTCCCATATTTCTGATATGCTACGGTTTATGTTAGAAAGATCTGGAAGGCTGTACAATAATTATAAGAATTGTTCACATTTACACTGATATCAAATGTTATCTATAGATCTGATAAATAACTAGCCACTACTATACCAGTCAGGGTCCAGTCTGGAATACAGTGGGCATGATAAGCAGTTTAACAGAGGACATAGTTACAAAGAGTTTGAAAAAGTGAAAAGCCAACCAAAAAATGGAAGGCAAGCAAGATTTTAGCAGAAGCATGAGCTGCTGTACAACAGCATCAGCTGCAGTGAACTTCCAAATAATCACACCCCCTCTTGTGTGGTCTTAAGAACCTTAAATAAGAAATAATCCTCCCAAAGGGCACCATTTAAAGTAGTACATGTTATGCCCCACTTTGCTTGGAAAAAAAAGATGGTCTGAGGTTAGGCACTATATTGTCTCCTGGGTAATGACAAAGATTGGCACACGGTCAGGGACATATAGAAGATATGGCTGTAATACCGGTAGAAAAAAATATTAACAATATGTTTATAGAACTTCTTAAAAGAGGTCCTAGAACCTGCAAATATTTATATCTAATTGGATGGTCACTACAAGGACTCCACTACAGACAAGGCCTTTAATCATAATTTCCAACTATTCCAGTGCTTGCCTTGGTGGAAAGGATGGAAAATAAAATGAGAACCATGGAATCATCTTCTATGTTTTTTCCTAAAAGGACACTGAATTTTTCAGGTACACATCTCTCCCCATAAAATTCATGCAATCAGGATGCTATTTCCATTCCAGAGGTAGATCCTGATTAGTCTAAGATATGTATAGTAATTTCTCTATGTCCTCCCCAGTTGGCACATCATTGGTTCAGGAGCTGAGGCTTAATCCAATCAACACTTAGCATCCTAAAGTCTTTGTTATTGGCCCAAAACTGATACACAATCTATCAAGTCAAACAACTATGTTTTTCTATAATTGATAAGTTTTCTCTATTCTTGCCTTTCTGAAGATAAAAAAAAAAAAAGCCCCAATCTTGCTGGAATGCTCTTGTGAACACGATGATGTATCTATCCTAAAATAAAGCTGTCACACCAAAGAGGGTAGAATCAAGAGAATCACAGGGAAATGGCACCAGAGCCCTGATTATAACACATGCAAATTCTACCAGTATTAATTTCATCAGGCTATTAAAGCACCATAAATGGATGGCTTAAAATAATAGGAACTTACTGTCTCACAGTTCTGGAAGCCAGAGTGCCAAATCAAGGCATAGTCAGGGCCATACTCCCTCTGAAGGCGTTAGAGAATAATCTGTTTCAGGCCTATCTCTTAGCTTCTGGTAGCCTCAGATGTTTCTTGGATAGTAAGTGCTTGTCTTCTCCCCATATGTATTCACATCTCTGTGTGTGTGCCTGTCTCCATGTCAAAGTTTTCATCTTTTAGAAGGACACCAATCATATTGGATTTGAGCCCACACTAATAATTGCATTTTAACTTGATTGTATCTGTTAAAACCCTACTTACTAATAACATCACATTTAAGGCTCTAGGTATTAGAACTTACAATCTCTTTGGGCAGACACAATTCAACTCATAACAGTACCTTACCTTTGGATTTTCTATTGCTCAAACAGCACATACTATTTTATTTTATGTAAGTCTGGGTTTTCAGTTACAGTTCATAATCCTATATTAATACAAGTCTATGCAAGGGGTTAACAAAATAGACTTTGCTAATCATGGTTGAGCTCTAAATTTTCTATCTACAGTGAGTTAAAACTAAAGGTATATAATTTTATTAGGAAGCTAAATATCGGTATAGGTGAAAGGGAAAATGATTTGCCAACTCATAATATGCCTCTTTGGCATAAGGACTGTCTTGAGCTGGTATTTTCTAAGAAATAATAGCAGACATAGGAAAAGATCTGAAAATCAAGTACAAGTTGCCCTTTTGTAAGGGACAATTATATTTATAAAAAAATCTCAATCTGTAATGGTGTCTTCCTCTCTTTACAAAAAAGAGAATAACTGAATCTCTAGAAACTTATCAATGGAGAAGGCAATGACTTTAATCTGAATAACTACCTTATCTTTGTTTGCTATACCATTTCTGATAGTATAACTGGCTCCAGCAATCCCCTAACATCTTCTTTCATAACTGGCTCCAGCAATCCCCTAACATCTTCTTTTATCTTTGGCTTGTGTTAGTATTTAAGGTGGTGGCTTGAGAAATTTGGAAAAGTTACTCAGTTTTCCTGGGTAACTTTCATGAATACAAGAGGTATACATATTATCAAACTTCTGTTTGTTTTTCTCTTGTTAATTTGTCTTTAATTACAATGGAGTCTAAGCCAGGAACCTAGAAAATGAAGGGAAAATATTTTCTCTCCCTAACATAGGTAACTCTATTTGGGTTTTCTCTTCATTCAGGTTAAAGAATTCTGCCAAGGTTATGTACTTAATTTTTTTCTTGGTTCTCACGTCCAGTATTGGGATGGGATGGAATACCACATGGAATAATGAAAAAAAATAAATGTTAACCAAAAGAGATTTTAGTAAAATAATATATGCCCAGTCCATACTCCATTGTACAGATGCAACTAGCAATATAGGATTATGACCTGAACAGTACTATTTAAGAATTAACCCTCATACCAATTGCATTAAAAATATTTGTGTGCTTTTTACAAGTTGCATAATACCAGTAAGAAATTACAACATAAGTAGAAAAATAATTCAGGACCTGTAAAAGTATAACCCTTCTCCATGACAGTGATATAAATGTAACATAAATAAGGCCCCTATCTATTTTCTACTGGAAAAGGTAAGTTTATTTTGAGTGATACGTAAGATAATTGAATTCTGTTGAATTCTATACTAAAATTTCAGTGTATGGGCATGTGTGTAGTGCTAAGAAGACAGGAGTCAGAATGTGATGAGTATTTAATTGTTTGGGCTACTCAGCATTCCTTCTCTCCTCCTGCTAACAATATTCCTTTTACATTTATTCATGTAAGTGATTCTCATAAAGCTGAATATCATAGCTCCTACTCTGAACTAGGCTAAAAGATTAGTCTAATTTCAAATTTCCTTTGAGAATTTGAAAATTTCAAGAGACCAAATCTTCTTATTTCAACTTCTCTAATGAAGTACTAGAAAGAATGTCCACAAATTTAAAATACTGATATCTCCTACATATCTCCTGTATTTCCCAGGCACTGGTTGCATACCTCTTTCCTCAGTTTTACAAGCTACTCCAATATCCAACTCATTTTGGTTTTAGATATATAAAATGTTATTACTTTTTTCTTTTGTTTGAAATGAAAGATCTTTAATTGAGATAGCACCTCGCACAGTGTCTGGTTCCCTTTTTCACAATTGGTTGGCATTCCTTTTTCTGTTTCAATACCGTGACTGTTTGAAAGACAAAAAAATAATAAAAAAGTAAAATAAGTTGATTTACTTTGAACATGTATGTATATGCTCAGTTGAAATTAACAAAATTCTAAGTGGATCAGAAAGGATAAGTAGAGATAACTGCTTCACTCTCATTTATCTTGCTAATAGCATTATATATCATTCTGAAGCAGTAATCCAAATTTAAGATTATTTTAAGGGTCAGTTGATCTCATGAATGAGCCAGAACTAGAATAGGAAATTAACGTAGAAATGTTGTTTACACAATCACTTTCAGCAGCCTGCTGATATTCACAACTCCCATGCTGAAAAATGCTCAAGGGGCTTCTCAAGGATTTACATACCAACATGAGGTAAGTTTAAGAGAAACATGACATGCACTCCCAGAAAGCACAGTTACAATTACAGGCAGCTATCAGGTCATTACATAATAACAAGTCAGTTGCTAACCATTCCCTACAGTATTCCCTATAGTATATCCAAGGTCACTCAGAGTATAGTTTGTTTCTTGGATAGTTCTTCTTAATCGGTAACTTCTAATTTAATAGTTCCCTTAATTGATAAAGATTCAAGACAAAATTATAGAAGTATGATCTTACTCTAAACTAGAGAGTTTAGGTGCTTAGAATCTGAAAGATTATACCCTTGTCTTTTTCTTTTCCTCTATTTCTTCTCTAATATTTTAGTTATGGATACATCATTATGGAGATAAATTACTTTTTCACAAATTATGTGTATTTGTAAGTAATGTGAACATAAAAATATTTTACCTGTTAATAACTCTAAGACATTATAAATTAAAAAGAAAAAAATAAACTTCACTTGTGGATATTTTTAGAGTACAGATAACATAAAAATTACAATAGAAAATTCACATTAAAGTATGAATCACAACTAGATAACTTAGACTAAGAGACAAAAATCTCAATATCAAAATATTACATATTACTCAAAATATCACTGCATTAAAGAGAAAAACTAAGGTATTAGATAGTTTTATTTCTTCTAATATTAGTTTTGCATATCAACCACTTTAAAAGTCTTTATAAATTTCAATATTAGATGCTTTTAATATTTTGTTTACCTGACAAACCATATTCAAGGAATATGAAGAGGTATCACTACATAATGCTTTTGCTAAAATAGCTTTCTCCATCAAAGTGAAAAACTCCTAAAATAGCCATAAAATTAATGATATTAACACATCATTTATGTCCTCAACTTTCAAATCAAAACTTTATATTTGCTTTATAATGTTGAACTGAGGGTTTACTGGTTAAAAGAAAGTGAAAAGGAGAAGGAATAGGAAAAAAAAAAGAAAAGAATGGGGAAAAAGAAACTTACCTTCTAAATCCAAATTGACTCAGAAATTTTTCCATTAAAAAATTCTTTCTCCCTAAAATAATGCATTGTTTTATGCCCACTCAAAGTATCATTATTAAGCTTCTATTTGAATTAAATACAGGTCAGTTCATTTGTATAAAATTATGAAACCCTTACAGAAATTTAATGTTTAATTTCAAATGTTTAATTTGTCCACTAGAGTGCACCATTATGATCCCATGATTTATAACAGAAATGAGTTGATGCATTTTTAATGTACATAAAAGAGAAATACAGTGTTAAAAAACAAATTGCAATTCTTAATTGCTACCAACCTCTAAATACATGACAAATTGCATGCAAATTAGATTTAATTTACCTTATGTTTTGTGGGTTCACAAAAGCCTTTTAAAAAGCCACCTTCAAGTATTTAAAAGTTCTGCCTATATTTTTGCCATCATCAGCATGCTCATGACAGGGCTTACTTTTACTTTTGTTCTTTTAAATAAAATGTGAGAATACAAAAATGAAAAAAAAAAGCCAATAGTCATATCTTTAGGTCAGGTGTATGCTGTTCACCTAGGAATATCACGGTTTCCTTTTGATTTAAACAGGAAAAAGGTGTTGGCTCATTTAAATTTCTCTCCACTGCTACCTTCTTGTCTGACAATGAAAATACATATTGAATTCTATAGCCACAATAGGGAAGGATAATGCATAGCTTATAACAGGAAAGGGGAAAAAAAGAAAAATATATAACGTATCCCAATGAGTTAATTAATCACAGAAATTGAATGGAGAGGACCTATTATGCAATGAAGACTACAGCTCAGGAAAAACACAGTTCCACTTATGCTTATTTCAGATCACACTGCTCAGCATTTATACCGTTCTTCCAACAATAGCTCTATCTTCTCTTTTCTAACATCACACACATCCCATAATTGTCTGTAGTCACTTTTTGCTCAGCTGGAATGTGATTGCTTTGAAGGCTAAATTCACACACTAGAGTAATTAACTACCTAATTGGTCTAGAGTGAATCTTATATTGTCTTCTATGATACCTTCCTATTCCCCATCATATCACTTAATAGAAGCTGCCATTATTTCCAATGCCCAAATCAGGAGATTTTAAGAGGCTGATTTATTCAGCCATAAGGGGGAAAAATGAAAGGACTAGAAATATTCTTTTCACACAGGAACCTGAAAATAGTTTAGGGCAGATTAGGTTTTAGAATGAATATCTTTTTGCTTAGGTAAAATGGAGGTTTCTTGGGATTGTAATCATTAGCCTGGGAAACTATGATACATACCAGTGGTTCTGACAATAAAATCTTTGACCCAGTAGCATCAATATCACTTGGCACTTGTTGAAATGCACATTCTTGGGCCCCACCTGAGTCAGGTAGTGCAGGAACATCTGCTCCCCTCCAGGATATTGCTCTTTTTCCTTTCTTCAGACCTCCCCCTATTTTAGCCATGGAAGGGTGGGGTGGGGAGAAAGGGCTGAAGGCAGAAGAATAAGCCAAAACCGGTATTTTTCAGCCTAGACACCATCGTTAGCTAAGACATTACCTTTGGCTAACTATAATATAATTATAATCTCATCTGCATTGCAAATACAGAAGCTCCCAACATGCCCCAGAAACCATGACAGTTCCAGAAAAACTATATGAGAAAGAAAAAGCTGGAACCCAAGCTCCCCACTACTGGGAGAAGACAACAGGGCTACATCAGCACCACATTTTCCCAGAATCTCCCTCTAGGGAAAACAAAAAGATCATAACCCAACCATCTTGTGTTCTCTCTCACTCTCTCTCGAGTAAGCCCACACTCTACACCCTTGAGTGTGCAGTTTTACGTTAATAGATTTTGAGCTTTCCTACTTGCTGTTCACCTTGCTCTTGAGTTATTTCTTATGGAATAGGACAAGAATCTAGTCACTGAACTCCCATGCTCCCCAGCTATGCATCTTACTCTTAAATTATTTCTCATGAAGTAAGATAACCTTTCTGGCAACACACCCAGGCATAATGTATCAGAAATGCTAGAAACAGAGCCCAGTCATCTGTGTCTGAACAAGCTCCCATACCTCCAGGGGTTTTAATGCACACTCAAATTTGGAACTGATGATGTACACTGTTAAACATTTTTGAAAAAAAAGATAAAATCATGAATTTCACAATTTTAAATAATCATGTGTCAGTTTAACTCATCAGAAACAAGAGAAGTAAGATTTTATAATTTGTTCAAGGAGAATTTGAGTAATTATAGATATCTAGGTAATAATAAATAATGAAATGAATTTACAAAAGATGTAAGACTACTCTACTCAATGGGCAATAATCAACTGCATTCCATCAAGCACAAGCCATTGACTTTTCTATAATCATTTGTATTATTATTGGTGTGAAATAGGAAGTGGAGTCATATTGAAATAGAACCAGAGTAGCCATTTCAGAGAAACTGCCCTGAACATCTTGTTGTCCTCATCTCTCAAACTGAATCAAACTGCCAACATGCCAAAAAGTCAGTAAGAAGAATATCCTGTTTGTAATAACTGATGAAGTTGCCTTTGCCAATGACCAAATTGCTAACCACACAATAAAGTACAAATTAGACTTCTGACTGATTACCAAATCTCAAGCCAATCTATGAAATATAAATCTAACTTTACCTCATCAAACACCAATAAACTCTTCTTTAATTCAACTTACCTCATCCTTCCTCCCTTTTTCTCATGAAATCTTTGTGTCCCTCTTCTGCAGGGAATGGACAATATTTGGGCTTATTCCTGAATCTGTGCTATTCATACATTTGATCGCACTAAAACACTTTTTCTTCTATTATTGCCTTTTTGACTTTTAAGTTGACATTAGTTTTCCACAGCCAATTTTCTAAAGAGGGTTATAACTAAGCCATAGTCACTTAGGAAAAGGTACTCTAGTTAATACACTTAGTATTTTTTTTTCATTTTGCTCATTTCAAGTGTGTGTGTGTGTGTGTGTGTGTGTGTGTGTGTGTGTGTGTGTGTGTGTGGTGTGTGTGTGTGTGTGCATGTATGTATATGTGTATCATACATATATATGTGTGTATCATATATATGTGTATCATATATATGTGCATCATACATATATATATGTATGTGTATCATATGTATATATGTGTGTATCATACATATATAGATATATATGTATACACTTTTATATATGATACACATATACATACACTTTTTTTCTTATAGTTTAGTCCACAACTGCTCCCTTAGAGTTAAGTATGGTTAAATATCTTTCATTTTGGAATTTCTGAGTCACCCTAATGCAATATGCCCATTTTTATACTTTTGCCTCAAATCTGCTCCCAGTTGACCTGTTGATCACTTAGTTTTGAGAGAATGTGGGAATGAAAGAGATTAAATGATGTTTTCTGAACATTTATTTGTCCTAAAAATAAATGTCAAAAACCAATTGTGAAAATAGGATCCCATGCAGTATCCTGAAATTTTCGTGTAGCAACTGTGGACCTGGAGAAGAGAGATTAATTTTCTGTGAACCCTGAGAAGGAATTTATCTTCTGAGAAAGGCTTTGGTCAACTGAAGGCCAAATTTTATAAATATTATAAAAATATTCTAGCAGCCATTTGCTAATAGGGGCTTCTCATATACTCTGTATACTGGGCAGAAACTCAGACTGAATTCTCAACTTCCCATACTATGCATTGCTTGTATAGGCCATAAGAGTCAACCACCGCAGAGAAACCCTAGTTTCCTCTTTCTACTAACAGACTGAGACCTGCACTGTCCAATCAGAACTGCATAATTTGGATACCTCCTTTACATAAAGTTGACCTGAGAACTTGAGGGGGAACTTTTGGTATAAAAGGCTGCTTTTCTCTTGTCTTTATGGAACACAGTTTAGGTTGCTACCTGAATCTGTGTCTCCTGGGCTGCAGCTCTCTTTACTCAAATAAATGCCTTTTTTTATAAAAAATTACAATCTAAAATTAATTTTGGTTTGCACAGATAATATCATCTGTAGATTATCTGGAAGGCAGGGAAGATCTGCTAAATGGGCAGTAGGAATGTTAGATAGCTGGTCAGACATGAGCAACAGAAGGAACAAAAGAATAGGGACCCAGCCTAGAGTCCACCCAAAGAGTACTCCAATGGTAGTAGAATGCTGGGTCCTTGCACACTAGGCAGAATTATATAGCAGCCAGGTGTCAATCAAAATGATCTCACTTGCCAATTACCTAGGAATGCCTTTGAGACCACCCATCACAGCCTGAATATAAGGCAGACATTCCCACTTATAGGTCTTTTTTTTTTTTTTAATCTTTTTGTGGTCCCTTTGTGTTGGTTACAGCACTGGGACCATGTGCCTCGTTGGGGCAAACTTTGTCTTTCCAAAATATACTTTTAGTAAATCTTTTCTAGATCTCAATGACCTGTGATTCTTCACTCTGTCAACTGAGGAAGAACCAAGAAAAAATGTTGACTACACTTCTGTGCTGCCATTATACCTCTCCCTCCCCTCTGCCATTGGGATGACAACGAACTCCAATCTGTCCTAATGGTAACAGGAATCTATCATGTAAAGGTAAATAAAACAAGTGTGCTGATATGTTATTGTATGCAATAATGTGAAGGTCTACAAAGGAGAACTGAGCAAATTCAATAAAATTCAACTGCTCCGCTTCTGTCAAAGTATTAACCAATTCATACTGACATAGGTACTCAAATTACAAAACTGAACCTGTCAATTACAGAGGGGAAAAAAAAAGCATTTATCATTCTTTCTCTAAAGATATCCATGTTCCATTTATAATAGTTGTCAATACCAAATTCAGTTTAATTAAGGGGAAACAGAATTTGCTACTTAAAAATACATATTGTTTTAGACTGGTTATTTTTAAGAAAGAGCAGACACAAGAGAAGCTCTGAAATTCAAGTAGAAACCTTTTTGTAAGAGAAATTTTTATATACAAGGGATATCTCTATATGTAAGCCTGTCTTCCTCTCTGTACCAGGAAAAGGTGGATGACTAAATTTCTGAAAATCCATCAATGAAGAAAGCAGAGACTTAAATCTGCCTAACAACCATACCTTGTTTACTGTGTTTTGCCTGTAAACCTCACTTAACTGGCTCTCTCCCGCCTCACCCCAAATCTTTTCTCTTTGGCTGGAGATGGTATTTAAGGTATCTGCTTGAGCCATTTTGAGAAGTTCCTTATTTTCCTGGGTATTTCCCATGCATACAGGAGGAATATATTATTAAACTTCTGTTTATTTTTCTCCAGTTATTTTTTTAAAAAATATTATTATTAGAGAGTCTTAGCCAAGAACTTAGAAAGGTAGAAGAAAACTTATTTTTTTTCTCCTACAGTAGGTAAAAGGAGTTATGAAACACAAAACAGAAATTTTGTTTTATTTAATTCTGCCTTGTGGAAGTTGTTCAAATGTTACTATTATGAGAATATGCTGTCATAACTTATCATCTGTGTGCACAATAAGAGAACTTGAATCTTAATTAGTTGTACAATAAATATTTCCTGAATTTGAGTAATAGATAGTCCAAAACCTAGCTACGCTCAAAAAAGACAAGAACCATGATAAGATTATAAATTAATAAATAGAGAGGGTGGGGCGGGAGCATGTGTGAGTGCCTTCCTGTCCTCTCATATTTCTGAAGAGGAAAAAATGTATTTATCTTTGATGTCTGTATATTTTTTCAGTGAATTTAAACTCATTTCAGTCAAAGGGTAGTGGTTGATCATAAATTCTATAAGCTTCATTCTCTCCAAAAAGCTCAGAGTAGGTCTGGTCTCATTATTCCCAGAACATCCTCTCTCTTATGTAAAAAAGAAAAGAAATAAGCTTCAAAGACATAAGCAGTTAGTCCACAAAAGTCATGAGACAAAAGGGTTGATCTGCTATTTCATTGTCTAGGCTAGTGTCCTACATATTAAAGACAAACGCTAAACTGAAATTATAGCTCCACAACTACTTCCCTTAAACTTAGATTTTATGCAGTTAATAGCTGACTTGGATTATAACATTTAATTAAGAACCAGAGAAATCCAATCTGCTATAAAAAGATGTTTCCAAATATAAACAATAATGTGCCTTCCCTAGAATGCTACACTGTTTCTGTACATTTTCAAAATAATTCTTCCTAATATTTATTCTGCTGTGATTTGGATTTTCTTTTTAAGGCTGCTTTGCAGGGATCCAGAAACTCATCATTTCCAGTTTGCACATATTTATTGCCTGAGAACACAACTCTAATCCAAGGTAACTGGTGCAGAGTTGCACAGTGTTAGTCAATGAATCCATGGTTGCTTTCTGTCATTGGCCACAAGCCCTATAAAAGTCAGAATTTTCAACAAAATACCATGCAGCTTTGTCATGGTCAGATGGCTTTACTTTTCATGCTTGAAGCAAGAACTTCATTAGGCTTCTTTTTTTTTTTTTCTTCTTCTTCTTCTTCTTTTGGGTGAAGGCCTATTTTATTTGCTTGCATCACTAGACCATTTGATTTTTGTTATACTGCTCTACTATTTTCACTACAAATAAAATCACATTTTTGATCTGATACATTTGAGTCCTCTAGGGCCTGAGAGGAAATATTCTTTATAGAAATTTATAGATTGCTGTAGTTATGGAGGCAAATCTTAAATATATGATCATATACAGAAGAGCTGAAAGATGCAGGTAGAAGGATTGCAAAATCCAACCAAGATATAGTGCAATGAAGTTAGCCTGTGATTTTTCTTTAAGTGGTTTCTGTGAAAAGCTGGAGGGGGTGAGGAAGCACTTGTCAGTGATTAAGAGAGTAAGAGAAATCCATCATGACCAATTCCATTTAGGGGCCTGGGAAGGCTGATCTCTATGTCAAATCAATTTCTAATTTATTAGTAGTCCTTTGATGTTATAGGCATCAAAAAGCAAATGCAAAATTTTATAAGGCATTATTTTGGAGATTGCACATAAGTAACTACATATTCTCATCCAAAGCTATTCAAGTTTCCTGATACTAAAGCTATTCAAGTTTCCTAATATTCATTCCTAGCAGTGTCATTTCTCTTGAAATGTAAAGTGAAATATCTGTTCCCAGTGATGAGAATGGTGTATTGAGTTGATCTTTTTGCCAGTTCTGCAGAATACTTTTCCTCCTGAAAGTCAGACAGTAAATTGGGTACAGTCCTTTAAAAAGACTCAAACAAAGCATACTTTGACACCACTGTAAACTCACATTTCAGAACTTAGACCTCTGTCTTATAGATATGTTTAACAATTTGCATACAAAGAAACAGTGGAAAATGGAACACCCATTTCAAAGGCTTCCTGATTCACAACCATGGTTTTGTATTTCATTTTTTTTTTCTTGAGGAGAGACCCTTTAAACCATGTCATTAATCAGAACTATTAATAATACTTTATTACCAGTTTTCAAAAAATATATATGTAATCTAATGAGTCATTTTGACCTACTTAATATTTAACAGTTTTTTTTAATGGAATAAGCTGAAAATAGGGCAGTTCAAAAGCTGTTATTTTCAACATGAAATCATGACCCAGTGGGAAGACTGTCCCATGAGTGACTTGTATTAACATTAGCATGCACTGCAGTTTCCTTTAAAATCCCCCAATGCAATGTGACTGAAAAACCAAAAAATGGCACTAGATTTCCCTGAGTCTGAGACACCTAGAGCAGTGAAGCTCCTTGGCATTTCTACTAAACGAAAGTAATTTTTCACTGTTTTGTTGTTATTGTGTTCTTGTTTTTGCTTCTGGATTGTTACTGGTGTGACCAGCTAAGTTTACTGCTTCATGTATTCTTGAAGATTTCACAATATGTGTATTGTCTATGTTCTTTGAGTTCCTGAATGAATGCTGGAGTAAAACTCTCTTACAGAAAAGTCACTCCTGATCTCAACTATCACTCTGACAAAAAATTAGCTTAGTCTTTATAGGTGCTCTTTAGAGTGTATTCCTCTCCAAACAGAAAAAAAAAAAAAAAAACTTGGATATTTGGCAGTGCTGATAAGGACACGGTTGGTGGTACTATTCTCTCCAAGCAAGTATTGAATGAATGCCCCAGGATAAAATTAGGACTGCAGTGCTTGGCGCTGTGACTCATATGAAACAAAATAACCAAAATCCTATATTTCTAACCAATTTATAAATCCACAGATACTTTGGAGGAGAGCAGTACCATTTACCTCCTGTTATTTCAATTTGGCAAAAGTAATTCTCTCTTAGCTGATTTTTTTTTATTATTCTGTTGTATTGTATAAAAATAGTAAATAGCTAGAATGATAATGGTACCTATTTCTAAAGAGCCTAATGGATTTTATAATTTTATCCATTAAAAAAAATATTTTCCCCAATGTCATACATCTTCTACAGAGTACTACCATTATTTTAACTTCGTTCATGTGAAAACTTGTCACAAAAGGGAAAAGCAGTTAGAATTCTAATAATGGCACCTAAAATTGACTGCCTTTTATATATCAGTGCTTACATATATGATCATTAGTCCTGCAATTCTGCAAGGAGGTGATTAGCTGCTTATATTCTGAGGTAAGGAGATTCAGAGAAAATAAATAACATTGCCAAAGCTACTCTACTATCTTATGGCAGAGCTAGAATTCAAACCAAAGAAAGGTCTTTTCATTCCAAAGACCATACTTTTCTATTACGCATTATTCATAATCTATCTTCTATCCCAATGTCCTAATACGTGTATAACTCTCTCCAGATGAAAAAGCCCTCACGGGACACAGCATTTGCTTATTTCTCTGATGTAAATATTCTCACTGTGCCCAACTTTAAGCTACCAGTTTCAAGCTATTGAACATGAAGTTGTGAAAACATACTAACAATTGGTGCTTAGGATTTGGTTCTAGTTTACCCCAACACAAACTGGATCATAATTCAATTTTTTTGACTTTCATACTTCTGATATGAGCTTGGGTCCCTTTTTCTAGGTCTTCCGGCTCTGGTAACCAGAATTGGATTCAACTGGTTCACTGAAATTAGCAACTCTTTTCAGGGATACTTTTCATTTATAGAGCTGCTTCTACTTTATGAGAAAGGCAATCAAATACAGGAGAAAGCACACTAGACAAAAAATAAGAACTCAATTTATGTTCCAAATCTGCCACTTGCGGGTCACAAAATGTGTGGAAGATAGGAAAAACACTTACCTTTCTAAAAATTGGCTCTAGGGTCAAAAAAAGGAAAATAGAATCCCCAGGCTTAACTGCATTCTAGGTGAGCAATATAAAATATTATCCATTCTGAAGTAACTTATAAATAATAACATGATAAAAGTATAGTTCATAACTGATATCAATGATTTCTCTGCTTCTTTGGGTTGGTCTGCCACATATTTCATGACCTTTTATATACCAAGTATTTAATTTTATCTATATATTAATGAGAGTATATCAGAAATGATGCAGACTCTACAGACTCAAAGAAATGACTGTGTGTTCAACCACCAAAGACATGTTTCTTCACATTTTTCAGCATCTCTAGGCCAATATTTGGAAAATAATGTAATAATGTAAAATAATGTAACTTTCTAATATTGTGCATATTTAATTTCTAAACAAGCTAAACAAGCATGTCTATTTATCAAGTTCAGGCAGGAAAAAGCACTAATAGTGGAAATAACATGAAATAACTTGCTTTTGTTATTTTTGGGCTCTTAAATACCCATAAAGAAGGCATCCTTTGCATTCATAGTTGGCCTTCAGACTTCTTCAGGTTCAGTTTATTTCCACTATGTTAATCATTTGTTTATCAGTATAATCTTTCCTCATCAGTAAAATTGTTTGGGTAGTTTTTTTGTCCCATTTGGGCTGCCAATACCTATTCAGCCATTTGGATTTGGCAGCATGGTTCTGTTCTATCATGTTTAGACCCTTCATTTCTTCACAAAATGGCTTTCATTGTTCTGCCTAGCCCTGTGGATATTGTACAATTTCCATCTACCTGGCAGAGAAGAGAGATAAGACATCTGCCCTGACCTTCTGAATATAGACAGGTTGGAGATGGTAACAGTAGGAAGAACCTCAGACTAACCAGAGAAAGCAGGAAGGTCTGTGAGGCTTTTCGTCAATAGCATACAAACAAAAAGCTGCTCCCTTTTTTGATACTCAATTACAGTTCTAGGCATGTGAGCACCTGTAGAAATCATGCTGTGAACATTAGCTCCTTCCTGGTTTGTGATGCACTATTTTGCCAGACTCCCTATTGGAGTTGGATTCTCTCCTCTACATACCAATTCCAAACTCCCTAACGATTTGTCAGTTGTGAATAGCTCTAGTAAAGCCGTTCCCAGGATTTCTCTTGAGGGAAGGTTGTTTTCTCTTCTCTCACAAAACCAAACGCAGATAGTCAAACTTATAGTGTGCAAGTATGGCAAGTGTTTGACTGGGTAGCTGAATTAGTACTCAAACTAGTCATCCACAGGTACTTTGCTTTTGACTTCAATAAAAAAAAGATCCAAATTCCCTAATTAGGAAAAAGAAAAGTAGTCGCATTTCCAAGAGATATTTACTCCTGTTTTCTGCCATAACAAAATGACTTAAACAAGAGAAATTTATTTTCTCATGGTCTGAATGTTGGAAGTTCAAGATCAAGGTGTTAGCCAGTCTGGTTTCTCCCAAGACCTCTCTCCTTGATTTGCCTTCTCACTGTGTTCTCACATGAACTTTTTTCCATGTACATTTATCCCTGGTGTCTCTTCTTCTTCTAATAAGGACACCAGTTCTATTGAATTAGACCACTACTCATAACCTCATTGAAGCTTAATTACCGCCTTAAAGGCCTTATCTCCAATAAAGTCAGTTACATCGGGGGTTAGAGTTAACATATTAATTTGGGGGGTAGATAACAATTCAGTACACAGAAAGTACTCTCTCAAAAAATGTCCCACAGTTATTGTTTGAATGTAGATTCCTGGATTGAAATCAAGACATTGAATCTGCTATAGAGAAAACTATAGGCCCAAAATGAAGTCACTTGTGCCAAAGCTCATGACACCAAACTAGACTGAATTCTTGTCCTAATTACAGTTTCAGTGTTTTCCAGGAATGCAACCTTAATTGGTCAGTTTGCATTTTTCTAGTCATTCTCAATAAGGTAATCTGTCACTTGAACCCTCTCCATCCCCCAATGGAATCTGAGAATTTGACTCATACATCCTAGCCTTACGCTAAGGAAAGGTAACTTCCCCCCTACCCCCGCCCCCGTTTTGCTAATACCTTTCTTGTCCTGCCCAGTTTCTACCTATAAAAGCCTTCCATATCATACAGCTTCTGGGCCTCCTCTCTACTTGCCATATTGGATGCTGCCTGACTGATGAATTATTTGATAAAGGCAACTAGATCTCCAAGTATACTCGATTGAATTTCTGTGCTTTAACAAATAAAAAAAAAAATTGGTGTAAACCCTGGGAATCTGAAATATTAATAACAACAAAACAAGGTTATTTTGCTCAAGAAAAATGGAAAACGGGACATTGGCTCTTCTGGCTCTGGCATCACACTCTATCTCTTCTTTCAAGACTTTTCTCCACTATACTATGTTCCTCCATGCAGTTTTTAAAGCTCTTCTATCTCTTTACTGCTGACTACCTTAATTGTTTAAATAGCAATTTAAAGAAAATAAAAGGGCAAAAAATTATAAAGTTTTTCTAATCTTTATGTTTACCTCCCACTCAATAAAGTTAAAGATTGTAATTCCTTTGAGTTAGGTTCAGTGTTTTTGTAGTATTATAGGTAAAACTTAGTATGATAACATGCCTGTATTAAAAAAATATATTTTTTTAAAAAATAAGAATTCCTTTCAATAACAAAATAACAACATATGCAATTGAAACACAAATGCTTTAACAATATTTTCTTTGTCTCATATTAAAAAAATATTTACAAGTAATTTAGAATCACATACTACAAACTTCTTTAATTACTCTTTCATTAATAATAAAAATAGTTAAAAATATTTTTTATTTTGGATTTTTCAAATAAATTAAGATGATAGACTTTACATAAAAGTTTTTGTTGATATTAAAATTATAGTTACTAATAAGTAGGTTCTAAATATGTATGAGATTCTGTATTGGCCACCGCCTTATATGATACTGTAGCTAATTTTTAGTTAAACTATCAAGTAAGAATTATTAGTATCATTTTCCTAAAGATTTTAAAAAAAGCCACAAATCTATACAAAGACTCCTAGAACTAATAAGTGAGTATAGAATTTGCAAGGTACATGGCCAATAAGTGAAAACCAGCTGCTATCCTACATTCTAGCAATATTCAATTGGAACTTCAAATGTTAAAAAAGACCATTTACAATTACAAAAGCACTAAAAATTAAATACAACACATAAATCTAACCAAAGATGTACAGGATCTGTATGTGGAAACTTACAATACTCCAATGAAATAAATCAAAGAAAATTTAAGTAAATGGAGAAATGTTCCACATTTATGGATTGAAGATTAAATATTTGCAAAATGTCAATTATTCTTTTTAAAAAGTATTTATTAAGAGTTTATTGTGTATATAAGATGTCAATTATTCTTAACATGATCTATAGATTTAATGTAATTCCAGTCAAAATCTCAGCAAGCTATTTTGTATTTATTGACAATCTGATTCCAAAATTTAAATAGAAAGTCAAAAAACATGAAATAGTCAACACAACACCTGAGAAGAACAAAGTTGGATGACTCACTCTACCCAATTTTAAGATTATTAAACTATAAGAATCTACACAGTGTGGAACTGGTGAAAGAATAATACTTATCAATGGGACAGAATAGAAAGCTCTATCTTTCACAAAGAAGTAAAATTACTTCAGTGGAGAAAGATGGTGTTTTTAATAAATAATTCTAAAACAAATGGATGTTCATATTTTTTTAAAAAATCTAGACACAGGTTTATTATTTCACAAAAATAGACACAAAAAGGATTATAGGCCTAAATATAATTACAAAACATCTAGAATACAACAGAAGAAAACTAATAAAGCTTTCAATTTGGTGATGAATTCTTAGATATAAAACCAGAAGCATAATCTATGGTATAAAATGATGTTTTATTTTATTAAAACTAAATCACTATGCTCTGTGAAAGACACTGTTAAGAGAATATAAAGATTATCAACAGACTAGAATAAAATATTTGCAAAATACCTATCTAAAAAAGAATTTGTATCTAAAATATACAAAGAAGTCTTAGAACTTAATAATTTAAAAAAAGTCATTCAAAACAAAGGCAAATATCTAAACAGATAACTCACCAAAGAATATATATATAATAACCTATAAAAATATATTCAATATGTTCCATAATGGAAATGCAAATTAAAACAACAATAAGCTATTTCTACATATCTATTAAAATAGCTAAAATCCAAAAAAACTGACAATGTCAATTACTCGCAAGGGCACAAAGCAGTAAGAACTCTCATTCATTGCTGGTAGAAATTCAAAATAATACATCCATTTTGGAAGACATTTTGACAATATTTTTACAAAGCTAATCTAGGTCTCACTATATAATCTACTTATCACATTCCTAGACTATTAATGAACCAATTTGAAAATATGTATCCATATAAAACCTGCATAAAAATATTTACAGAAGTTTTATTCATAACTTCCCCAAAACTGAAGTAGCCAAGATGTCTTTCAATATGTGAATGAATAAGCCAACTGTGGTACATCTAAATAATGAAGTACCACAGCCATAAAAAGGAATGAGCTATCAAGCCATGTAAAGACAAGAATGAATACATATTGCTAAGTGAAAGAAGCCCTTCTGAAAAACTGACAGGTAAATCAACAGAAATGGTGAACAGATCAGTGCATATGAGGTTTTTTTTTTTTTTTTTTTTTTTACTTAGGGAAAGAAGGATTTAATAGGTGGAGCATTTAGTACTTCAGGGCAGAGAAAATGTTTCTTATGATAGTATAATTGTGAATATATAACAATACAGATTTGTCAATATCTATGGAACTTTATAGTGTGAAAATTGAAATATATATATATATATATATATATATATATATATATATATATATTTAGGATGTCATGGAATACAGGATGAAGTGCAGAATATGATAGAAATATTGAACTGCATTAGAAATGTATGAAACCACCTTGTTGGAGTAGAGGGAAAAGGTGCTGACCTAAGTAACTTTGCAAATGAGTGTAGTCTCTAAGACTAAAGGCAAAAAGAACAGCATATGATCACTATACTACAGTTGATAAATTTGTTTCCCACAAAAGTTTGGGTTAGCAATTCAGACACAATATTCATCTACTGGAATCAATTAATTAATTAACTGGAGAATGGTGACAGCTGTTTCTCTCACTGTTGGGATGAAACTTTATAGATAAATAAGGGCAAGAGGCCATAATGATCCACATGGTAGAGTATTAGAAGTAGAGACATCAGCATAAACTCATGTTACTTTAACATAGATAGAGATAGGTATAAAATTATTTAGTGATAAGCCCATTTTGTATGCAAATCTTGGTTTCAAATACCATCCTCTAGTAAAAAGAAACAAGGCTCCATAGAGAAATTACTGATTGTAAGAGCGATTGACAGGAAATATAAAAGATGAGCTGAGAGCATCTTTTAGTACCAAAAAGAAAGGACATATTCAAAAAAAAAAAAAATCCACAGTAATGGAGCTATGTCAAAGGGACACAGGCACCAACCTAAAAAACTTCAACTGTCCAAGGTGGAACAATCTGTATCACAAAATAAATATTCATGAGTCCACACAGATTTAAGTAAAGTATGAAATGAATAAATACATATTTTAACTAACTTTCTAACTATTTCACTTTCAAGGTGATAAAATGTAATTTCCGCTCCTTCAGTGTGGTTGGTGCATCTTTACAGAGTACAAGATAAAAAGGAAAACAGGAGTAATTTTACAGTGGAGAAACTTGCAAACACTCCCTCATCCAGGTGATCAAGATTAGCATCAACAGCTATAATTCATGTTGATGGTATGTATCCTTTCTATGAAGTGATGAAATTGACACTTTACTTCTGTGATCCTCCTTCCTAAACCCATGAGCTCAGTCTAACCATTAGGAAAACACCAATTGAGGGACATTTTACAAAATACTTTATTAGTATTCTTCAAAACCATAAAGATCATCAAAAACAAAGTCTGAAGAACTATCTCAGCCAAGAGGATACTAGGGTACCTAATAGCCACATGTGGTTTCCTGGATGAAATCATGGAACAAATAAAAGACATTAAGACAAAATTTTAAAAATCCAAATAGGTAGGCACTTTAGTTTTAAAAAATGTTTACATGATTTGCTAAAAATTCTAAAAGTGGAAAGTGGCAGTGTATTGGTTAGAGACCACCAGTTCCTCTGACTTCGAGTCAGTTCTTTGGGCTTTGAGAGAAGAGCCCACATCAGCCTGCATTCCGCAGCCTCAGATGAGCATATCATTGACAGCTGCCAATAGTGGAGCTAAAATGCTTTCTATTGGCAAGAGTCAGATTTTTTAACAAGATTCTACTAGCTTTGTCCTCAGCTCATTTTTTGTGATGGATTTTTGGAATAAAGTAGGAATAAAACATCATATTGGGTTCAAATGCTTTTTAAAAGATTTTTCAAGTGACTTGTTTTATTAAAATATGTATTAATACTTCTGTGATTTTGATGGATTTGCTAATGATTTTTAAAAGGAGCATAGTTTGAAAATGGAATACAAATGATTTTTAATTATTCTTAATAAAGAATAAAGCATACATAAAATATTGTGATACTTGCAATCCTCTTTATAATCATCAGAGAAGTATCTTCTAGAATGAAGCTTAACTTTGCATGAGTTGTCACAGAATTTGCCAGATCTTGAATTTAGGAGCCCAGTGTAGGCCTTTCAGATATCTGCCACAATTACAGGTAGTTAGTGGCCTACTCAATTCTGCCCTATGTTTACTGGACTGAATTGTGGGATCAGAAAGTATTTGGCTTCTCTCACTAGCCTGCTATACACTGTTTGATAGGCCAGTTGGCTTCTGGTTCACCTCTGCAGGTTCCTATGGTGGCCACAGCAAAGCAAAATAGCTTGCAGTTTTTTAGTCCAAGCTTAAAGCCAGTGCCACATCCATAAAAATAAAATAAAATAAAATAAAAATCAAAGAATGTGGCTTGATTCTAGGCCTTCTTTATGCATCTGCCTACTCAGGGTGCTATTGACTTAGTTTGGATCTCTGGCACTTCTAAAACTGACAGGGAAATAGTATTTTTAACCTATTTAAAGTTATGGGGCCTTTTAAGAATCCGATGAATGCTTCGTATGCTTTTTTTCAGAGAAAAAGAAAGTACACACATTAAGTTTCCATTTAATTTCATGATGTTTTCTTTGATCCTACTAAAGCCATGGATGCCCAGTTAAAGTCGCCAGCCTTTGAGATTATTAGAAACCTTTCTGTACTGGATTTGGTTTAGAGGAAAGTACGGGCTTCTGCAAGCTCCCTCCCTACCATATGCATTCACCTTAGGTTTATGAACCACAGTAGTGGAAGAGATTTGAATAAGCCTTGCAAAAGCACATGCAGTATACATAGCATCAGTCTGAACTCATTCAAAATGTTGTGATATATCCACCATTTAAGACCTCCAAAAATGATGGGAACACTGCTTTCCTAAATCACTTTATGGAATATTTTTATTTTCCTCAGCAGTTCTTGGGAAATTTCTCATAGTCAAATAATTTAAGTTCCACTTCCATTCCTTTCCATAAATAAGATGATGAATAGAGAAAGAGGAAAAAACTCAGAATAAATTCCAAATCTGTAAATTCATTCTCCAGATATATACTATGTGGATTTAATAAAATAATAAACTATTGATATGAGAATAACATTAAGATTTCCAGTAGATTCTAGTACGTATTTATTTTTACCAAGAAAAAAAAATAGAGCAAAGGGTTGATTCCTTTTTGAATACTTGCAATAACCTACATTTATTATTATTATTAAACATGTGTTTGTTAAAGAACAGGGTCTTAGAAGTTACATAATGATGATTATCTATAAACTAAAATATTTCATAATTTGAACCATGTTTTTTTTCTCATTTTAAAAATCTCTAGAATGAGTATTTATTTGAAAAAACAATAAAAACAAATCTCAATTCATGATAAAATCACAAACTAAAGCTTTTGGAATTTATTACATGCTTCATTTATTTTCCATAGCACTTGCCATTTTATAACATATTATATAAATTTCTTATTCATTGTTATGATTATAAAGTATTTCCATAATTTTTTTCATTGAAGTTTACAATTGCCTAGACAGTGCTTCATGCATAGACGGTACTCAATAACTATTGAATAAATAAATAAATTCTTTCATTTATGTTTCACTTATTGGGATAAAGGTGAGATATGATATTAAATGACTCCAAGGTCTTCATAAAATTCAAGCTTGAGAGTCTATATTAAATTTTAACTATACACATTTAACAAAGGGAGATGACCAAGGGCTCAGGGTCTTGTCATTTCTAGGATCATCTATTCAAGATGTCATTTCATCTTTCATTATCCATGTTGTTAATTTATTTCTTTCTGCTTAAGTACTTTAAAATCCTCACATTCATGTTTTTCTTTCTGTGTAACAGAAAAATTTTCTCATTCACTGTCTACTCACATTATGTCTCAGAATCAGATTAACTGATAATCTGTTACAGGTTCCTGACCAGGGTTTAAATGTGTCCTCAGTACCTTCATAATAGTTATCTGATCTGTTCACCTCTTCCTATTTTCATTTCCAACAGCTTCTTTATTTGCTCATTATTTTTCATTTAAACTACAGTAAGTGGCTCTCTTGTTGCTTTAGCGAATAGCTGAGTGTCTATTATATACCCTGCACTGCTCACCACCTTTCTCCTCCATCTCCAGTTTCACTGCCAATACTTCCACTTGTAAGCTAATCTTGAACCACAGTGCTCATCATAATTGTCTTCTGATCACAGACCATCTGGGAAAAATAGAATATCAGACTATACCTCTTTTCTTTGGGAAGATGGTCTCAGTTTTATCTTCCTTAGTGCTATTTATTTGAAAATACATAAACATGTTAGCAGACATTATTGTTTATTAACTCTGGTGTTAATAAACACTGGGATCATCCTGAATGGACGTTAAAAAAATAGGTCTACATGAAAAAAAATAAAATAAAAACACAAAATTCTGTTAGAAAATAAGACCTGGCCTCAATGCTTCTTATAAAAAGCATGGCCCCGAGTAGGCCTGTCAGACATTCTCATAGGTGGTTACGTATGAGGCTGGCCTATGCTAAGGTGGCCTACATCCACCCATGTGGTCTTAACCCTTAAAAGTGAGCATTTCCCTTGTGGAATTTGGGAAGCAATACCTAGAGCTTTGAGGAAAACTTATTTGGTAAAGTCATGCTGACATGGTCTCTTTCCCATCATGTGTCCTTCCTCAAAGTGAAATAAACCTAGTACACATTTTAATCGGTTGTGCCCTAAATATATAAATGCCAATTTGATACCAAGAACATTGCTGTATCTTTAGTATAGATGCTGCAGTATCAGTGGTTCTCTCATTGCTTAGTCATATGGCTTGGCACATGCCTCATCCAACCTGACTTCAACTTTATTTTCCTGTTTCCTACAAAAGCAATTCCGATATCCAGAGCTGAGAGTAAAATACATTACAATCTGAGAATCACTATTGACTCCAAGCAACTTGTGGACAGAACCAAAATCTCCTTACTTTATACACAATACTTGACATATTGCAAGTTCTCAAGTTTAATAAAAAAATGAATTATCCACAAAGGAATACCTGGGGATCATATAATTCAGAGAATCCTGAGAAATATTACAAAATCTGTTAACGAATGACTTAGAGTAATAGAGAAAGAAATCCCTAAGTATAAAGAATAAATCTAAACATTACCAAATATTTTAAACTAATATAAAGTCATAGAATCTTCCAAAGAACCTCTCCATATAATCCTATCTAGCATTTTATTTACTGTAGACATGACTAAAAATCCTGACCAGATTACTGGTCACATAGTCTCTTCTCAACTTTTTAGATGATGAGTTAACCATTATTTAACTACTTCATAAAATAGTCTGTGTAACAGTTAGCTCTAATTTTATAATTATCTTCTGGATACTTTGTGAATATTTGTTTCCTACGAATTTATATTCATTATTTCTTCTTCTTTCTTCTATACAATATCTGCTTCCTCTTTCAGTTGATAATTTTTAAAAGACTTTAGAGATGATTTTAGTATTTCCCCCTATACTTCTCCTTCTGACAACATTAAATATAAGACGTGATTTTCAGACTCTTCACCATATGTCTGCTTTTCTGAACTTCTTCTGGTTGAAATTATTTGGCCTAAATCTACTTCCAGTCACCAATATGAGTGGTCCACCCCACCACCTCCACCCCTGAGATTAAAACATATGCAGAGAACTTTCAGATTTTTTCCCTTTATACCTGGGCTCACCTGTGTTTTAAATCTTAAAATGTTTTCTTAAGAAATAACCTATTTTACTGCTACCATTCCCTCCAAACCAATTCCAAATGCCAGTTCTGGAAACATAAAAGGGTACTGGCAAGCTTCTTAATTTTAGTTTCCAGTTTAAGGTTGGTTCTGACTATCTGATATGGATTGATCTGATCTAGGTAGACATGCCATTACAGCTATTCTGATGGCTTTACTCTTCCAGATGGCTAATTTGCTTTTGGCCATATACACAGGAACTACACTAAAAGATATGGTAATATATGATAAACTCCTCTCAGATCCAAATGTTCATTGGCAGGAATAAAATCCTGAAGCCAACCTGGGGCTTTTTTTTTTTTTCCTTTCTCCCAGATCATCTAGGCAGGGGGCACTCCAGAATTAAGATCCTTTGCTTTATTTTTCTCACATTACACTTTTCCATCATGCCACTGAATCTCCACGTGTTTCACTGTACACATCAAGCCTGGAGATCTGAATTTTAATTGCTACTAATTATGTGATCTTAGATTATATATAGCACCCTGCTACCAACCTCACTCTTTGCCCTCAATTGTTCTATCAGTGAAACTCAAAATTCTTTTTCAGCTATAAATCGCTGTGCCTGTCTTAGTCATTTTGTGAATTGGTCTGAATTAAATTTTGTTTCCCTGACTTTTGGGAATGGGTACTCAGGAAATGCAAAATCATTCTGAAACCAACTGCTAAATGGGTGTATTTGCACTGCCACCCAAAAGACGAGTGCACACAGGCGTTTACTATGAATAATTGTCAGGGAATATATGAATAAATTTTAGAGCATAAAGATAATTCAATCCTCGAGTTTTTTTCTTCTACTGCTTGGTGCTCACAATCCCATTCTGACAGATGACACTGTCAAATGTGTGGGGAGAACAAATAAGGAATTGTATGATAAAAAAGAACAGTACTTAGGAGAGAGCAAACACAAATAGAGAAGGGGAAAATGCCACTAATGGTGTAAGTAAAACCTAAATGCAAAGGAAACAGCGTACATGTAAATGATATGTCAAGGAAGCTTTCTATAACTGCCTGACAGCATTTTCTCTAAAGAAAACTAGTTACAAATCATTACCATTATAGCTGGTAGCACAGAGTAGCAGAAACATTTCACAGTAAAAGAAAATCAGGCAGGAGCAGAAGAACCCAAAATAGAAATAGAAATAATGACAATTTTACCAGAGGACAAAATGCTGTATCTCCTTTATTAGAATAAACCTGAATATAAACACTGCGCATGCAGAGTATGTGCAATAGAAAGGCACTAGTATTCAAACCTCCTGTTGCAGCCACATTTTAATCCAATTATGACACAAGGGAGAAAAGCAGAGAAATCAAGGATGTACTAGAAGAAATAAGAAGATTTGGGAGTGTAAGAATGGAAAGCTTGAACTGCTTACACTCCTAGCCTTTCCTCATGAAGACTCATATTTATTTTTCTGAAACCACTGAGGAAACGTGCTTTGCATACAAATAACAGACCAGCTAATGTATGGGGCTTTGCCCTATGTCAATATATAATGACAGATGAAATCAAATATCATGTAAATTGCAGATATATTTAAAAAGTGATAATTACACCATTATTTTCTATATAGGGGTCTTCTTCCTTAACTAGAGAGACAACGAAAAGAGATAAAATTACCAGTTTATGCTCTGCAAAATTACAACCTATCATCTTGAAAATTAATTTCCTGATGAGTTAAACATTCTGTTATTGGTGTGACTATTCTAAAAACATTACAAAAATATCGGAATATATGATTTCCTTCATATTAGAGGTATAAAACTAAAAGCAACAAATGAACAAACAAGACAGACAAACAAAAACTCATAGACACAGACAACAGTATGGTGGTTGTCAGAAAGCAGGGTGAGAGGAGGTAGAAGAGGGTAAAGAGGGTCAAACATACAATGACGGAAGGAGATTCAACTTTTGGTGGTGTATTTTAGAATTGTACACTTGAAACCTGTATAATTTTATTAACACTGTCATTCCAATAAATTTAATAAAAATTTTAAAAAGGAAAAAATGTTCAAATAAATGAATATAACAATTCAAATAAGTGATGACCATGTGTCAGTTTTTTTTAACTAGCAACCATCATTTCATTTTAAGATAGTATACCTATAACTTTCAAGTAAATTGCAATATTTTTTAAATTAGAATATACAAATATCTATTAAATGTCTTTTTGTCTCTTTATTTTTAAAATCTACTATTTTTATCTTCCAGTTATGGTCAGAGTATAAAGATAAATAAACATGCTTCTGGGTATTCCTTTGAAGAAATAGTAATTCTTAAATTTCAAAAAATGTTTTAAATATTATAAAGTCAAAGGTTTTAAATAATACAACTATAATATAATTGTTCAAGATTCTGATATATATCTATAAATAAATTCATGTCTAGATATTGATAATTTTCTTTTAAAAATTTAAATCTATTATAAAAGAAAAGAAAATGGGAGTCATTGTTCTTTTTGCTATAAGGAAATGGCATTGGCTGTGGTTTCTATTTACAATTGCTAAATACTTTCCAGTAATCTCATGTGATTGTTGGTTTTCCTTTAAAAAGTTTTGTATAGAGTTTCCAAATCAGCTATTTTTATGCAGCTTTTCCTCTTAGTCACAAAAATAGCTGAGTAGTTATTAATTAATCAAACTCTCATCTGACTATTTAGGTGATAATGCAATCATAACCAGAGTTTTATAATAACTAGAAAATTTTAGACTTAAGTCCCACAGGGATTTAGAGAAAAGCAAAGTTTAATTAGGCTAACTATAAAGATGATATCTCCTTGAAATGCCAACAATAAATTCATGTGGTTGACTTAGTTTGGTATGAATAAATATATTGGCTCCATGCAAAACAAAACTCCTCATTACTATCCAATATTCGACAATTGCATTGATCTTTTAAGATATTTTCACCACTCTCCTCTTCTGGAAAATGGTGAAACTTAAGTAACTCCAAATAAAATCTGTTAAAAGATGCAAACATTGTATTTGATCGATTGATACAGATTTGGAAGTGCTTCTCATCATTTTCATACTTATTAAATGAATTGACAAGTTTGACATGTGACTGGACGATGGCACAAAGGTAATATGGATGCAAAGCTTATAATGTGAGCAATGATCTTACGTAAGAGTGCTGTTTTCAAGTTGACAAGGTGCATGCACCAATAATGGTGCAAAGTGCAGGTCTGCTGATTTTTACAGATACAAAGACTTGAGAGTAAATAATTCAATCAACTGCAAATTTGTTTTTTGAGCAAATTCTATGAAATCAGGTGTCAGGGGGAGAAAGAAACAGAGAGACCAAGAAAGTCATATAGCCAAGATATGGAAGAAAACTAAATGTCATTGTTAAATGATTGGATAAAGAAGATGTAATATACACACAAAATGGAACATGACTCAGCCATACAAAAGAATGAACTCTTACCATTTGTAACAACATGAATGTATCTAGAGGGCATTATAATAAGTGAAATAAATCAGTGACAGACAAATACCATATAATTTCATTCATATGTGAAATCTAAAAAATAAAATAAATGAACAAATGAAACAGAAACAAACTCATAGATACAGAGAACAAACTAATGGTTGTCAGATGAGAGTTGGGTTGGGGGGCTAAGTGAAAAAGGTGAAGTGATTAAAAGTACAAATTGCCAGTTACAAATTAGTTACAAAGATGTAAAGTACAGAATAGAGCATAGAGAATATTGTCAATAACTGTATGATGTCAGGTAGGTACTACTAGATTTACTGGGGGATCACTCATAAGTTATATTAATGTCTAACAATATAAAATAGAAACTCCATATGCATTGAGAGATCACAGAGCCAAAAGTACTTCAGAGAAGACGCCTGAGCCCTAGCATTGCTAGGTGCTTAAGTCAGGTAGACAAAACGTATACGTTAGTTGATAAAATATGTATATTTAACTACAGTGGGATTTGTTAAATCCAAGCAGAGGATCTGTAGTAGGAAGAAAAGCCTACCTCTTCCTACACCATACACAAGCACGCTTATACACACACCACATACTTTTGACTGTCAGTGGTAAAATTTCAGTACTTAGTCACATTAGTGATTATTCAAAATAAAATTAAATAATGCCAGCTCTTCTTTAAAAGGAAAAAATCAAATAACATACAAAGACTCTTGGATTTAGACATTAAAAATCATTTTTTACCTCCCACGTTTTTCTTTCTTATTTAAAGTTCTGAACCTATATAAATGAATTACACATCTGAAACATATTTTCCCTCTACTTTCTATCCCTTTACCTATGACAACATTTTTCACTAATTTTAAAGCCTTCCCTGACACTCTTAGTCCTCAGAAATTGCTCTCTTCTGAATTTTTATAATAACCTTCTGTCTAATCCACTCATATATGTCACCTTATAATGATAGTTTGAATTTTTTATCAGATTAAATTTGGTCTCCAATTGGATTAGAAGTCTCTTACAGGCAGATGCCTAATCTTATATTTCTTAGCTGTCCTCAATGCCTGTGTAAATTGTTATACACATATTAGATTTTCAAGTTGTAGCTGTTTGAAAGGACATCATATAATACATAACACCTGTGTAAGGAGGCATAGCTAACACTTCTGAACCATTTACTTCTTGAAGCTGAGCCAAATGGTGTTTAGAGAGCTAATTCTTGTCAGCAAATTAATGTTTATACAGCACACTGTAATAATAGCACAGAGTTTTAATGAAAACTTAAAATGTAAATAAAAATACAAACTATTTAACTGAGAGAAATAATGCTATTTAGAAGCCTTCATAAACGAGTCAACACAAGGGCTATGCTAATCTGTAGTCATCCAGAGATACTCAAGGTCATACTAGATCACTTAATGGCCAAGTGACTTTAGATGAGCTACTTAAATTTCCTAATCTCTGTCCTCTAAATTGTACAGATAAATAAATACAGATAAAAATACAGATAATAACATGCAATTATCTATCTCTTAAAATTGTAACTACCAAGTGATATATGTAAAAATACTTGTAAATCATGATGTTCTATAGTTTCATTAGTTGTTATTTTGTGAAACTTAGAAAAAAAATGTTTAATGATTATATTAGCAAGGGTTTTCCCATGTCTAGTTACCCTTCTGAAGTACAGAAAATACATTTGTTCACCTTAATTTCTCCAGTGCCTAGTGTAATACTAGATACTGCACTAAAATTCTGTTTTAAATAAAACAATAAGCAAAACCAAGTGGTATCTCTGTAACAGTATAAGAGGAACTGAAGAAAATATAAAAATGCATAATGTAAATAGAATTACGTAGGGTGAAATTTAAATCCACGATTAAATCCATTTTGATTTGTCATATATTCATTTATCACTAAACCAGAGTTATAACCCACTCACATATTACTTTACATTAATAATCATAGCAATATTTAAGTATTCTTAGATTTCGATACTGATCTCTTTGTAAGTATCAGTAATTAGACTCATTACTTGATCATTGAGTTCAAGGGTCAGTACACATTTTCTGTAAAAGACCAGATAATAAATATTTTCCTTCTCAGAGTCACACTGTTTATCACAACTATTCATTTTTGCCCTATGATGTGAAAATAGCCATATATACTATGTAACAAAAGGTACAGCTGTGTTACAATAACACTTTACAGAATTTAGTGGTAGACCAAATTTGGTTCATGAGCTATAGTTTTCTGGCCATTGTTTAATAAATTACAACATACTTAGAAAGTAATACATAAAACTCACAGAAAATCTAGCATGTATAAATGATCTCAATAAGAGTCTATGATCTCCTGGATAAAATACATGGGACAAAGGCATAAAGGTGCACAGGTCTAAGCTATAATCATAATTTGGTACAGTCTGGAGAAATTAGCATCAGTGCCTTTCAAAGTAAGAGATGTGTCCCTCTGGGTGTGAGGTTGGGTGGGTTGGTACATGACCGTTCCTTATGATTAGTTATAAAATATTAAAATATTTCATTCATTTGTATATTATATATATAATGTACATTATCTAATGTACAAAAATATATATATAATTTTGTACATTATATATAAAATATATATAATTTTGTACATTATATATAATGTATAAAATATATTACTGCATTCTCATATTATTAAATATATATACTTGATAATAAATATACAATACGTATATTATATATATATATATATATATATATATATATATATGTCCATTTTGAGAAATTATACCCAACCTTTTTCAACTGATGTGTCAAGAAATTAAAAAAACATTTAGAGTCACTGGAGCTTAGATAACTAATTAATTCCAAGTTTCCGATTAAGATGAGTGATGACAGAATAATTACAAATATTATTGAACCCATAGTGAACTTGGCCAACATAATATTCAAAGGTAAAATATCCTTTATGTAGGAGGTAATGATATGTATTTATAACTACTGAGAATATATTTAAGCATCCTAAAATAGGAGTAGTACTCAGGAGCCTAAGCTTGTGACTGAAAGATCAAGTTCTACATTGAAAGCCAGTATTTTTGTTGGTCATTCAACATTTTCCCGAAAAATTAAAAACTGCCTGCAGCAAAATATGTCATGAGAGACTAAAGCAGAGATGGGAATGAGATGCTGATCATTAGCGAAAGCTCAGGAAGCAAGGTACAGAGTAGAAAAATAAAGACTGATAATGAATAATGGTGTGCAAATGTACACACACTCCACCACCAGAAACACACACACATGAGAGAGAGAGAGAGAGAGAGAGAGAGAGAGAGAGAGAGCACCTGCTGTTTGCATAGCAGCAACTCCTCTTGTGGGAAACAAGTAGGTGTAGCTATTATCTTGCCCTCTAATTTACAGGCAAATAAATTCTGTTTCATTGGTTTCTTTGGAGGATATCCATAATGTTGTAATGTTCTCCAAGTGGATTTCAAACAATCTGAGGAATTGCCAGCTTCTACTCTATGACATGCTCTGTTTCATGAAATCTAATATGAGGTGTGGCTAACTAGTCTCCAGCTCTGCTTTGTATTAGTTATCTATCTATTTGCAATGAACACCATGTTTCTAAGATACAGATTAAAAACATAAAATCCTAGCCACATAGTAAACGACCTATTGTGGTTTAATTTGATGCCTATATGATTGATTCAACTCAATGTACAAAAATCAGTTGATCATTAAAAACCAATTTAAAAATGGTTTGACCTCAAATGTATAATAACTTTTAAAGTTTGACACTTAATAAAGGCTGTAAATGGGTTGATTTCGTAGTGGCAAATGAGAAATCTAATACTAAAATGCCCAACGATATTATTTGTATAAAAAGATGCTGTAGCCTCATTTGCAGTTTTAGATACATATGGTAACTCTGTATAAAAACAATACATGACTGATCTACCACTAGTATTATGTCCTTTGAGAGTTTGTTTCTCATAGTATCTTAGAAGATGTCAGCAGTAGAACAATCCAATCATCCTCTCCTTTTCAATCAGTCTGATGGCTATTGACAGAAACTATATTCTGGAGCTCAGCTCTTCAAGTGGTAGTTCAACCTATGTCCCGTCTCAGTGATATGAAGTGGAAAATGCATCCATTTAAGATTAGAAAACTCTGTGCTTGGATTCATAACTCTGTCCCTTTACAAGGACAGAGCTTCGACAAATACTTCTGATGCTGTGACCCTCAAATAAAGAGCTTCTTGCTGATTGTGAGGATTGAGGTTAAATTTATAAAGAGACCAAGTCCTATGTCCACATATATACATTATCTTGAAGGGCTCAATGGCAGTTTTTCAAAAAACTTTGTAGTCTATTCTTTATTATATCTTATTTAGGATAAATAAAACAAATATATAAGCACAAATTTGTTCCAACTGTTTCTTTGAAAAGGTGGTTCAATTTAGGAGGTTGTTTGGGTTCAAATTTCAGATCTACTCTCTATAATTTAAATGGCCTTTCTATGCATAAGTTTATCCATTTGTAAAATTGGTCATATTGAGAGATTAAATGAGTTAATATACATTAAAAGTTTATAGCAGTTTCCATTTTTATAAGAGAATAAGATTATGGTCTTTGATATCTCAAAAGATTCAAACTTAACAAACCACCAGCAAAATATAAACAGTCTGTTTTTTTTCTCAAACATGTTTTAGAGTTATTTCTTTTTAGAAACCAAAAACTAATGTAATATGCTTACTAAGAGTTAGCAAAAAGTTACACTTTACTTTTTTTTTCAGCTAAACTTTATACACACATGTATACCTATTATGCTCATTTTATGGTTAAATCCTTCTCCTAAATGGAAATCTTCATTTTTATTGTGGTTCAAAATATCATTAGGATTGAATTTTATTCCTCAGAAGTTTTGAATTTACATAAAAGTGATACCTACAAGTATTATTACTAGATGCTTCAATTATGCTAACCCCCCACTTTTTTTTATAGCATCTATTAAAGATGTGGGCAAACTTTGTTCTCAATATTGATCCTTTTGAGTATAGTTTATTCATTATATCACCATAACTACAGCTTCCTATCAAACCTGTGCAGAGGGTTGTTAGGAAGGGAAGAAACTGAGAAGAATCTAGTAACACTAGAGACTATTATTATAAGAACTGATCATCCAGAGTGCCATGAGAACTCTCCAAAATATCCCTTCATGGAACACCCAGAGGAAATTAAGTGTTCATCTTGCTTTGTAGATAAAAATGAGTGATTCAATGTTTTATAACTGAATGAACTAGTAGAATATTACTGCTTAGCATTACAACAATTATTATGAGACAAGCACTTGGTGCCACTGGAAAAACAAATGTTTACCATGAAGGAAAATAAAAAGTATCATAGTAGTTTTTCTAAAGTGTATAATTTCATGTAAGAGTTTATAAATTTAAGATTTCAGGATAATAACATCCCAAAAGTACAATCTTTAAGAGACTACCAATGTAGTCTACTTCTTTTGGAAAGTATAAATTCTTTCCACGGTATAAACAAATATACTTCAGTATGTTATAATATGTTTGCAACATCTTAGGATGAATAAGCAATTTCCAAATTATGACATATATGTATTATTCTATTAATTTACTTATTCAACCAATATTTATGAAGTAACTAGTATGTAGTAAGAAAAATCCCTACATAATAACTTGTTTTCTGAAATGGTCATTTGTTTCTATAGAAACAATATTATGTAAGATTACAGTCCCATGACAATCCACAAAATAAACTTTATACCTACTAAAGTGCATTGTACCAGTAGGATGAATTAATCTCCAAACACCATAGGTTTCCATAGGAGAATGTAATTGTAATTTGTAGCTGTGATGAAAGAAATGAAGATGCTTTAAACAGAAGTAATTCCCAAATATATGGTTCCTATATCTTATTCATTTCCTTTATTCCTATCTGAAAAAATGTAACTCATTACGTGCATTTTATCTTCAGGAAGCAAAAATAACTAGAGTGTTACTGAACACAAGAAATCTGCAAGATGGAGATGGTAGTGAAGCCTTTCTGACAGTTAGTAAAGCTAATCAACCTCTCTTAAATTTAGTTTCCTCATTTATAAAACAGAAAAATTTTATCTATTTACCTCTTTGGACTACTGTCCAATACAACTGACTATAATTGGAGATAGGACCTTTAAGGAGGTAATTAACCTTAAATGATACATAAAGTGTTCTGCATAGAGATTAACCAAAATATACTCATTAAAATTTAGCTATGAATGGGCACGGTATTTATTTTTTGGGTGAAAGAAATGTTCTGGAACTGGATAATGGTGATGTTTGCACAACCTTGTGAATATACTAAAAATAATTTAATTGAATATTTTCAAATGGTGAATGTCATTGCATGTGAAATTTTATTATGCAAATTATCTTAATACAAAAATTAAGATTAGCTATGATTGTATTTATTAAAGTAAATATTATTTTGTATATGGAATAGAGATATTTTGATTTTGGTGTTTTTTTTTTGTCTTGAAATAGTATGGCACCCAAGACAATTAAATTTTTTTTGATACAATAACATCTAGCATAAGCTTGAATTATTTTAATTATACCATTACTTTATGTGATAATAATAAAGGCGAGTGGGATAAGCAACAGGAAGCATTATAAAAATGGATTGATAAAATTTGATGAAGTCAATGAGTTTAAAAATTACTGAGATTTCATGATTATAGTGAGTAAGTATACCTATATTTGGCTAAAAATGGAAAATACTGAAAAAAAAATAGTATGTGACATGACACCCAGTCTAATTGAGTCATTACTAGAAGAGCAGGCACTGGGAAATCAGTAGTACAGTCATCCCAATTATTTTGAATTCAGATTTTACCAGAGCGAAATTCTAGCTTCTCTGCATATATAGTCACGCTTTACTAAAATGTTGGGATAAATTCTGAAAAATGTTTCCTTAGGCAATTTTGTTACTGTGTAAACCTCATAGAGGATACTTATACAAGGCTAGATGGTATGGCTGCCTATACCCCTAGGTATATGGTGCAATCCATTGCTCCTAGGCTATAAATTTGTATAGTATGTTACTGTGCTGAATACTGTTGGCTATTGTAATGTGATAATATGTATCTATGTATCTAAACATATCTAAATACAGACAAGGTACAGTAAAAATATGATACAAAACATAAAATATGGTATACTTATATAGGCCACTTACTGTGAATAGATGAGTCTGAGTCATTGAGTGAGTAGTGAGTGAATGTGAAGGCCTGGGACATTACTGTACACTATTTTTGACTTTATAAATACAACACACTTAGGCTACACTAACTTTATAGAACTATTTTTCTTTCTTAAATAATAAACACCTTAGCCTATTGTACATTTTTTTTTTTATTTTTTAAACTTTTATTTTTTTTAACTTTTCAACTCTTTCATAATAACACTTACTTAAAACCCAGAAATACAGCACAACTGAACACAAATATTTTCTTTATATTCTTCTTCTATAAAGGTTTTTCTATTTATTTATTTTTATTTCTTAAGGGTTTTGTTTTGTTTTGTTTTTGTTAAAAACTAAGACACAAACACACATATTAGCCTAAGCCTACACAGGGTCAGGATCATTAATATCACTGTTTTTCACCTTCACATCTCGTCCCACTGGAAGATCTTCAGGGGCAATAACAGGCACGGAGCTGTCATCTCCTATGATGACAATACCTTCTTCTGAATACCTTCTGAAAAACCTGCCTGAGGAGGTGTCACTTTTTTCAGAAATATGTCCATGGTTGTTCACTTGGTGTGTTTGTTTATTTTTTATTATCAATTTCTGTGTAAGCAGATAATACACCATGAACATTCCTTTCTATTAATGAAAACCTTTCAGTGTTGGGGGTCCATGTTTTCAAACTTTTAAAGGAGTTTGTTGAGGTCAGCAAAAACTTCTGCTTAACCCTTCACTGTGAATTTTCTTGGGGGGGTCTTCTTTTTCTTCCCTTTTGCCTCTTCTTTAGCTATGCATTCTTGTTCCAGTTCTAAAAACTCCTTCATATTCAATTTCTTAGGAGCCACCACTAGGTGCTCCTTGATGTCATCTTCATCCACACCCAGGTTAAAGTTGTTTGTCATCTCAATCACACACAGCCTTGTTAATTTTTGTAACCTCCCCATTTTTGGCAAATCATTTGAAATAATGGGCTATGATGTCACTAGGCAATAAGAATTTTTCAGCTCCATTATAATCTTGTGGGTCCACTGTTATGTATGCAGTCTGTCACTGAACGGAATGACATTGTGAGGCATGTGACTGTATTAAACGAATACCTTGAGTAAAATAGGTTGATTATGACTCCTCATTCTGATTAATCAAATGAGATTATAACTTGCATGCTTCTTGAGATACATTCAGTAAACACTAATTATTTTCCTCTCTTTCTTCTACATTTATATTTCCACTTCAGATCCAATCACTTTGCCATTAATGTTCTACCTCTCCAACCATATTATGAGCAACATGAGGATAAAGCATGGTGTATTCATTGCTATATTAGTTACTACTTAATCCATGTACTATATGAATATTTATTGAGTGATTTTTGTGTGCCAGACACTAGTAGAAAATCCAAGACTAGAATCAAGTTTTCTGAATTCTGGCTATGGCTTTTGGGGAACGTGGTGCCCCTTGAGAGATACAGAGGTTACTCTTTCTTATTTATTTATTATTTTACTAAGGAAGGCTACTCTTTATTAAAAAAAAAAAGCAAAAACTTTAACTGGGGCCAAAGCATTTCAAGAAAAGTCATGGAAATATTTTAATCTGTGTTTCCCAGAGGTATTATTAAATCTGAACATTAGACAAAGGAGGCTGAAAGTCTTTAAAAATTTTCAAACTTTAAAGAAAAATAAAAAGACTTCTTTTTCAGTCTATCACACAAAGTGTGAACTATACAGGTTTGGCAGGTGGGAATAACTCAGTAAAGTATAATATTTCAAGGGCAGAATAATCGTACTTTTGACTGTGGGAGTTACTGACCTACTTCAAAAATAAAAAGATGTTGAAAAAATATTTCAAATTAAAAGTGATTGATGAAATGGTCTATTATTTAGATCTCTTTTTTTCACATGACAAGATATTCCAACACATGCAGAGAGTGAAGGACAATAGCTACAAAACTTTAACAGAAATTGTTCAATTTTCTTATTTGGGAATTCAAGGACAGTTCAAAATCACACTTCTGACTCAAACTGAGAGTTATGTACCTCACAAAACAGAAGTTTCAAGCTTAGTATATGTTATTTCACTCTTTATAATTCACTTTTCCTTTCCATATTTTGAAAATTTTAGGATTATTCTATATAATTGTGTCAAAACCTAAACTCTGTTTATATATAAATTAGTCCTTATTTGGTCTAGTAGCAAGAACTTAATAAAACTTGGAATTAACTAGGTTAACATGCTCGCCAAGTACCTAAGTTGTCTGTACTAGTAAATCTTTTAAATATCTGGGGAAATGAAGCCATGCAACAGACATTTAAAAAAATCATTTTTATTGCTTTTAGTCATCTCCTTTCATTTGCTATCAAAAAAAAAAAAGTTTCAGTATTATGGGAAATAACAAAATATTCACAAGCAACCCCAAAATCAAAGTATACATGAACATCAAAGCTCACCCTCAAATGACTAGACTAAATGAAATAAGTGACATAAATTTTAGAAAGTAGACTTTATAATATTGCATTTAATTGATTCTAAGATGCAAAGGTTTTTCATATGTTAACAACTCTGAAATAGGTTAACATCTTACAATCAATGACAACTTTTTATTGATAGTATTTTTCTTAGTAGCATATAAATTATTGTTATGTCATATAATCACCATCATCTATCATAAATAGTAATTTATCTCTTATACAAATGTACACTAAAGTAAAATCATTAGAAACAAATAACAAATATATTTTCCACCTAAAATTAAGCATGGTAACTAACTGTCCAGAGATAAATGTTATTCATTTTCATTTCTGACATTAGTCACAGCTATCATATACTATTTCTATAATCACATTTAATATACATTAAACTAGAGACAGTAGAGTTTGATTTCTCAATGAGAAAAACTCAATGAACTATAGTAAAAATGCACAGACCATAAAATTGAGTAAGAATAGACCTGGAATTTAGAATTTACAGGAGGTACTTAGGTGTAGTTATTAATTACTGCATAGTTTGAGAGAATTTTTAACTTCTCTCTTTTATAAAACAGAAGTAATTATTTTTTGTCTCTTTAGAAAGACTGGGATGCCCCAAAAGTAAAAAAAAAAAATTATTTGAAAGTGTTTCTTTGAGAAGAATTAATTACTTTAGCTACTATATTTAAATTATATCTCTCTATTGACCAATTCAGTGCTGAAGTGTTCAGTATGGGAAATTGATTTTTAAATTGTTTTGAAGACAGTGGCAAATTGAATTGTAAGTGAAATATGAAAAGTAGACCTTTCAAATTAGATTGTGAACATTTCTTTCTGAAACAGACACCAAATACTTATTCATTTTGATTGATATCATAAATTCTTATACGCACATGTTTTCAGGTTTATTTGAAATAATTGTAATTTAAAATTCTCAATTAGATTTTGATAATTCCAATAATTATCACATTTATTATTTTTAAAATAATTGATATGTACACTTTCTAGGAATGATTAGAAAGCTCCTCCAGATCATGAACATAAATCCAAATCTTCTTCATAAAAAATAATACATACTTCATTTTCCTAGAGAATCAGAGAGGGCATTCAGCTTATTCGACAGTATTATTATCATTAAGGAACAAGTTCAAATGAAGTTGGTTAACGGACCCTATCCTTTTTTTCCCCCACTGGAAATTAACCGATCATTTAAAAGACCGTTCTTAATCACCTTGGCCTCAGAATAATTTATAGTATAAAGTTTGGATGAGTCTATGGCCATGCCACACTGAATAAGCCCAATCCTATCTGATTTTGTAAGCTAAACAGGGTTGGGCTTGGTTAGTACTTAGATGGGAGACCACCTAGGAAGACCAGGTGCTATAGGTGTAAAAAAATAAAAAGTAATAGATTGTAAGCTGACAAGGTCCTTGCAATCTGTGAGGTCAATCAAGGGTTGCCTTGCCTAAACAACAACAACAATAACAACAACAAAACAAAAGTTTTGGATGGGCCTACATAAATCTAGGTCTATAATAAGATCATATATTTTGGCCTGTACTTTACTCTTGTTCATGAAGTCAAAGATCAAGGAAATGGTGACTAAAAGAACAAACTATCTATATATGACCAGGGTACCTACAAGTGGTAAAGAAGATGGCAGTTGAGCTTAAAGGAACAGATATGTCTACCACCTACCGATGTTCCATGTAAAACATTGTCATAAGAAGCAATGGCTTACTGGTTTCAAGCAAAGTACCAACATATATGTCTGAATAAAATGTCTAATAATAAATTGCTACTCTGTTTTCATTATTGTTGTGTGAATTTTAGGCATTGCACATGCAGCTTTTGAATTCAGAAAAGGTAAAGGTAACCGAGGACCTCTACTACACAGGGAATGGTAGCTCAATCTGTTAATTATACAAGCACTTCGAAACACTTTCTTGAAAGCATCATTGGAGTGATTTTTTTTTTCTAAGAAAATATTGTGACACAATGTTATTTTCAAAGATACCTATAATTCATGATTTAGAAAGTATTCTTATTTGTGAAAAGGTATCCTATAAAAAGTTTAAATTTTAAAGCTTATTTAAAATGTATTTCTCTAGAGTTTCCAGAATTGTGTAATTAGTTGATTTGGTTTTAATATTTTACTCCTTTCATATTTCTATTTAAATTTTTTTCTAGACCAATATTCTTAGTCAATTCAACCCCTAAAGAACTTATTATGATGGTTTTAATGTAAAATTAAAGCAGAGTCATTGGTGTTCAATGAGAACAGAAAGTCCTTAACATAAATTTGACATGATTTTTCCAGTTCTTAGAACCACTTCATGATGAGGTACTGAAAATCAATCTCATGCTTTTTCATAAATAATTATTTATTTCTTAGACTAATCTAAGAGACCATAGCAAAAATAAAATTATTTAAAAAATAAATGATACTGTTTTTTTTTTTTTTCCTGAAACAGGGCAGGGTAATTGCCCAGGGAAACATATTATCTCATTTTCCACTTCTGACATTAATAACTGCTGCCATATGGAGGCATACCATGTCTATAATCATGTTCGTTTTATGTAAAATAAGAGGTTGCAGAGCTTGACTTCTCAATAGAAATTATAGTAAGAAAATAAAATAATGGCTCTCATGGCAAAAAAAAAAAAAAAAAAAGCTACTGTGATGACAGAAAGCTAATTTTCCAGGCTTGAGAATTTCAAAAAATGTTTTGACAACCAACAGTAAAAAGCTTTCATCCTTATTTCACTCTTACACTAAGTGCCAGGTTTTTATGCATTTGTAATCATGGACTTCTTCAAATGCAAGAGTATTAGCATTACTGATTTGTTTTCCATTATCACATAAAGGCCCCTTATACTTTAGAATGTCCTATACACTGCTTTAAGATGCATTACAATAACAGTAAACTTCAGAGCAGAGTACTGTAAGCCTTAAGATGTCAGCATAGAAATTTGGAGAAAATAGAAACTATGTACAATCTGCAACAAAGAAAACAGGCATAGGTGAGATATTCTGTCATTTTTCTGGTTCTAAACAAAATCATGTATGAAGTCTTATACAGACACTTCAAATAGTAGAGGAATGCTTTCACTTTAATTGATTTAACTTGATTTATTCTCTTCCTTTTGCAGTGCTAAATCTGCAAAACAAAGTGAAATATAAGGTAAAAGTGTATAATATCTCATATATAGAGCATAATAGATTATTTCAGTAATTTATCCTGACATCTCAAAATGTCTGTCCATAACCTATATTGTCCCATATTTTACTTCAGATGCCATGGATGTATTATCCACATCATACCTGGATGTTACCTCTGATACTTGTATTGCAACATTAGAAAACAGATCAGTTATAATGGCAGGAACAGTCTTATCCCTTCTCACTACTCATGATCACTACTGAATTTCAATACAGATAACTAGCCAGTGACACCACTCCACATACAAGACAGCAAGGAAAACAAACATATTTGAGCAAGAATGAAAAGTGAGTTTACATGCATAGACTATATTAACTTAATGCAAAAAACACCAAAAGTATTCATCCGGAACATTTCAAAACCAAATTTACAGTGATTTTGTGCTGTCTGCTAATTACCTATAATTAATCAACAGTTCACATGAGTTGCCATAAAGGCATTATTTTTACACAACTGAAATGTATTCTCTCACATTAATAAGTGCATGTATACACAACAGCAGCCCTTATTTTTAATAGCCACTGTCCTCACCTACACATACTTCTTAATTTTTAATATATTAAAGCACAAAGGTTACACATGCTTCTTCTTATCTTTCCAATGTGCCCAGTTTCTCACGCTTAGTGTTGACACACCTGGGGTCATCTCATTTATCCCATCTTGTATGTTTTCTATACATCCCTCTCCATTGCATCTATAGCAAGGAAATCTTGAACAGCAACGGATGCCTAGGAGGCTTATAGCAGTAAAATTGTAAATTGACCATTCTCATCATATAACAGCATAAATACCAGCTTGAGCAACAGAAGAAATATCACACAGGCAATAATGTTATATCTTATAAGCTGCAATAATGGAATTGGGTACTAGTCAAACACATAGTGGAATAAGAAAAGTTACTAAGACATAGGTTGATATTAGATTATCTGACAATTCTCTTCCATCTCCCTCTCTTTTCCAAAAAGCAACCAACATTGACCATACATCATCCTTTTTCTTTAATTGACTGAAATAAGCTGTTCCCTAAAGGTACTTCTCATTCAGTCTGGGCATGCACTGTCAAACCTCAACAGCAATAGTTATCAGTATTTTCCTGTGTCACTCATTTCTCAGACTTGAAAGTGAAAAGGTAGAATGCAGCTTTATTCTAGGAGAATTTGGTCACTTTAAGAAGCTTTCCTCATTTAGCCACTTTGTATGTTCTAAATTTAAACTCTTAGAAAGTTCAAGAATTGAGCTATTATCCCAACTTTCTGGATGAGAAAACTGCACATTTAAAAAGTAAACAACTTATGCAAACATATGTAACTTCAGGATTATATTTTGAAAGGTAGTATAAGTATACTTGTCAAGAGGATGGGACCTAAAATCAGAGTTATTTCCTGGGTTCAAATTCCAGAGTAACTCCATAAAATAAGTGTGAACATTAACAAAGTTCTTTGTCCCTTAGTTTTCTCATCTGTAAAATAGGGATTAAAATAATATCTTCCAACAGGGTTAGTAGTAATTAATTTGAAGGCTTCAGGTCATGCTCTCAAGAAACAAATAAAACTTTGGAGAATTTATTTTATATTACTTGTGATGCTCACTTGAAAAGGCTGTCCTAAGTGGACAAAGTAAGTATATTGGAAGCCAAATAACAAGGCTCACGGTCCTTAGAGTTCTTTGGTTATCTTAGTATTTATTAGTAAAAGATTGTGGAGTTGGGGTAATTTATCATGTAATGTTTTAAACATGCAAATTTACCAGTTTCTGATTGTTAGAAGGAAATGGGTGGAATTCAGATTTAAAAAATAGAAAAATTTGGAAGATTCTTCACCAGAATTAATTTATAAGAAAAAAATGGTATTGTGAAATATTAGTCTAAGACATACGGTATACTCTATAATCTATAAATGCACACTATCATATTAAATAATCTGAGAATTCATCTAGTACACAAATATGTGTGATTTTTTAAGCAATTTTTCTCAAATATATGTGTGTGTTGTATGTAGTTAAGTATGTGTAAACTTTAATGTAATATTTTTTAGCTACTCTTCCAAATGATGCATTTGGGGAAATGTTTCTTAGGTGAGATTTAATTCTACCATTAGACAGATAGGTTTTCCTGAGGAATGATGTAGAAAAATGATAAAGAGCAACAAACTGAGAATGTGCTAAGTAGATGGCATTTCATTAAGTGCCTTTCATGTATTACCTCACTTAACATACATAAAAACTCAGAGTGTAGGTAATGTCATTATTCTGAATCCACAAAGAAACTGAGACACAGAAAATTTAAACATTCATCTAAGGCAGATGGCTAGTAAGAAGTAGAATTTGAACCTTGGCAGTCTAGCTGCAGTCTTTGCTATTAGACTCTATGCTCTATTATTTCCTTAAATGGGAAAGACAGGTGGTAAGAGAAGAAATTGTTTGATGGATTAGAGATTCAGGAATACAATTTAAAAGGATGATGATCTCAGAGCCATTGTTGGCTATTTGCAAGGAAGTCAGGAGCATGAAGTATGAAACCATAATGAGAACTTCATAGGATTTTTAAAACTCTGAGACTCCTTTATTATTTGTAGTTTTAATGCTAGGGAGAAACATAAATTTAAAAGAAATAATATACAGGTTTATGTAGTAACATAGGGAGGAAAAAAGAATATACATTGAACACCTCCTAACTGCACGTGTTCCTCACTGGCATAAATTATCTCACTTTATCCCATGTGTCTATAAATAGGGACTATCCTGCTTTTGTATAAGAGAAAATTCAGGTTGAAAATTATTAGGTAACATGACTATGAGTCCAATCATAAACTAGAAATAGAAATGTTTTTTACATTCAGTTGAAATTTTGAAAAATTTCTCCTACAACTGTGCCCAAGAAAGTGGAACATGTAGGAAACCAAGCTTGACTTGTAAGTGAGAGAAGCTCCAAGAAGCGGAGTAAGTATTAGCAGCCTACAAAGGAAGTACAAGTAGATTTCCTAACTGGAATGGATGTAAATAAGGAACAGAGATGTGAGAACTGTTTATGTGGAGGTGGGGGTGGGGAAGACTTCTCTCTAAGCAGATAACATGCAAAATGTCACCGAATCTGGAGGGATAAATTGTAACAGGGCAGTCCTTTTTTATAGCTGATGAAGCATCCCAGAGTGAACTTTCTGGCACATTGTGCATGGGTGGTATCTTAGCTTTCCTCCTTTGCTAGATACTTTTGAACAGGGCACGACCTGAATAATCATAAGTATCCCTGGACATGGGGAGCCAACTTAATATTGACAGGTGAACCCAAGATTTTAACGCAGAAGAACCAGCTTCCATGATAGATAGCTCTCTTTCTTGCCTTTCTTTCAGACCATGTAGTCAGCTTCTTACTATAGATGCTTTGCACAGCTCCCTTTACTCTCTCTTACATAGTAGATTTTAAAGGTGAAAGCAACCACATGAAAATAAAAGCTAATTTTATATTGGAAAACTTATTAAGCAATAGAAAATTGACCTCAAGTGCAGTCAGTAATCTTTTCCACAGCTGCAATATAGAGACTATATACAGCATATCTGTACACATCTGCAAATTCATTCTGAAGGTAGTTTTAGCTGCTATAAGAGGCAGCTTTGGAAACATGTCTATTTAAAGAAGCAGTGCCAACACCCTAACTGCAAGTAAGGCAGGTCGCATTACTTAACTGGCCATATTTTATAGATACACTAAAAAGGAGCACCTTTGTAAATTATATCTCAATGTTAATTAATCATGGATTTATTAAATGTTTATCTGTTCTGTTTTATGAAATACAAGTACATATACCAATGTATTTTAGAGTCATTTTAAATCAGTTGTTTTTCCCAGACTAATCACATGACAAGTGTGCTTTTTAGGCCTTATAAAATCTTCAGTCTTTCTCATTTTTACAACACTCATTATTTTCTGAAACTCACACTAGAGCAAGATATTTCATTTAAAACTTGCCATGGATTCTTCAATGCATTTTGCTGCCTGGGGTACTGAATTTTATGAAACATTTCTCATGAGTAGAAAACAAAAATAATTATAAACACAAATCAGATACAGAGAGCTTAAAATTATTACTAGAAGGATGTCAATATAAAAAGAACACTAAGTTTACTATTAATTAAAAAGTCCTAAAACTAATATCGATATTATTATAATGCTTATTAAATCAGATAGATAAATCAGGTCACAATAGCTGCCATTTTTGCTGATTTATTATCATAATTATTAATAGTAATAAAATACTAAAATAGCAATCAAATCCAAATAGGAACAAATTTTTCCTCAGATTTTGGGTGTTCCAATAGGTATTATCCATGAGAGATATAGGTAATATTAGTAGTAATAGTATCTATTAATAGTTACCAATTCACTTTGTCATATCTCCTGTTTACTCCTTAAGTGTTTCAAAATAAGTGTAAAATAAAAATTTCTGTTTTGTAGAAAGTAGTTTTCAAAATTATACTTACAAAATTTCAGAGAGATTAAATCTTTGTAAAGAAGAAACAACTCATAAATAAATCATTTTTTCCTGATAATTCACTCCAAACATTTTACATTCATGATATAACTACATATTCATTACTTCATACATTCCTTCAAAAGTATTTTTTTCAAAACACTCACTTTGTGTCAAATGTTAAGAAGAATAAGAATAGGACCTAATCTCTAGAAGGCAATTAAATAACAAACTAGAATTCAGTAATGTAAATGCCATAATAAAAGGATTACCAAGTACTGAGGGAATGAATATACAAATATATCATAGCTGAGGGATAAGAGAAATGCTAAACAAGAAACACATACCTTTGAATGGATTTCAAACTATTTTCACTTATTCAGCACTAATATCTGCACATGCTTTTATTACTTTTTATAATTTGTCCTTTTAAGTAAAGCTTGAATTGCTTCTTTATAAATATCTATACATTTCCTGATTGTTACAATTGTTCTTCCCTAAAACCACAACTCAGGATATATACTTTCAAGATCATTGCCATTGAATTATAATGTTTGCTTTAAACTCTATTATAATATGTATAAATATTTCAAAAGCATTTAGTGAGAAAAGCTTAAACAATAAGTAAATAAACCAAAACACCATTGCACTATGGTTTAGTTAGCCAAAAATAGTAGCAGAAGTTCACCCCAAATATCTGGAGGAAAATGGAAATTACCCAAGTGCTTCATTAAAGACAGGGAATTACATTATATCATCCCTTAAAGTCCTCTGTGGTATATAGTTAGTTTTTGTCATATAAGTTTTTCTGAGACATTCAAGTGGAAGGTCTAAGGGCTCACTGTCCCTCCCTGATTCCTCTCCCACACTGAGTTCTAATAGATCTTTTCTTCCTTCTCTCAAATGAGACCCTGAAGTCTTAGGGAACCTGACCCTTACTTGGAGCAGAGTCAGGACTGGTCTACCCCACCCTCTTCTGCATGGCAATTTATCATGTTCTTGCTTGGTGTTCTCAAAAATTTAGATAAATATGAAATTATAGCATTTAATGTCTAGGTATATACTCTAAAAATATTTAATTCAGCTTCACACTCACACACACACAATAGGAAGATATAATAATAGAAGTCAAAAACTTTATCTGATAAGTGGCAATTATAAATCTCATGCAATGCCATTTATGCAACTCATTATAGCCCAAATTATTAAAATAACTGCAATAAGATCAGTTTGCCATACTAATTGTATATATATCATTTTATAAATGCAATTTTGTTGACATTGTCTTTGTTTTCTTTGTATGTAATTTACCTATTTATTTGTTTTTTAAATATGCATCTAGTATACAATAAGATTTTTGAGGTGTACAGCATGATAATGCATACATTATGAAATGATTTCCATAATCAAGTTAATTAGCATATCACCTTACAGTTACCATTTGTGTGTGTGTATGTGTGGTGAGAACATCTAAGATCTACTCTCCTTCATGTATGACATTTAAGAATTATGATTTCATAACAAAATTTTTGATACTCATCTGCCAGTTTATCCAAAAATCATTATTTTAATTCAAAGTTAACATAGTAAAACATTAAAAATTATTTGTTCAAAAGTATTTTTAATCCAAGGTGTAGGTGGGGTCATTTAAAGTCTATGAAACAAAAGGTTTATATTGGCCCTTAGCATAGACTATAGTTCATTTCTGCTATAATCTATCAACTCATTTCCTGCATTGTGTTCCAGCTATACTCAATTTTTGGCAGCTGCATCACACATTTCAACTTTTGAATGTCTTTCTATACTCGGGGACTTCAGAACACATTTTTTCCTCCTTAAATATCTAAAAAAACTCCTCTTAATCATGCTTTAAATCTAAGTTCAGTAAGTGCCTCCTTTGAAATATCTTTTCTGAACCAGCCTCTCCTCTGCATCTCCAAATATCTGGAATATAACTCTGAAATAGTACTACATGTAGTACTTTATTATGAATGTTTCTTCTATTGTACATTGGGCTGAGAATTCTTGAGAATGGGGTTTATTTTTGTTTTATTTTGTTTTGTTTTTCTAATGCTCAGAAAGTACTCTGCACATTAGGCACTCAACATTTTTGACAAATTAATATTAGTCAATAGTTCACATTTCTAAAACCAAATGACGAGTAAAGTGAAATTTAGTATCTATTACTGAAGTATGCTGCTAATTATCTAGTCCATTTTACTCTACTGTTTTGACAATGGCTGCAGCATAATTTTTTTTATTATTATTAAATTAGCTAGATAGCTAGACAAAAGCTAAACTGAGAGAGAAATGTCATCCCTTCAGTGGAAGTGTTATATGGAAAGCACTACACAGTATTAGAAGGCAAGAAAACAGGAGTCTTGCTTTTCCACTTTTACCCACACTTTCTATTTCTTCATTTATAAGATGAAGTAGTTAACTTAGATGATTCCTCAGTTTTCACAGTTCTGTGATTCTGAAATTTGGTAATTTGCTCATCTTTCACTCCTGTCAACTTGAGTTTGTCCAGTTTGCTATTTTCTAAAACTTTAGGTTGTTAATATCAAGACATCTGAATTACTAACATGTTCATTGCATAATTATTATCTTACATGAGAAGTTCCTGAAATACCTGCCAACATTTTTAAAACAAAAACAGTACAACAGAAAGCAAAGTATAGTCACCCAGGGACCCAATCTGAGGGATTCACCACTATTTTATGAAGCCACCATGTAATCACATGTGTTAAGGATTCCTGCCAGCAGAAAAAGAGAACAAAGAAACTCTTATACTTCATCTTAAATATTTTTACCTGGAAATGACACCTATCACCTCCACTCACATATCATTGCCAAAGCAAGTTTCATAACCACAAGTAACAACAGGAGGTGAGTGCCCAGAGAAGAGTCAGGAATCTTGGTTTACCACATATTTCTAAAACAGAAAGAAAAGTAATTTTTTATAACCTGCTCCTCCTCCCCCAACTTCATCTGTGTATATTATACTATGGCATTGAATATAATTTTACAATGTTTTCAATAAATTTGAAAACAAATTTTCAATTTTATTGAACAACAAATGTTCTAACAAGGTTTCTCCTCTACCACTACTTCATGCAGAAAATTAAGTTGATTTTTAATTTTCAAAAACATAACACAATGCTGTAAGGTCTCTTTTAAGTAAAATTTTGATGTCAAAGGTAATCTATATTGTTTTTCAACAATAGTTTAGTTGGCCTCCAGAAAATTATCACTTTAATAATTTATTGACCACACTGATGTTTACAGTCTATCTGTTATGTATGAGAAGCCAGCCTATTAGGTCTAGAGTTGTAGGTCCCAGGCAGAATTCGTTATGCTTGATGATTAGTGCATGGAGTGAAAAGTATAGCAGCACAAAGACTAATTTACTGAGCTGTGAATGTGATGCAAAACATTTAAAAAAGAAAAAAAAAACTGAATTTTATCTCAGATTAACGCAATAGGTGGAGTATGAAAGGACAATCCCGATGATAAAAACAGCATGATCAAAGAGACAGTAGTAAGAACATTTGAGGTGTATTTAGAAAAGAGTAATTGACCAGTTGAAGTAGAATGAAAGTTCTTTTCGTTTTATTTAATTTTAAAACATAGTGGAAAATAAGCTGAAAAGGAAGTGTTAGGCCAGAATATAGAGGAATTTGAATGCCAGCTATTCAATATGAAATGTCTATATATCCAACCAAAACTGTTGGCAATGCATACAGAAAGGGAAAGGAGAGTAGAAGATACAACAAATGTTTGTAATTTATCTCATAATGGACAGTTTTAGTTGTATGGTTGACAAAGAAAAAAAAAATTGTGAGTCATTGTAAAAGACAAGATATTAACTGCTTAATTGTAGGGGAGGAAGAAATCAAAGATGATAAGAGGTTAAGCCTAAGAAACCAGAACACATTCTGAAGAATAAAAACATAAATTCTGAAAATGCAGATGTTTGTGTAGGACCTATAAATTAACCTTTAAAATGTTAAGACTAATAGACTAATGGAACTAAAAGTAGACTTGGCAAATAAAAATTGAATAGAAAATACTGACCAGGGTGTGTTGATTAACTTTGACACTAGCTGTGTAAACGAGGGCAAGTTTATGTTCTGTTCTTAACCAGTGTCCTCATTCGTCCAATAAGAATGATAACTATGACTTAATTTTATTTGTTGTGAGAATACATAAGATAATGCACATAATAGTATCTGGCACTATTCCTAATAAATGTGTAATAAACTTAAGTTGAATTCAGACTCATAGGCTTTTCATCTATTTTTCTACATAGTATTTGGTAAATGACTTATATAGTATGTGATCAATAAACATGTGTTGCCTTCAGGACTGGGCAAAAACAGACACTAGGACTAGAATGCCAGCTGCAATATAATTAAACTTATTATCTATCCTAGATTATCCTTGAAGACATTTTCTTCATTTCCTAAATGTACTTCCAATTTCTGTAGTTCATTCTACTCATAAGCATTACCCTCTATATCCAGTACTATTAATAATTTCTTTACTGTGGTTGTCATCAGTCTGATTACTCAACTGTGTGGTTCTCTCCATTTCAGGGCAAATGGTAGAATTACAGTTTTCGGCTCCTTTGTGGTTGGGAGAGTGTGTGTGACCAGTTCAGACTGGTACACTGTGATAAGAAGTGACATGTGTAGATGTTCAATCAGCCTAGTTCTTGGAATGAAACCAACTTACACCATGAGCAATAAATAAACCTTGTTATTTAAACCAATAAGAGTTTGTTGTTATTGTTGTTGTTACTTAGTCAAGCCTGACTAATATATTCAACTTATTGGTAGGAGACTCCCTTCCAGATTCACTAGTCAAAAAATCTTAATACCTCTAGTATCACAATAATTAGCGTGTTGTTTGCATTATCATGATTTAAAGATGAGCTAAGGCACTATAATAGAGTGATATATCAAAAATTAACTAGTAAAAAATAAAAAAAAATAAAAAAGAACTTAAATATGTTACTATATTATTTAAGGAATTAGCCAATCTGATCTCTTAAGAAATTAAACAGGATGCTAAAAAGTAATTTTCTATAAGCAACCTCTTTCTGTTATTGCATTTAGATTTCTTGCCTCTGGAAAGCTATATTACTAAGAGGAGACTATTGTACTCTCATTGGGATGAAGAGGGCTGGTGAGAATGATGGGCTGATTTTATGGTAATTAAGGGTACAGTTAATATTAAGTTGGCTGGCTAATAGATATTCTGTGGGGCAAAATATTTTTTGCCGTATAAAATTTGTCAATATTCTTGGTGTAGAAATCAAATGAAATCGCATGTGTTATTATAATTATCAAATACTATTGCATTAAATAAATATCTTATCAGGTACCTATTATTTCAAATGAATTCCTTCTGAAGAAAGTCTTGACCAAGTTTGGAAAACATAAAGCAGAGCAAACATAAATAATCTACTTTTACTTAAGCAACTTTAGTTCAGATTTTCTACTCAAGTGATGACTACTTATTATTATAATCATCTCCTTTGACCCAAGTCATATTCAGGCAGATATGTTCACTGCTGGTATTGGTACCTGACAAAGAGTTGAATGACAGGGTATCTGATAATATTTCCATGGCAATTTTACTCGTGGATGAGAAAGCCAGGCCCCTAGGGTTCAATTTTCTGAAACTCATGGGGAGAAATAGAAGCTAGAAAATGAACTACTAGTTACATATTTTTTCATTGTTGCAAGAAGACTATTTTGGAGAATAATTGTGACGGGAATAAAAAGACAAGGACAAGCAGCCCCAAACTGTCAATATCCTAGCATCCGTGCAGCTGCTTTCCTGATATATCAATGACTTGCTCCAAAGGAAAAAAAAAAAAAAATATATATATATATATATATATACACATATGTGTGTATGTATATATGTATGTATGTATGTATGTATGTATGTATGTAAAATGGAAGAAAACTCTATTTTCTTAAAGACAATGTCAACATACTTGGTATATTGGGTAAGGAAAAATGTAGACAGAATTATTTGTTTGTTTACCCTTAAGGACAGATGGAATTTCCCTACAAGAGGGTCACAACACACTGTTGCAAAACTTCTATTAAGTATTTACTGACTCAAAGTTGAAGAGAAAGCATATACAGTCTCTTTCATGTAGCATTAAGTCCAATTATTATCTTCTACATTCTAGGATATGTGCTCTCATTGCACAGAACTTAAAATTTTACTTCTCACCACTAACTTATGAGGTTATTATTGTTGCCATTCCAAGGGATGAGAAAAATACCTCAGGGGGTGGAGTCTTTTGTTCAACATTGCATGACTGTGAAGTGGTGTCACAAGGCTTTTACATCTGGTTCTACCTGACTCTAAAATAAATGTGCTCTTCACTATAACACATAAGCCTCTCTTGCTCCACCAGAGGGGGGAAAACACCCAAAAGGCAAACAAACAAACAAAAATCCTAATAAATGAAAGAGTAAATCCAAGAAAAAAATCTCAAAAAATAAAAATAAAAAAGAAGAAGAAGAAAAAAAAAAACACGAGAAAGAGTGCTTGCTTGAGAATTTTTAAATGTGGAAGGGGAGGTGAACGATTTTCTCTCAATTTGCCTCATCAATCAAGGTCATTCAGAGGCTGTATCTCACCCAAAAGAAAGCCTGCTGAATGTGTATCGACCAGTGTAATCAGGAGAAGGTTGGCAAACATTAATGTGGGAAAGTTACCTAATACAAAAATAATTCCTGGCTAATTTTGAGAAAAAGTAGTTAGATAGTCTTGACTACCTCTTCTTTTTAAATACTAAGTTGAATTTTATCATTAGAATGTAATTTTGTAATATCCCATATAGTTGATTTTTAATCCAGCTAAAGCTTAACCAGAATTTTAGTAAAATCTTTTAAACAGACTCTCATGAATTGGCATACTATTTATTTTGCATTTGATCTATGAGGATTCTCAGTTTGTTCATAAAGTGTCATTCTGGACTCAACACCCAGAAAAGTCCTGAATTCTAGGGTCATCTACTTCCCTTATGGCCTTACGTACACTTACTTCTTAAATATAAAGTATCTCCTTTACTTTATCTGTAAAATGGGGGGAACCAATGTTTTAGGTTTTTATAAGGGTAAAATTAGGTAATGAGTGCCTTGGCATTTTGTGAATAATTCTTTGCAAAGAAAAATGGTAGTTATAGATTGTACACTTCCAATTTGGTTTCTCATTTGGTTTAACTTTGTTATTGTAACAATTATTATTCATTTCAATGCTTCTTCTGAGTTTTTGTCCTCTTTAATCACTCCTTTCTCAGTTGTAATTTGACAACTGAATGAGTAGCAGTTTGCCGAGTTTCTACTATTCACTCTAAATTTGTTGTAATAGAAAAATCAATACATTCTGCAGATGAATTGATCCTAGAATTTAGAAACAAAAGATCTGCAAGTAAATCTCTACCTTTGCTACTTCCTAGCTTTGTGATCATGGACAAGTCATTTAGCCTCTTTGAGCTTTATTTATTTATTTATTTTCATGTGTAAAGTAGAAATATAAAAATTCAGAAATCAGGAATGTACAGACAATGATATACTCAGCTTAGATGTATTATCTTTTCCTTTATCTTGCATTTCAGCTCTAAATCCAGCAGGTGTGTTCTCTCCTATGCAATTTCGATATACAGGGCTGATTAACTATAGTGTTTGAAAGCAATTGTGAGTAAACAAGGTAGACAAGAAAATGAATCCTGAAGGAGAGGAACAGGCCAGATTTCCCCTTTTGTCCCAAGTGCTGTTTGGCATTACTGAAATCGACAAGCCAGTTCTCTTTTCAGAATGACTAGCTGTGAGGACTTAACTTCCTTTGTGAAGCCAAGAGCAGAAAAGCCAGGAAAATAACAGGTCACAGCTGAGCTCCCAGGTTGCCTTGGAGCATGTACTTTTCACAGGAGCCTGATTTCTTATTGTCTTATGCTCATTAGTAACAGATATGGTGTGTTTCCCTTGCTGAAAGCAATGGACATATTATTTTTATAGATATATTTAATGTGCCTGTTCAACCAATAAAATGTTTATCACATTTATGTTAAGTTCTATACTTGGCATGATTATGTATGTATGTATGTATGTATGTATGATTTAGAGTAAATCAAGGTTGCTGCCTTCCAGGAATATCAAATTTAGAATGAAAGAGGGCCAGATACGCAGTTGACTGCTTTACAGCTAAGACAAATCCAAGTTGCAGAGCAGGGTATGATTAACCCTACCCACATTGTAGAGAGGCAGACTTCTCAGATAAAGTTAATTTGGGCATTTCCAAATTATAAAAGTCACAGTAATGGAACAGGAAAACTAAACTTAAACACAATACTAGTGTGCTAGATTTCAATACTCTCATGAGCCAAAAGGTAATTCAGTTACTATGAAGAACCAGAACAATGACTCTCAAACATTTCCCTGCTCACCTCTTCCTGGATTTCCAAGATGACCTAGAGTGTACACCTTCTCTTAAAATAATTCCCCACTGATGTATGGTCAATATAGATCAGTTTTCAGGTATCTTAGAGCTAGTCTCCTTCTAAGCTACATGGCTAAATTTAAAAGCTGAAAACTTATAGGAGATATTTGCCAACAGTGGCGATTCATCTTGCCCAAACACTGGAAAGATAACTTTGCCCTTGCCAACAGTCATGTGGGGTTGTGAAGAGACTATTTCCGTGACACTGAGTTCCTTTAGTTTCAACTCCCACTTTATTCACAATAAACCTGCAGAAATCGAAGTCTTCTACAATGCTTAAATATTAAAACTATACCTCACTGCTTTAAAATATATATATTTCTCCATGACTGTCAGTACTTAGCTGTGCACCACAACTCCTTTTCAGGACCTTGGAAATCTAGTGGAGATAAATGGTAGTAGTAGGAGCAAAATTAAATCTGGTGGAAATGGTTCATAAAATCTAAAACAGTCCTAGCTTAAGTGAAACCATAGAAAAAATATTTCTGCAAATGAATTAATACATCTCCTCTTGGCAAAAAAATCAAAAAGAATTTTTAATGAATGCCCTTGCTCCTAGCTGCCCAGTTGTTTAAAGCTAAAGATGCATTTGGGAGCTCAGAATGAAGGAGGCTGTGTAGTGAAATGGTTAAGAAAGAACTCAGACTTGGGTTTTGACTCCCTACTTTCCAGTGCCAGCACCAGTCCTTATTTGTGTCCTTGGACTATTTACTTAATATCTCTGGTCCCCAATTTCTTTATCGTTAGAATGATTACAATAATAATGAATAATACTTGAGTTTAGATGAGTTAATACCCATAAAACTCATAAACTCCGACCCATATAAACATTCAAAATTGTTAACTATTACATAAATACCTTTCTCCATTTTCTAAAATGATTTATTTTGCACAGAACTTCATTCTCTATACATCCTCAATTCCTTTCTGAAATATGGATAATATATAAATTTAATGGAAAAAGCACTAGCTACAGAGGCCAACAGATCTGGCCTTGGCAGGATCCACTACTTTGTGTGGCCTTGGCAAATATATATAATCTTTCTGTTAGTTAACCTATCTCTAAAATGTCTTTTCAGAGCCATTGATCTAAAAATAAAATAATTTATATCAAGAGTTGCTCAATATTTGTCTGTTCCTTCCAATGCCTGCTTTGCATACCTCACTGTTTTTTTGAGGTTTCTTTCAGTCACAAGGTGGGGACAGCAACACCCACCTGGCCTGGGATATAGTTGAAATAGCTGCAGCTGATTTTGGAGTTCAAGCTAGCAGGTAGCCCTAAGGAGTACTTTCATTTCCAAAATTTCAAGCACACACTTTTTGATTACATGGGAGGTGAGAAAAAGAGACAAAAATGAATTCAGAACACAGGAATCTAAATTCAAAAATCTAATTCTGCTCCCAGGAAGAAAGATGGTAAAGAGACACTCTGCAGTGCTTGGAGAGGGTACAAGTACAAAATAAAGGGCCAGATTACAAAGGGGTTTTGGGAGGGAGGATAGGTATAAGTAATAACAGGCAATCAAGAACTGTTTTCAGTGTTTTTCATAAACAACTCAATTGTTTTTCACAACAATCCAATGAAGTATATGCAATTATTGTCCTCATTTTACAAATGAGGAAACTGAGGTACACAGAAGTAAAGTAGCTTTGTTAGGTCCACACCCAGGCCACCTGGCTCCTGTGTGCATATACTCATCATTTTAACACCATGCTGCCTCTGCATACACACAGACAATTTGCTACAACTGCTGATCAATAACTCAAAGGCCAACCTCAAACTCCAACAAAGGACTTAAGCCAGAGACTTTATGTTAGAGATAACAGAAGTGGTGTTTTTCAAATTTTTCCAATGATAATGATCACCTGGGGTGTTTTCTAAACATACAGATTCTAGACACCTTCCAAGACCTAGAGGAACAATCTTCAGGGAGAAGGCTAGGGACAGCTATGGTTGACAAGTGCCCCCAGGTGAGTACTATAATAAGGAAAGTCCAAAGGCAGTTCTTCTCACACTTCAATGTGTACATGGATCACCTGGAGGTCATGTTAACACTCAGCTATGGGACCTGAGTTTGTTTCTACATTTCTAAAAATCTTTTGGGTTCTGCCAATGCTGTTGGTGCGCAGACTACATTTTGAGAAGCAAGGCTCTAAGCAATGACTCAGCAGTCTAGGATGTGGGACTCATTCACTGATAGCTATAACCTTGGCCTTTTACTAAACAAAATAATCACCTGGGTTGTTTGTACAAAATGCAAATTCCAGTGTCCATTTTTACAGATTCTGATTTGATAGGATGAAGATGCTTATTAGAAATCTGTTTTTCTTTTTTTAAAAAACAACTAATCCCAAGTAATTTGATTCTAATGCAGATAGTCCTCAATCCCACCTTCCACTGATAAACACTGAAAATGCTGTGGAAATCAAAGCACTCTAAAGGTAGAAAGAACAGCAGTGTGCCATTATAGAAGTCATCCAATCCCTTGGTTTTATCACCCATAACCTGGAGAGAATAATGTGTGTCTTTATAGAGTTGTTAGGATAAAATGAGATAAGACATGAAAGCAAAGAACAGCTGAGCCACCCTATTCAAGGGGTCAAGAGAAATAGGATATGGATCCAGCAAAGAACCACTTTCAGCCAAAGCAGCAGAAAAGCTTTCCTATATTTTCTTGATTCTTAAGCTATAAAGGCAATTTACAAAATCACTACATTCACTCTATCCACTTACTATCTATCTAGGCAGGGCCAATAACTGTCTGTTATTATAAAATGATCTCTCTCTCTCTTTCTTTCACTCTGTATTTATACATTTTACATACACATGTACAAATATATATGTATATATATGTATATATGTATATATACATATATATACATATATATGTATATATATATGTAGAGTGAGTTCACATGTTTATGCATATGCTTGTATATATAAAACATATAAGCTTGCAGATATAAAATATACAAATGAATATATAGTTTAATTTTATAGGTTCCTTGAGAATTTAAGGACACATGTAATATAGCTAACCTTTAAAACAATGCTAATGTAGCTCCCACAATGACATTTTAACACCTTTTCAATAATGTATATTCTTAAATGTTAAGCTGATTCATATGTTATATTCCCATCTTTTAAATCTCGAGTTCTACTTAGAATATCAATAGAAATGTGGAAAGATACCAAATTTTAATAAGGAATTTTGTAATAAATTACAGTGGTCTGCTATTATTACTGTGTCTTGAAAGTTTCTTATTTTTTTTAATGGGAGAGGGTCTTCAGTTTCTTTCTCAGACTATGGTTTATTAGATTAAAAAAAAAAACTTCAAAGTACTCTATTTCATAACCTGTAGCAAGGACAAGACTTAAGTTGACACCTATTATAGAATCAGCAAAAATATGTGGATGCGAAAGAAAAGCCATACACTATTTTACTTTACTGTACCTAGATGTTTTGTAATGTGCATTATCCATACATAAATAGTGTAAGTATACAAATCGAAATCAAGTGAATATACTTCCCATATGTTTTATGTCACACATTTAACACAGAGTTATTTTGTGAACATGCATGTATGTAATGAATATTTATTGAATTATATAGGATGTGAAGTGTAAGGAGGAATAGGTTCTAGCACATCCTGAAATAGTAAACAATTTGAATGAAGTCTATAAAATAATGTTGCCTATAGATAATTAGGTGACTGAAATGATTTCTGCATCATTAGTTACATTGTGAAATTTCAAAAATAGACCCCTTTGCTTCTTAACAATTTGACCAAGGCATATTGGAAATTAACCCCAAATTTTCTTTGTCTTAACATCCAAGATTATGTTCACTTTCAACTTTAAACGAGAGCAACATTAGAGTAAAACATTTAAAATTACATAAAATTTGTTGGAATTTTATGAGTTTTTTTTCCCCACTTAGAGTTGATGTCAATTTCTATAGATTTATTTCCTTTTGAAAACTAAACTATGTTAGACTGAATTATAACTGGAATAATGTAACACAAGTAGGGTTATTGGCAATATTTAAATTGAGTTACTTTTTCTACCTAGATTCCTTTTAAATGTAGGAAAAAATGTATATCATAAATGAGGAAATCAAATATATACATGTGTGTGTAGCTTAAAGCAAATATGTTTCTGGGTAAAATGGAGTCATCATTATCATATAACCTATGGCTGATCCTCTAAAACACACATGTAAACCAATAGTTATTCATCTGAATAGAACTCAGGAAGTAATTTCATTGATTATGAATATAGGCAAGAAGCTACAGTAGTATTACAATATCTATATTTTGATCACCAAAAGAAATTACAGGTATTTTCATATCACATTGAGTTGACACAGATATCATGAAATACCATTTGTATCCATCATTATTTCAAAATTACCATATTTAATTAACAAATTGTCAGGTTTTTTTGTGAATCACATATTTTACTCTATCACAAAGTTGTTATATGTCTATCACAAAGTTGTTATATGTTTTACTATGTATTCTCTACACATTTAATGTTGTGAATGTTAAAACATTTTTCTGAAAAGTCTATATGCTTCACCAAAGTAATTCATGGCACAAAAATGATTAAAAACACTTGTTTTGAGCATGAGTCAAGGTCACGCCACTCTTGTCTTGAAAACCCTCCAATTGCAATCTATGCATTTTACACAGAGTGAAGTCTCTGTAGTCCTTTGATTCTTCATCACCATTCTAGCCTCATCATTCTGTTTCTCAAATATATTTAGCATGCTTCCAACTCAGAGCCATTGCTCTGGCTACTCTTTCTGCCCAGAATTACCTCCTCTCATATAATATCATGCTATACTCATTCACCTCCCTCTAGACTTTTTTCATATGTCACTTCACTCAAGTCTATGCCAACTATCATGTCTCTCCATTCATACAATCTGTTTTCCTTACTATACTATTTTTTTCCATCTACCCTCCCTTAGAATATAAATAAAGTCCATTGCAGCAGGATTTGTGTGTGTTTCTTTGTGTTTTCTGTTTCTTTTAATGAGGTATTATAATATATTTAAGGTGCTCAATTTTTGTGAAATGAAAAAATGATATGTAAAATTAATGACACTTTCAGCATGGTTAGTAAATTGCCCTAAAATCATAGATTACCTTTTTTTTTTTTTGATTGCTAAATGAGAATTTAGACAGAAAATTGATACTATTCCTTTATCCTACTGGTTGACTAAGGGTGTCTTCCGAAGATGTTCCATATTCCCCCCTTTATCTGTGTAAGATACATTCCCAAATCCCCAATGGATGCCTGGAACCTCAGATAATATCAAACTCTATACATACTATGTTTTTTCCTATACATACATACTTATGATATTGTTTAATTTACAAATTAGGCACAGTAAGAAATTAACAACAATAACTAATTATAAAATGGAACAATTATAAGATTATTCTTTAATAAAAGTTATGTGAATGTGGTCTCAGCTAATAAGCACACATTTTTTTCTTTAAAATTTTATGAATGAAAGATTTATTTCTACTGAAGATCTTAGCAATGAAAATAAACATTTTTTCTTTCCTTAAAGTCGAGGATTTTAACTTTTTCACTTAAAGGAAGCACGTTATGGCTTCTCTCCATTGTCAGCATCACTACCCTTGCGCCTTAGGGTCATTGTTAAGTAAAATAAGGGCACTTGAACACAAGCACAGCAATACTTGTGACAGTTGATCTCATCACTGAAGAAACAGGTACTACGTGAAGAAAGGATCCAGGAGCATCTACGGCATGGAGACACTGGAGAAAAGGATGATCCATGTACAAGTGGGCAGAACAAAACACACAAGATTTCATCACACTACTGAGAAGGGCACAAAATTCAAGACTTATGGATTGTTTATTTCTGGAGGTAATTAAAATTGCAGAAATAAAAAAAAAACAGATCAGGGTTGTGGTGGGCGCTACAGTATTAGTTTTCTAGTGTTACTGCAACAAATTACCTCATATTTGATGGCTTTTAAAACAACAATTTATTCCCACATTTCTGGAGTCTAGAGATCCAAAATCAAGTGTTGGCAGAGCCACAATCTCTCAGAAGGCTCTGGGGGTGACTTCTTCCTCACCTCTTCCATGGCTGGTGGCTCCTGGTATTCCTTGGTTTGTAACAGTATAATACCAACTACTTGCATCTTCACATGACCTTCTTTCCTGGGTGATCAAGTCCCCCTCTCCTTTCTCTTATAATGGAACCAGTTATTGGATTTAGGACCCATTCTAAATGTAGGGTGATTTCATTTGAGATCCTGAACTATATCTGAAAAGACTTGTTTTCAAATGAGGCCACATTCACAGGTAGTAGTGGTTAGAAGTTAGATAGATCTTTTTGGAAGGCAAAATTCATTACAGAAGACAAGAAATGATCCAGAATTCTTTACCTAAAGAAACTTGATCTTTTTCTATACCTTGCCTGCAGAAAGGGACATTATGCCTTCTTAATATTTTTCTAGAATTATATGCCTCATTATTCTGGAGGATCTTCAAATCGATTGTGAGGAAAACAAAAATGCTCTGTTATTACTAAAAGTGCTTTTAAAAATTTAAATGGGAGAAATGGTGGTGTGAAGGACTCTAAATCTCTACATAGTTAAAATGACTAAATGCAAGTTTACCTTAAGCATCCAAGCTGAAAACTAAATAAACTATCTACAAACTGTAATGACATTGGAGAAAAAAATGGTAGGAGATGTCTAATGAATGGATGCCACTTTCTTTCTATAGGTGCAATAGTTAAGTGGTGGCTAGCCAGATGGAGTTTAGAGTGCAACTCAGATCACCTACCTGTTAGATTCTAATGACAACGATTAGGGAAGCATTAAATTAGAGGTTACATGTTCAATGGTTAAAGGAACTTTTAATATTATAGAGTACCTCCTACTTGCCAAAAGAAAATAATATATGCTTCACACACTTGATCTAAGTCCATAAGAATGTAAACTTTAAAGGACTGTTCTTTTTGTGTTAAATGTATTACCTAATTTTATTGACTATCCTATTATCAAAAGTGATACAGGGAAATTTCTATTTGTGGATTCAAAATGTCAAATGTGCAAGTAAAAAAAAAAGTAAGCAGAAAAAAGACTTGAAGGTATTAATTGGCTACAAAATCAAGTAAGCCAAAATATAATATAACAACTAATAAATCTAAAGCATTCTTAGATTGAATTCTTGGAAATATATACCTTGATTGATGGTGGTCCAGCACTACATTTTAGTTCAGATCACAGCTATGATTTGGTACTAAGTTCCAGGCACAATTTTTTGAGGATGGACTTTCTAGTCTACAGGATAATCAGGAAAGTAAAGATTCTGAGAAATATACCATTTTAAAAACAGATGAAGGAAGAGGAGATACTTAGCTTGGGGAATACACTCATAAAAAATAGCATTTTATTAAAAAAATTGTACCATGGTCAAGAGAAAAATAATAAAATAACAACAATAATAACTAACAACACAGATAAGCTAACTAGGAAATGAATGCTGCAATAGTTAAGATTAGAGTTTTGTCTAAGAAACACTAGTTAAGTAAGAGAACTGCTGAGCAGTGAAATAGACTGGTTAGACACTAACTTTCCATGGTAATGATAACTAATGTTCTTTGAAGCGTTTGGCACTGAACTAACTGCACTACTCCACTATTGCAATCAATCTCAACAACAATCTTATAAGGCAGAGGTTATTATCTCCATTTCCTGGAAGAGAAAATATAAATGATTTGCCCATGGTCAAACAACCAGAAATTTTAAACTTTTAGCCACATTTATATTCTTGGCCTTCTATAGAACAGTGGATTAAGCACATCTGTTAAAGAGTCTTTTAAAAGGACATCATGCATCCAGAGTGTAGCACATCTGACTTCTAAGGTTAATACATGAAAAAAAGATTATAACAGTTCTGGGAGTAAGAGTAGCTAAACTATATTGAGTAGGTAAAAGGATAATTTTTTGAAGAGAGTGTAAACATATAATCCTAACTCATACAAATATAAAATAAATGTTTGTCAAAGATTTTTACTTAACTCATTAATTAATAAGAGAACCAGTAAGACATTATAAAACTCATTCCCTGAAGAATTTAAACGCACACACACACACACACACACACACAAATAATAATAAAATGAATTTACAAATAGTTGCAAAACTAGTGTATTCCACAGAGAGAAAGAAAAATCAATTGTATTTTGTTAGAACAAAATATCTTTCCATGTCTTCCCAGATATATTTCAGCCTCTGCAGATGTTTCAAAGAAACACCAAAGGAATATTATTGAATATCTACCACATGCAGTACTAAGCGTTTTACACTTTATGACATCAAAAAGAGCAACAAATAATTTTTGAATGCTTTCTGTATGCCAGACTTTGTGCTAACTGATGTATGTACATTTTTATGTAGTATAATTTTCCTACTAGTCATATGACAACCCAACAAAAGCAATAATAATAGATCTCAGTTTGCTCAAATAGTTACTAAAAGTTAAGTACTTGTTCTACGTATTACCTATTTTAATCTTAATAACCACTGTTGTGATTTAAGTAATATTATTATCCCCATTTTATGGATATGAGAATTAATTGAGTTTAGAGAGGTCAATTAATCAGCCAAAGTTACACAAGGAATAATATTTGGTCCCTGTCTCTGACTAGTTTGTGGTTGTAATTATGATGCTAGTAAACTAAATTCTAATAGGTCATAATGTCAATAAACTTTGAAATATAGAAAATTATGTCCTTAAGATATTTCTAGACATCATAAAGGTAAATTAAACATATTAATCTTTCAGGAAAGTTTCTATAGTTTTGAATAACCATCAATGGTTACATATATTTCAAAAATAGTTTGCTTAAAACATAAAAATTTAAGAATTCACAACCAAATATAAAATTGCTTCTTCAAAAAACCCATTCAAAAAGCCAGTGATTAAACCATAAGTAAAGAAATTTTTCTGACTCATTTACTTTAAAGAATAATTCCAGACCAAATATTAAACTGAACCTTCCTCTCCTACACCTTTCATCACATCCCATTTCCAAGTGATAGTTCCTATAGGTTCTAAGAAAAAAAGAAAAATGAATAGAGTTCAGATATAGATAGAAGAGGCAAAATACACTACCAGTAGTAAACATTTATTTACATTTGATGAAATATATTATTTTTTATTGACTAAGTAGGGTTGTAGAATTGTGCTATGATTTCTACCACAATAAATCATTCTAAGAGATCACATATGTTTTTAATGTCTTCAATATTTGCAATATTCTTATTAATCTTAATAAGTCATTAGCCAGAAGTTTTAACAATAAGGGTTTTGATTGTTCATGATAATTCAACACAGGTCCCAACTGAATGATTAAATATGCCAAATTCATAGAATTGTGTTTTAAATTATTTTTGTTTAGCCATGTAACTAGAAGAAAGTAGTGTGGATAATCATAAATACTGAATATTTTCAAAATCATTTAGAGTTGGCTTTGGGATGTAGTTTAATTACTAAGCAGATTAATTTCCTAATGATATTTAGCTTAGGCTAAAATTAAAATAGGCAAATATTATTCAATTAAAGGGGGCATGGCCCAAAATGTTGTGGTTGATAAGGATACACCAGACAATGTAGATGTAGTGCTAAAACAACTATTACAACAAATAACATAACATCAACAACAAAAATATTTAAAGAGCAAACATGGAGCCTATTCAAGAATATCAGATTTATGATATCAGTTAGATTTAGCTCTGATTTGTTATTAATTCCCGCTCTGCTACTGTTGTTTCTGCCTATAATAATATATTTTCACCTATTCATACTTATTCAATAGTTCAAATTATACTTCAAATCCCACATCCTTGAGTAAGCAATTACTCTAGAATAATTATTAAGTCTCCCTCAGTACATAAATAGACCCAATCTCAATGTCCTACAGACTACAGAAGGAACATTTAGATTTATTTATTTTTCTCTTCAATCGCAAAGATCAAGGGTAAATTATGGCATCCTCTACTGCTACCTTCTAAAACTGGACTGATTCTGATTTTGACCCCCACATCAGAACTCTCTTGCAGCAACTGGTGCAACAAAATCTCAAGATAAATCTCAACCTAGGTATATTTCTGAAGTTTCTATGTTTGTTACTTTAGTGGCTTGTGTATTTGACAGTACAGGCTTTTTTCGAATCATGTTTGAAATAGTGAAAAAGGTGTGGAGTTGTAAAAATTCATAATACTTTCTGTTTTTCCATTTTTGCCAACAATAAAAACTTCAACAGAGCAGATATTGCTGTGCCATGGGATATAGGTGTAGGAAAAAAGCTGAAATTAAGTTCTGAAAATGTAATACTGATTACTTCTGATATGAAATAATAATTAGTACTGCTGCTGCTCTGACTACTATCACCACCATCATTTATTGTTTGCAATGCATGTACTACATGCAAGACACTGTGCTAATGAATTCATACTAACTTTTTAAATGTCTTTTAATAAAACTGAATGCATCTACATTTTATGATGTAACTATGGGGATGAAGATGTGGAAGTACCTTAAGAGTAGACAGGGCTTTGTTCTTGGAAAACTCTTGTCTTATGAAAGGGAAGGGCTAGTTTCAGTGAGAGAGTCTGAGAGAAGAATGTTAAATAATTTTGCATACAAGAGAAAAGGAAATCTTACAGGTAGACCTTCATGGCTGATTCTTATAAAGAATAGGGAATCCTGGAATTGAGAGATAAGGGCAAAAATGAGTAGAGGCAGAGAGAGAGGTAAATGACACAGACATCAAGGCTTTCCTTCTATAAATTTGACCCCCAACACACTGGGGTCAAATTCACATTCATAATTTTGTATGATTTTTTATAGAGGTACACCAATTGTATAAGCTTTAGGCCCCAGAAAACCTGGATCTATCTATGATAAAGATATGTTTTTGTTCCCAAGCAAAGAGTACTAACTTTTCCAATACTCTAATTTTGTGCTAAATTTGCTCAAAATAGTCTATCTCCATTAGTCTTTAAGTTTCAGTAAAATCATGTGTTCACAGAAGCCTCAAGGTATTATATGGAGAGCTTAAAGTCTTATATTTACTCAATTACAGTAATTTCAATATCACACTAAGGGAGTTAATTAAAATTATGTATTCATTCAAAATAATTTTATGTTAAATAGATCTAGAAATTACTGGATATCAAAGGGTGACCAAGGAAACTATGAATTTATTTAAGTTTAGCTGAGGACAATGGAATGCTTAAAAAAGACTGGAAGCTTATAAAGAACAACCAAAAACATATCCTTTCGGTGGCTATCAGCTCAACAGAAAATTATATTTGCATAATGAACATATGACTATTAATTAAAACTTAACACTGTATACACTTTAGGTTTAATTAAACATTGGTGAGAAACTTCCCTTTTCTAGGGAACACTGGCCACATGCTCTTAACAATTTTGCATCCAAACCACAACTACAGTTTGCAACAAAAGGGTAAGATTGGACTGTAGTCAGGTATTTTCCCTATAAAAAAAGTCAGAAAAATATCCTTAAGCCTCACTAGTGACCCTAAAGACATAAATCACACTGGTACTTCTGCATCACCCACCCATCCATCATCTGGCAGTTGGCTAGCCATACGGATTGTTAGTAATTGTAAAGTAGAACCTGTTGGTGGAGAGGGCTTTCTTTGTCTGAGGCAGCCTGAAATCACTAGTTAACAGAGAATTGTAGCAGGTATTGAGCTGGCATCTTTAAGCAGCTCTCTCTTTAACAAATATGCTTGTGTAAGATAGACTTTTGCGAATGTAATTGTATGTTGCCTGAGTCCCTGAACAGGACCAAACTCAAACACTTGGTCTAGGCAAGCATATTAAAAAGCTGAACATTTAAAGCAATGTTAGAGGCATGTCTCATAGGACATTATTGCTGAGGTAGAAGTTCCCCAGAGCACAGGGATACTGAAAAAGAGCACAACAGTGAATTGAAGCTACAAAAGTGCTGCTTCCTGTTCTTTAATCTTGTCTGAGGGACATGGTCAACTTTAGACTAAGTAGACTTTAATTATAAAAATTACCTATTGATTAATGAGTGGTGTGCTAATGCAAGTTTGTGAGGTGACAAAACATTTCAGATTTTCAGATTGTCATTCCTTTGTTTTTTGCCCTGCAACCATCTCTATGAAATCTCCAATTGCAAACTATAGCGTTTGATTTATACGTCTTTTATTTTGACACAGGAAAACCAGTGAAGGGTAGTCCTGGAAGCTGAATCTAGACTGAGCCTCCAAATCTCTCCCAATTATTCTGTACCATCTCATTATATGACCCAGTTAAAAGACACTTTTGAAAAAGAATACACCAACTCATCTGGACTTTAATAAGATGAGAAATAAATGTAAGCAGATCAAGAAAATGACACTGATATTTTGGAGAACAAGGGTGTAAAAAATGACCGTATGTCACTCTAATTTGGAACAGTAAATGTATCTTTTCTCAAAAACTGATATTCATGGTATTAGTTTCTGCCTTATTGCCAGTTCTGTGTTTTAGTTACATTATGGTTTAAACAGAGGTAGGGTAGGCTGGCTGGAAAATCAACTATTGTGTACACAGTGTTGCATCTTTAGTGCCCAGGCCATAGAAAGCATCTGGTGAATATCTGTGAACTTGAATGATATCCATGTTACTGGAAAATATGTGTTCTTAAAACTTGCCAGACAACAGGGGTGTTGTAGAACTAGCTAATTTTAAATGTGGGGTGAAAATCCTAGAACAAACATCTGTTATGTAACTACTATAAATTCAGATGAACCCAGTCCTCATTTGGAGGGCTGGTCAGACTTACTTGAAATACATTTATTAATTTGAGGAACCAAGTACCCTCTTTTTGATGAAAGAGAAGGCTGAGAGTTAAGGGACAAGAATTGGTTGCAAAAAGAAAGAGTTTATCTTGAAGATAGCTCTTGGACAGGCTTCTTGCCCAGCCTTTGTAACTCGTGCTTTAGTCTTAAGGTAAAAAAAAATTTTAAAAATTGAGTAAAAGTAAAACAGAGAACAGAATTCAGCAATGATTTGTTACATAATTTGTTGTACTGTAAACAGAATTTTCAATGTAATATATTATACAAATTAGGAGAAGTTGCTGTTTTAATGCATAATTCTATAATAATAATTAGCTCATGTATATTGAGTAAATAGAAAAATTATTTTATTGTATTGTTTTCTGAGCACATTAATATTTTGTGCAACTAAATATTGTTTCTGAAAGCAAAGTACACTATACAGCTAAGTGCAGTAAGCTGTAGAAGAGTGTAGAATAGCACCATGTTCATTTATCCCAAGTTTTTTCATTTTGTATAGATTGGCCACGTGCTCCAAATTGGAAGAACGTTTTTTTCCCGTTTTTCAAAATTTGGGGCATTTTTCTTTGAATCCATTTTAGAGGCCTTAGCCCTTTCCTTTTTACTCCCCCCCGACTTTTTAATTTTGCCCCCCCCCATCATTTCCACCCCTGACCTATGGATGTTGCTATTTCCTCTTAAGAGCTGGATCTCTTAAGGTGAGGCGTCTCTTTCCACATGCTCACTGCGTGCACCCGGGTCCAGGTGCACCTGGGGCCAGGTGCACATGGGGCATAGTCCGTGGCTCCACCTGGGGCATGAACCCAGAATCTTTTGTGTGTAAAGCAGATGTGCTAACCAGTAAAATATGAAACCATCTCCCTTAGCCCTTTCTTAGAACTCTTTTTTAGCTAGCTATAACACCATTCCTCTATTTTTTTAAAAAAAATATTTTCTATACATTTAATTTTTATTAGGAACATAGTGTGCCTTAAAAAGCATGGTACTATTTTTGCTAGAATTGTTACTACTTTTGTTAATGTTGTGATAATAACTTTGCATGAGTTGTGAGTGCTCGGCTACCACCATATTTTCTCAACAAACCTTATTATTTAGAATACAATTTTTCAGAGTACTATGAGTTTCTGCAATTTATGCTTGGTGTTAAAGCAGAAATAAATATATATGTAGGAGAATTAAACAAAGGAGAAACAATCTGAACACAATGGTGTCAACAGAGCACATTGGTCTTATACAAAACATCTTCTGAAATGGTAGAGATCCCTAGCAGAAGGCTGTGAAGCCACATAGATCATGGAAGAAATGGAAAGACACGTCAGAGCAGCAACCAAGTAGTCAAGGCTGAGTGTGAAGATGATTGTGTGTTAGCCTACCTTCCGGACTTTATTTAGGGTTCCATTTGATTACATACTGAGGATTTTCTGAGGCAAAACTGATTTGAAGGAAATCCGAGTTCCTGTCATTCTAAATGTAGAGAATCTGTCAAAGGCAATATAACCAATTACCTTTGTTAGGAGATTATTATCACCATATCCCCTACCTGTTTTCTCAACACAGTTTATTGCTTCATACCTCCTTATACATATATGTTGAATCATTAAAGTGGTTGTGAAGATGAATGTGGTGAATCAAACAAAAAACAGCTAATCGTTTCCACCTTTTTCAATTGCCTGGCAAAACTATCAGCAACAGGAAAATCCGATGTTTGTACTAATATAAGTACAGACATAAATATGGGCACAGATATAGACACAGATCTTAGCATGTTAAATTACTGAAATTTGTGATTAAATAATCTGTGATCAAGCACAGTAAAAATACATAAATAATTTAACTGTAAGAATAAAATGGTAAAATATACTATTATCTTTGAACCTATAAAACAATTTGTGAAGAGGCTATAACTTTAATTTTTACATTTAGTTTTTAGAGCAATATGGTCATATTTTTATAGCCTTTGGAATGCATTCAAAGTTAAGAATACATATATCAATCTAACAATTCAAGAATTAGACTGTGAAACAAAAGGTGGGTATATATTTATATTGCTATGAAAGTTGGTATAAGTTGAATTTAATTTCCCTAATCTCTTTTTCTAATTATTTTACAAACATGTGCCATTCACATAGTGTACCTGTTACAACTTGCCATTAGTATTTCATGTCCCATAAACATCTCAGACTCTATTTTAATTTTTTTAATACCTTATATAGTTTTTGCCTTATGTTTAGAGTATAAATCATTGATAAATTTGATTCCTTAAATAATATTGCTTTACATATCCTCATCAGCTCAAACTTTAGAAACAATTTATTACCAATTTTGTACAGATAGTTGATCTAATAAGTGTAGTCGTAACCCAAGATTTAATTCTTACTCTTCTAGATTTATCATTTGAAAGCTTACCTGTAACTTACATGAGTAACATCAGACTCTTATTTATATGATGTGCAGGAAAGAGTTAACACATCAATCTAGATCTTTAGGACCAGCTGGCAGGGATGGGTATTGGCTGGCATCTAGGAACTCGGCTTTTGAACTTTTCCCTTAATCACTAATTTATAAGGTTGTTTTATGGTACAAGCCTGACTAGATGAATAATAATTGATGGTGAATATCTGCTTTATTTCTGGGATTCTAGAATTTGATAGTTGTGGATAGGCAGAGATTACATATGTAAACATCTCCCAAATCTATTAAACTCTAAGTATCATATGGACTATCCTGGGCAGATACAATGCACATGGTTATTGCATGTTTAAGGAAGAACAAATTTGGTGTGATACCTACAAACAGAGCGTAAGAAGAGTGCACATGTATTTCTCTAGAAGCAGTCTAATATGTCTTTAGCCCTCAAACATTCAGCTATGTATCATTGTTATGTTGCTTTAATAATTCCATCCATATAACTAAATGCTGAGCCCAGTGAGTCCCAGCAAAGCACTAAATCTTGAGTGTAATGGTGCCACTGACTTAAATGGTGTCAGTAGTGCTCTCACATCAGACTTCTGTCTTGAATACACTTCTCATGTCTGTAATAGCCCACAAGACATTTCTTCTTAGATGTCTTGCTATCTTCTCAAATTAACATGGTAAAAGAAAGTTTACCTTCATTTGAAATGCACATGCTTCGCAATTGTACAAATGGTATAAATATTCTTTATCCTAATCACCTGTATTCAAAATATTAGAGTGATCTTTCAGAGTGAGGGAGATTAAAAAAGGCCTAAAACAAGATTTCCATCTGAATCCCAGAGTATTAGTTTAATGAACTAGGGCAAGTAGGACACAGCTTGACATGGAGTGGAAACTTAATACATTGTAATTATTTATTAATTAACGATATTAATCATACTACTATTATTGTTTCCTCTTCCTTCTGCCACACTACTATGATTCAATATTGTAAAACTGTACAACTTGCATTACTAGAGTCATTAACTTCTCCTTTCTCACTGGGGCCACCCCAATGTGTCCTCATTTCATTTTCTCATTTCTATATTAGCACAGTAATCTATTTTGGTCTCCTATTTCTCTCTGTCTAACCTGTTTTTCTAGATTAATCTTCTGAAGTGGAAGTTTTTAAACTTTTCCCCAAGGGGCTCCAAAAGTTTCTCACAGAGATTGGTGAGAAATAGAGTATGAAGAGTGATAGATTTCACATCCAACAACAATCAGAGAGGCTCTGCTTTTTACTCATTTTATATATTGTCCTTCTGTTTGATGTTACATTTATAGAAAGGCCTTCGTAGCTACAATAAATTTGTAAAAGCACTACTGTTTGCTGTCTTCAAGATCATGTATGATCTCTGTAAACTCCAAATTCAACCCTTTCTGGTCTCAACTTTGACTACAGTGTTCTCACCACTTATCATATATATGAGTCCTTCACTTTGGTCAAAATGCTTTGTTCACTGAGCTCTGTCATGGGTTGACTTGTGCCCCCTCAAAATTCATTATGTTGAACTCCTAACCTCTCATACTTTAGAATGATTTGGAAATGAGTTGATTGTAGATGTAATTAGTAAAGATTAGTCATACTGGAGTGGGGTAGACCCCTAGTCCAATATGCTTGGTGTCCTTATAAAAATAAGAAATTGGACACAGATACACACACAGACAGACAAAACCATATGAAGATGAAGGCAGAGGTCAGGGTGATATAGCAGAAGCCAAAGAATGCCAGCCTTCTGCGAACCACCAGAAGCTAGGAGGGAAACATGGGGCAAATTTCTCCCTCTAAGCACTTAGAAAAAAACAATTATGCCGATACCTTGGTCTTGGATTTCTAGCCACCTGAACTGTGAGATAATAAATTTCTGTTGTTTAAGAAATCCAGTTTGTGGTACTTTATTATGGCAGCCCTAGTAAACAAATACAACCTCTAAACATACTAAGTACCTTTCCATTTCCATACCTTTATTATTCCTACAATGCCTTCAATATTTCCCTATTAGCGTAAATAAGATTTACTCTCTTTTTATAGCAATGATAACAGCATGCTTTATCTATAGTTTATTGGAAATATGTCTTCCCTGTTTAACTGTGGGTTTCTTGAGGTCAAGTATCAGTGCTTACTTGACATAACAAACACAATGAACAATATATAGACATCGCTCAATATTTGCTGTATTGCTATTGACTGCAAAAATTTGTCTTCTTTCTGCACACAATAGAACAATGGAAAGTAGAAGAAAATATCAAGTGATTATAAAGAAAAACTCATTCAGTAAATCATTTCTGAATTGAGAAAAATAGTATAAGAATAATACATGTGAATAAAAATGATATTACACTGAAGATGAACTACAAAAAATAAACTGTAACTATGGAGAGAAAATATATCTATCCTCTCTTTGGAGCCAAATCATACTTTAGGGTAGGCAGAGGAGCTGGAAATGAAAATTGAAGTGGTCTGGGAAATAAAGACTCCCAGACTTTTCTTTATAAAGATTGTACAAAGTAGGTTAGCACTTCTTAGAAAAGTGGAAACTGAGAGCACAGAACATTCAGAAAAGAAAGAAAAGATCCCTTAAAGCTCTCTAAGCTAGCATCAAATGCAAGTAAAAGGAAGTAAGAGGTGATTGTAATATCAAGCAGAACAAAACGAGAACAAGAAGAATTGCATTTTTGGAGGCTGGGATGCAGAGCAGGTTGCAGAAGACTTGCTGTGCTATTTGGGAGGAAAGAGAGAGAGTGAAAATGAAGCAAACCTCTAAAAAAAACAATTCCTGCATTTTCATTCATTTTGATCCTCTGGAGTTCATTTCCAATAGTGTTTAAATAGTCAAAGCTCTGAAGTAAAAAGATAACTGGGCTCATTTCTAATTTCTGTCTCTTAGGAGCAAGACGGCCTCACATAACTCTCTTTGGTATCAAGGTCCTTCTCCGTAGAAACAATACTACTACTTCGGAGCATTTTTGAAAGAAAAAAAAATAATAACATTAAAACATTTAACACAGAGCATAAATGTTTAGCACTAAAAAATGCTAAATAAATATTAGCTATTATTTTCAGTCTTTAAAAATGATATGTTTCAGTGACTCTTGGAAAGCTTTCCCACTTCCCAATTCAAAACTGACTCTCAAATACTTAGATTGCCATTATATACGAAATATCTACCATTATTTTATAAATCAATAAAGAGAAGGATAAAATTAGTCATTTTCTTCATACTCAATATCTTTCATAATTGGATATCTGACACATAACAGAATAGAAATGTTTATGTTGGGAGGAGGTCGCATGGGATATGATAGAGAAAAGCACAACAATGATGGGAAGGTGAGAAAGATACACTACTTTATAATTTTGCTAAAGCTAGCTCTAGTGTACAGTAAAGTATATCTCATCATCAACCTTCTCACTCACAACGTGAAGAATATTTGCAAAATTCATGTAACATGCAAATATTGATAAGTATAATCTGAAAAATAAATACACTGAAACCAGATTAACCATATTTAAAAGTAAGAGATAGTAAGAAAAGATTCAGCCCAGCATGTTATCAAATCTACACTATTTTGCTATTCATTTAAAATAACTGAAGTTTTTAAATTAAATTTTATTTTAATTTTAGTAAAAGTTTAACTAAAATTTATAGAGTATTAAAGTAAATAAAAATTATGCTTGGAACCATAAAACTCCTAGAAAAAAATAATAGGCAAGAACTCTTTGATATCCACCTTAGAAATGTCTTTTTGGATATGTCTCTTTGGGCAAGGACAACAAAAGGAAAAAACAAATGGGACTACATCAAACTAAAAATGTTTTTGCACAGTGAGAAAAACCATCAACAAAGCAAAAAGACAGCCTATTGAATGAAAGCAAATATTTGCGAATTCAACATCCAATAATGTGTTAATATACAAATAGATAAGGAACTCATAAAACTTAACACACAAAAAAAAATCCAATCAAAAAATGAGAAGAGGAACTAAATAGACATTTTGCTAAAGAAGATATGCAGATGGCCAATAGATATATAGAGATGCTCAACATCACTAATCAACAGGAAAATGCAAATCAAAACCACAATGTGATATCACCTCACACCTGTGGGAATGGCTATCATCAAAAAATCAACAAATAACAAGTGTTGCTGAGGATGTGGAAACAAAAGAAATTTTCATACACTGTTGGCAGGATTGTAAACTGCTGCAGCCACTGTGGAAAACAGTATTGATATTCCTAAAAAGTTAAAAAAAAATAGATATACCAGATGATCTAGCAATTCTACTTCTGAGTATTTATGCAAAGAAAACAAAAAGAGTAATTTGAAAGAAATATACATTCTTATGTTCAGTGTAGCATTACTTACAATAGCCAAGGGAAGCAACCTAGGTGTCCACTGACAGATAATTAAAGGAAATGTGGTATATATATATATATATATATATATATATATATATATATATATATACACAATGGAATATTACTTAGTAATAAAAAAATAAAATCTTACCATTTGTGACAATATAGATGAAACCTCGATAATATTATGCTAAGTAAAATAAGTCAGGCAGAGAAAGATAAAAACTGTATGATTTCACTTACGGGTGGATTCTAAAAAAAAAAAAAAAAAAAAAAAAAAAAAAAAAAAAAAAAAAAAAAAAAAAAAAAAAAAAAAAAAAAAAAAAAAAAAAAAAAAAAAAAACAACTGAATAAATAAAACAAAAAAGAAACAGACTCATGGATATAGAGAACAAGCTAATGGTTGCCAAAGCCGAAGGGTGGGAATGAAGGGTGAAATTAAAAAATAAACACAACATAGTGATAGAAGACTGAATGAGTAAAGAAAAATTATACAGGCCACAATCATCACTGAGCAAATTTATATTAATAGTCAGTAGTAAAAACTGGTAATATTTATTTTTAAGGCATTTGGTAATTTACTGTCTTATTTTTATACATTGCCAAAAGAAAAATTCTGTACACAGGAGAATGGAAATTCCATGTGACTTCTCAGAAATTATGGATTCTTGCTATAAAATGTTGTTTACACTCCATTCTATTCTAATGTGTCATTGACCGATATTACGGTTAAGAGTTCTCCTAGCTTCTCATTAGTTTTTATACTGACTTGATTTGCCTTCATTTTTGAATAGAATGTAATAAAATATCTTTAAATTACATGTACTTAAGCATATATTACCCTCTTGGAAATAATTATTTTATTTTAGTAAACCTTTACCTGCCTTATAATGAGCACTATGCTAAAGATGAATGAATTCTAATGTACTGAGTTGAGAACAGATTCTTTTTAGACCTAGATGCAGAATACCTCATTAAGATAGCTACCTGTGATGAGAAAAAGTTCTGTAACTCTAAGCGTAGAAATTAAGACCTTAGCTGATCTATGGCACGAATGACTCTGTTATGTTCAGAATAAGTGGAAAAATTTGTTGGTTGATTTAGAGAGAAAATGAGTAGGGGGTGGGGCATAGGGATGTATAAATGAGTCCGAAGTAGTTTAGGTTGGAAGCCCATAGGATATTTGTAGTATGTCATGCTTCTGCCTCTTGTAACCTTGAGAAGAGGTAAGTACACATGAGCCTGTCCCTGGGGGCCAGAAGCCAGACTATGGTAGGCAGCCTCTACAACGGCCCCCAATGATCCCTTCCTCTTGGTATTCATGCCTTTATGAAAGCTGCTTCTACCTGGTCTATATGACTAACAAAATACAGTAGGAGTGATAATATACCACATACATGGTTAGGTAATAAAAGCCTGTGGCTTCTGTTTTTGCCATTCTCTCTCTCTCTTCCCCGCACCACTCCTGAAAGCCAGCTGCAATCGCCAAGGGGCATCCAGGCAGCCAGGGAAAAGCCCATGAAGCAAAAAATGTGAAGTCTATAGCACACAACCAGTGAAAGATTTCATTGTCTATCAGCTTTGGTAAAGCTAATAAACTAGAACATTCTTGGGACAGGAAGATTTGGGTGGGAAAGGGGCAGACTGCCAAGGAGGTAAAGATCTACGTCCAGGGGACACAGTGGAGAACTGAAACAGGACTTACAGGTATAAGCAAGACAAAGGAAATGTGAAAAAAAATTTATTGGGGAATTACAGAAAGTGACCTATTTTTTGTGGTATCTTCTGTTTATAAAAATAATAAAAATGATAAACTACTGCTGATTTATTAGAAATAGGAAACTAAATGGTATGTGAGAATTATTTTATTAAATTCATACTGCAAGTTAATACATTTATTTAGTGGTGTAATAAAATTCATTTTTAAATTAAAAAGTTAGCATGTATTGAGTATGATGAGGTAAGCACTGCTTTAAATATCTTTATTAACTATTGCTGTAATTTTACCAATTAGCAAAACAAGGCAAAGAGATGTGAAATCACTTACAAAGGATTACATATTTAGTAAGTGATAAACTTAGTTTCAATCCAAGCATTCTAATGTGTATGTTCTTAAACATACTGATGTCCTAATTTGGAGTCTAGTTTTACCACTTATACATAAAAAATGACATGCAATGAAAACTCACAAAAATGGTACCTATAATCCATAGATTCAAAAATTAACATATGCCCCATTAAAGGCAAAACTAATCTAAAAAATTGATTGTGCACATTTTAAATTGTTCCAACCTTTAAAGACAATGAGCAAACTGCAGTGTAATATTTAAAAATTAAAAATCTCCTCAAGATGACATACACAATTCTATTAGAATAGATATATATTTAAAATCTTAAATTAACATGCATTCCCTACAAACTACTTGGAACTCTAAGGGGAAAAAAACAAAGTCACAATACAGGATGTTTTAATGGAGTGCAACTCTAGGGTTGCTGTTATATTAAACAAAGGATAATGATAGTGTCCTAACTGAAAAGAAGGAAAAAAAAATTTCTGAGCAAAGGAAAAGAATTGGTGAAACTTAGGTGGTCTTGGTCAGATCAAATTTAGGCTGTTTTTATTCCTGCTTTTTCTATTTCAGCAGAGAAAACTAGCTGCAATCCCCCTGCTATTGGGAAGAATAAATATAAAAGGCAACACACATTGTCTAAAAATAGATCTCAGTCCACTTTGACAAAGCACTCTACCAAGCAGCATTCTGCTGCACACTCTCATTAAACCAATGGAGATGTCAGCATCATCTATTTTGTTTCTACTGGAAAGCACAAGGCTTCTTCAATATTTTGACCTGTCTCCACTGGTGCAAAAGAATTTGATTTGTAAAAAAAAAAAAAAATACACGGACCTGACTTCATTAGTAATTAATCAGCTAAAGTAGCTTCGATATGGCATAGGAGCAGTCTGTCAGCATTGTCATTATAAATCTCTTTTTTTTTTTTAACAGATTATAATATACTCACACAAAAAATTCACTTCAGAACAAAATTTGGCATGTGGCTAATACATTTCTGAGATAATCATTTTGTTTTCTTCTATTAGTGGGGGAAAAAAGTACTGTTAAATTATAGCACTTAATTATATAACTTAACAAACAAGAAAAATACATAATAAAACTAGCTAGTTCATTTCTGAAAAAATAAAAAATATCCTCCTTTATCAAAAGAAAATATTTTAAAAATACATTTTAATATTTATTCTTTTGTATATGCATTCTACCTTCCAAAAGAATGCTTACAGAGTTCACACTGACAAAAAATATTTTTTGAAAATTATTATATTAGGATATTGTCAGTGATTAATACTTTAGCTTCCAGAGAAATTCATTTAAGTCAATTTCAATTTCTTGATAAAATCTTATAAAATTTCAGATAAATTAAATGTGCATGCATAAATTTATAAAATAATATGCTTTGCTTTTTTATGTTAAAATAAAATATGGTAGACAAATTTTTAGAATAGATAAAATATAATGACAAAAATCCCATCAAGATATAATTAGTATACTTTGATTATATTCCTCCAATTATATAATTATATATGCGTATATTTATAAATACAAATATATATGCAATTGAGTTTCCCAACTTCAAAGATCAAATCTTTTATTTTTTATGTATATAGAGATGATATTTTTGTTATATGAAATCAAAGCTTTTTAATTTTCTTCTTATGTATTCTTAATTTCCACAGTTCAAAGCTGAAAAGATAATTAAAGAATTCATTCACATATCTACCTATATAGTCATCTATACACACATACAGGCATAGAGTCATCTATCCATCCATCCAACCACCCAACCATCTATCTGCCTATCCATCCATCTATCCATCCATCCATCCATCCATCCATCCATCCATCCATCCATCCATCCATCTATACACACATACATACATATATACACTTAAATAGCTTAAAGACACTGTGTGATTCAGATACAATGGATAATAAGACCAATAAAATATATGCTCTCATTTAATTTAGTTTGTGGAGGAGAGAGATAACCAATAAGTAAATGGAGAAGTACATAAAATAATATCAAATAATGAGATTTACTCTGAAGGTGGTCATTCCCAGAAGTGTTTGGCATTAATTACCTCTGAAAAGGAAAAGGCAAGTCTCTCCCAGAAGTTAAAGATCATAGATAAATTTTATGCCTTAGTAAATAATCTTGAAAGCAAAATTTTTGATTGATGAAAGGTGGAGCATTTTCTAAAACCCTTTAGTTTAATATATAGAGAGCTAAAGCTATCTGGTCCTGATCAGTTGGGTAGAAAAATCAGATAAAATGTCAAGCAAATTCACTTGAAAGTATATTAAATTCCAAAACCACGCTGTTAGTTAGAGAGGGGAGCATATAGAACCAGCAGATTATGGGATTCAGACCTCTTGTTTCAACCATTATTGAGCACTTCATCAGGGCACAAGTGATTTCTCCCAATTCTCTCAAAAACAGGCTGACCTGGCCACTTCTTAGAACATGATAGGGAGTGGGGGTAAGGACCAAGGCTGCAGTCAATCCAGCCTTTACAGAGGCATCTGGTAGAGCTTCAGAGCTCTTGCAGTAATGATGTTTGAAATGAAAAAAAACAAAAAAACCCTCCAAGTAAGAAAACCACACGAGTCCCTTTGTCACATTTTATATATATATATATATATATATATATATATATATATATATATATATATATATATATATATATGTTTGTATGCATGTATGTATGTGTGTATGTGTGTATGTGTGTATGTGTATGTATATATATAAAATTGAGCATTAAAAATGCTCTTCTCCCAGCTTTGCTGTTTTGTGGAAGAGGAGTGAGTTAGGGAGAGTGAAGATTTGACATTCTCAAGTCCTGGTTACCCTTCATCCTCACCTTGGAGCAAAGCCTTGAGAGGGTCAGGAAGTCTTTACAAGTATAAAATACATTCGGGAAAGCCAGATAGCATTGGCTATGAAGGTTCCTCTGCTGACGGTACCAGTTGATAAGCAAAGACCAGGGATTCAAGGATGTGGGTTGTGACTTTAATTCTGAAAACAAATGTTTGGGACCACAGCCAAGAGAATATTCTACCCAGCGCAAAAATGAGACCATAAACATTGTCACAGTTACAAATACAGGTCCATACTAGACCTATTTACAGTATCCACGAGGAAAGAGCCAAAGGATTCCAGGTGGATGTAAACCCTTTTATATCCCTTGTCCATTGTCCAGACATTAGAAAGCAAATTACCTATACACTCAGAAGTTACCTAAAGAAGAACATAGAAGAAAAAATTAATAAATAAACATTTAGTTTTAAGAGACAGGGTTGCATAATGAAATGCTTCCATTTGTAAAATAAGACAGAGCTTTATTTCATTAGCTAACAATTTTTTCAACCATAACAAATATCCAAGAGAAAGATAGTTATAGAGATTTAAAAGCCATATTTTCTTTGCATAGTTGAGCCCAGTGTTAGTAAGTCTTGGAATCATTGTAAATATTGAAGTGTGTGATCAGAGGTTTTGACCTAAATTATCTTTCTTCAGAGAGAGATGAAATCAAGAAAAAGTAATTCCTAGGACTACAGTTATTCTGCTCCACCCACCATCTTCCTTTATTTCCAACTATGAAGAGAAATGAATGTGCACGAATATGAAACAACTATGGGAAACAAGTCAAAGAAAAAAATAGTGGAGACCAAAGCTTATATTCCTACTCCTGTTCTCCTAATTTTCAGTAGCTTGCTGGGAAATAATACCAAATTTGTAGGTTGTTTCCATATATTTTTAATCTAATATACTATTTGGACTAATGAGAAATGAATGAATCTACTCATTTGTTCAACAAATAGCTTTTAAAGCATCTGATGTATGTGTTAGGTATTTTTAAGTGTTAGAGACACAGAGACACAGTTCCTTCCTTCAAGGAGATTATTGCCTAGAAAATGACAAAGATAAATATGATTTGGCAGGTCTCTAATTTTATAAAAAATAACATCACAGTATTTTATGTACCAATTTTTAAGAAGACTGGAGAAAAAATAATAGGGTATTGATTAAATAAAGGGATTAAAAGAGTTGTTAATTATATTTTTATTATTTCTGAAGGTATTATACTAGTTTCTCAATTCATGCAGTATTTTCTATGCTAGTTGTTTTTATACACTGTGAATTTCCCCACCTCTCCATTTATGAGGACTTTTTATATGTCGTTTCCATTTACATGTTCTTATTTTACGCAGTTCTTTCTTTTTTTATTTCCATCATTGGCAAATTACCTTTTCTTAAAAACAATAGCTTAACTCGGCAATGTACAAAGAACTAATAGTTACTACTAACACAATTATCAATGATCTTAAAAGTTGTATGTTTGCCACCAAACACAATTTCTTTGATCCAACCTTTAGATCAAGGCGTTATTTCCACTTTTAAGATTAATTATATTGAATAGACTTTTAATGATATTTTAAATAAACTTGAAGATAATGAATCACAATAACAGAAGCCTGGCATAAATACACAATTTTAAGTTGTATCAAGAATACTGCTTTAGCTTTGAATGATATTAAGCAGTATGGCCAGAAGTGGTTGTACCAGGGAATATGGTTCCAACAACTGAAGAGGGATTAACTGACATCATTAATATATTAAATAAATTTCAAGAGTAGGCTTTGACAATTTGAATGTAGATGATATCAATGAATTATACATTAAATGATTATAGATTAACTGATAATGAATTAATGTACTTACTATCTGAAGCCAATCCTACTAATGAATATGACAGTGACCTTAAAACAGTTTCATTCACTGCAGGGAAAATTTACAAAGCTCTTCAACTGAACACAAAACTGGCAACAGCAATTCTAGATATTGACCCAAACATCCAACGAGCCTTAAAATTTCGAATTTTAAAAATATTGCAGTGAATATCGAAGAATTTATGAAAACTTAACAAAAGTTTTCATAAAACTTTTGTGGAAAAAGGTTATCCAAAAACATAATCATAATAATGAAACCAAAGTAGTACTTCCAAATTATTTTGAGCATCAAAGACAGTGACTTTGTGCCAATTAAAAAAGAAGTTGATTAATTTGGATTATACTACAGACATCAAAAGCGAATAAAATTTATTTAGATTTTTCTAAATTTTCATAAGCATTTTTGTTAAAATATATGAAATAAATATTTTTATGACATATCTTTTTTTTATTCTGGTGGACTCTTTACACTGTTTTCTTCCATGTTAAAAAAAAACACATGGAACAGATAATCTGCATAAATCAAGGGATGGGTGTATTTATTGAACTGTTATTAGTTAACAAATAATATGTTGTGAAACATAGATTAGTAGTGTCAACCATGGCTGCATATTAGAATCACTTGCAGGAACTTTTAACAACTCTGATGCCCAGGCCACACCCAATTCAATCACAACCCCTGGGGTAGGATTCAGGCCTCAGTATATTTTAAATTTCCCCAGGTGTTTCTGGTGTGCAGGCTAGTTTGAGCACTACTACGTTAGACATGTGTTAAAATATGCATTTTTTATGGATTATAGACTTTTCAAAACCAGGACTATATTTAGCTTTTCTGTATACCAGTAACACTGAATAGTGACAGAGACTGTGGTAGGTGAGGACAGAAATGTGGTTTCACAATAAATTAATGAGATTTCAGTGTGCATCCTGCAGCTGGCTTAGAAAAGCATTTTATTCATAGTAGAATAAAATGAGACTATGTAACTCACACTCAAATAAACCAAAGCTATTTCTATGTTATGATCACATAGCAAGTATAAGTAGTAATATTCATATTACTTAAAAACAGCAAAACAAAATTAGACATTAGAATAATATTAGATATTCTAGGACAGTTATATTGAAACATGTTTCACTTGCCACTTTTTTCTTCAATATTTTTATTAAAATATAAAATCAATAATGCAAGATAGCAAACTTTGTCATAGAGGGCATAAATCGGTGAACTGTGGACCAATTATTTTCAACAGAAATACCCAAAGGCATAAATTTCTTGTTTGGTATCTACAAAATTTAAAAAGTTATCAGCCTTTAAAACATTAGCAAACTCTAGTATCCAGCCTTTTCTAAATTGTATTGTATTCTTACATGACAACAATTGGCTTTAGATAAATAGCAGGTGATACATTTAGGCATGACATGATCTTCTAGTCCATCTTTGGCCTCTGCCTGGTGTGTACCGTTTACTCATATAACATTTCTGGTCTCTGTGGTTGTTTGAGTTCAAAACTTTGACATATTGAATACAGATACAGCCTCTGAGACTGTATTACAATTATGCAGATTACTTAGTATCTGCATAATTGTAGACAACATAAGATTGTGTGTAAATGGTCTGGCACAAGATCTTGTCCATTACTCTTAGAATTAAAACCTACCTTGAAAAAGTCCACCTTATAAACTTTGAATCTGCATGCCAAATTTTAGAAATATCACATATAGAAATAGAGAAATTCTGAATATTTACATTAAAAGATATTCTCAAATATTTATATATAATACTGACAAATTAAAATAACATAAATGTTTACCAACAAAAAATGGTTAAACAAATTTTAATAAATCAGTATAATGGAATACAAAATATTTACTAAAATCAGAAACATGATTTTCTAAGGAATTCCTTCAGAACACTGACTGTGGGTGATGAGATATTTGTTTAAAAAATGAGTTATTTCACACAATCACAAAGTCCAGTGAATATTGTCTCTCTAAATTCTTAGAAGTTTTAAATTTGCTTTTACACATAGGAAGTAAAAGTTTACTTTAAAGTTTAATATTGATGTCACTCATCTATCAATACTGCATTATCTAAGGTGGGTTGTGGGTATAAAATAAATACAATATTTTTGAATATGTATATAATTTCTAGACTCTTATCATTAACTCTTCTCTATTGTCATTTTTTAAATTAAGATTTAATTTCCATGATGTTCACCATTTTTATTGTAAGGTACTGTAAGTTTTGATAAATTCAATAGCTGCGTAACAACCACCAAGTCAAGCTATAAACTGTACCAACATCTTCAAAATTTGCCTTTTAATCTATTTGCAGTCAACCCCTTTTCTCATCCTTAGGCTCAGGCAACCACTGAACTGGTTGTACCTCCTTAAGAATCTTATACTATGTAGTCTTCTTTTACTTACCAAAAAGCATTGGAAATCCATCTCTGCAGCTGTGTGTACCACTACTTTGCACTACTCTGTTCTATGAATATATCACAGAACATTTATCAAGTTACCAGCTGAAGGATGTTTGGGTTGTTTTCAATTTGGGGCAATTATAACTAAAGTTGCTACAAATATATGCATACATTTTATTTCATTTGAAAAAATATCTAACACTGGGATTCCTAGATGGTATGGTAAGTTTATATTCAACATTATAATAAACTACCAAACTGTTTCCTTTATAAAAAATTCTACTGGCTTTGGTGATACCACTTTTTTAAAAAAAATATTTGCCATTTCGATTATTATGTGTAGCTACCTCATTGTGGTTTTAATTTGCATTTGCCTAATGACAAATTATTTTAGTACCTTTTTTATGTGCTTAAATATCATTTGTATAACTTTAGTGCCTGTTCAAACATTTTGCCTATTTTTAATTAGATCACCTGTTTTTAAATTTTGAGAATTCTTCATATATTCAAGTTGCTAATTATTTATCATATACATAATTTCAAAATATTTTCTCCTAGTTTTGTCCTTTTATTCTTGTAACAGTGCCTTTCAAATAGCAAAAGCTCTTTGTTTTGAGGAACAAAGGATGTTTTACCTATTAAATGTATCGATGTTGTACCTAAGAAATATTTGCTTAAAGCTAGGACACTAAGATTTTCTCCTATGTTTTCTTCCAGGTGTTATATAATTGTAGGCTTTACATTTAGTTTAATGATCCCCTTTTGAGTTGATTTTTATATCTGTTTATATATATATATATATATATACACAGAGAGAGAGAGAGAGAGAGATCTTTTCACAAATAATTCATTGCCAAGATTTGTGTTGCTTTATAGTAAGTCTTGAAAACAGGTAGTGTCATTATTCCAGTTTTGCTCTTTTTTCCCTCAATTTAAGGCTATTTTAATATTTTTATTTCCATAAATTTTAGAATTTATTTGTTCACTTAAAAAAATAAAAATAAACTGCTAGAATTATCATTGGAATTACATTTAATTTAGAAATTAATTTAGGAAGAAGTGACATATCAACTATATTGGTTATTTTAATCCATAAATGTAGTATGTATCTCTATTAATGTAGGTATATTTTGATTTCAAGATTATATTTTAGCATCTTGATTTGGACATATTTTATTTGGTTTATACCTAAAGATTTAATGTATTTTGAAAATATTTTAATCACTAACATAAATAATGGCTATTTTAAAATTTTAATTTCCAGTGGATAATATGTAAACATACAATTAATTTTTGTATATTGACCTTGTATTTTTTGGCATTGCTAAACTCATTAGATCTGGTAACTTTATTGGCATGCATATATATATATATATATATATATATATATATATATATATATATATATATAATTTTTTTGTGGGGGGGATTCTAAATATAAATTATATGCAAATAAAAATTTTATTTTTCTCTTTCCAATTTGTTTTCTATCTAACATCTTTCTATCTATCTATCTATCTATCTACTTATTTGTTTGTTTATTTATTTATTATCTTGTCTAATTGTACTTGGTAGGGCCTCGATTACAATGATGAATAAAAGTGGTAAGTAAAGACATCTTTTCTTTGATTACAATCTTAGGCTAAAAGTATACAGTCTTTCACCTTTTAGTGTGATTCTCACTGTAGTTGACACTTATCAATTTCAGGAAGTTCTCGTCTTAACATTCTGAGAGATTTTATCTGGATTAGCTATTGAATTTCATTAAAATATATGCATCTATTGAGCTTATCATATAGATTTTATTTCAGTTTGCTGATGAGATACATTAGTAATTGATTTTAAGTATTTAACCAGCTTTAAATTCTTGGAAAAGGTTGAGAGGATTTAAGTCATTTCTTTAAATATGTAAATAAATTAATAAAAAAATAAAATTACAATAAGAATTGGCCCCAAAACATTACAAAATGAAGAGCAACAATTTTAGATGACCAACCTATTTGAACTAGAGTCACAGAGATATATGCCAATAGTATCATCTTATCATAATGTGTTTCATAAAGGAAATATTACTTAGAATGCTAGAAAAATGTATGCATCATTAGAATGAAGCAATCTTAATTAAAATTTGAGTACTTGAAAAATAATTATTGGAATATACTCTGCTTGGTCAGAAAGTATTGCCTGTTTAATACACAGTTTTATTTTGCTAAAAATCTGTTAAGAATTTTTACAGCTATGTCCTTTAGAAATACTGAAAAATATTCTTCCTGAACTTTCTCTTGTTTTGGTAGAAAAGTTCACATTATATCATGAGTTGAAAGAGGTAATAAAGAATAGCTATTATTTTTTTCTCTTAAATGTTTGATTGAATGAATCGATGAGGCCATATGAATCCAAAATTTTCTTTCATAGCTCTGGGGTTATTTAATTGATCAATTTCTTCTTGAATGAACTTTGGGTAGCTTTTATGTTTTAAGAAATTTGTACAACTCATATAAATTGTGAAAATTATTGGCTAAAAGTTACTCATAATATCACTTAATATCCTTTTAATATCTGTAGGATTTGTAGTGATGCCTTTAATTCCTGATATTGCTAATTTATGTCTTCTATTATTTTTTCCCAGATCATCCTGGTTCAAAATTATACATTTTATTGTTATTCTCCTTGCTTTGCTTTTTATTCATACATTCACTCTTCTATAAACCCATCAAGCCATTATTTTAGTACCTCCTATATATTAAACATTTTGATAGATACTTTTTGATACAAACCAGAAAAGGCATATTATGTGAGCTAGAAATAAACGAAGTCCAATGAGAGAAAAAGAAATGTGTACACATGATTATTCATGATTATTCACAAGTACTATCTCTTTTGTTCAACATTTAGTTTAAAGAATTTATATTTGTCCAAAACAGAATTTAGATGAGATCAATTATTAAACATCCTCAAGAATAAAGAGGGAAGAAAGAAAAAGACAAGAGTTATCAGTATCAATTAATTGTAAAGCTTTTCTCAAAAAGATGGGAAAGGCCAGGCCATTGAACTCTTGGAATTGCTACTGTCTTAATGACTTTGCATTGTCCATTTCCTGCTAGAAATGTAGAGTCTTCATATATTTAGTAAAGATAATGCTACCTTTATGGGGTTCCTTTGCCCACAAATAAAATCCAAAAAGGCAATTTTTATATGATCCATTCTCTCTACATTTATGAGATTATTAATTGTAACAATAAACATAAAGTAATATGTGCTCCATTATAAAAATAATGCATTGACTTAAAATTCTAATTAGACATATAATTCAAGTCACAAACTTGGGCAATTAAGTTTTTGATTTTGATATTACTGAATAACTTTATCATAATCCAAAATACAACCTAAAGACTTAATATAAAATCCATATTTATAAGCACCTTGATTTTTTAAATTTGCATAAGTTGTATCATAAGCATTCACCATTACCTGTCTACTTATGCAAATAACCATAAATAAAATAACTTTTGATTCATCAAACTAATTTCTCAAGCAAGGGGTAAGTTATTGGAAAAAAATTTATTTCACTGCTTATTAATTTGCCATACCACTGCTCAAAAAATTGTGATTGCTTCAGTAGTTCTCATGTGAGTCTCATAAATCCTCAGTCTTTATACTGAATAATATGACTCAAGAGACCTTTCCACTGTTAGGTTATCATATCAGTTTTTGCTTGTATTTTAATAAATAGCATTACTACTTCAAATTCCAATATGTTAGCACTCTTGATTCCATTTTCTCTGTCTGCAAAAAATGCTATTTTGAATCTTTTTTTTCCATATCTGTCACTCTTAACTTTATCATCCTCTGAACTTTTTCATATCCATTTTTATATCCTTCCACTCACCTGCCCTTTCCATCACCTATTCAATCTTTCTCTTTTAATTTCCATAACCGCTTTCTCTATGGAACCACTTCAAGCAATATCCTGTGTGCAGTTTCTTTTATCTTTATTTATAATTGCTCAATGTCACATATTCAGTGAATAAGAATGTTATTTAAACCCAAGTAGTCTGGCACTGGAACCTGAGGCCTTAATTCCCCTTCAACATAATTTGTACTTTATTAAGCTATGTTGCATTTAAAAATATTTTGGTTGTCTGATTTTGTTATTTTTGTATTCTTCTTTTCTTAATTAGCCATTACCTCAGAGAAAAAAAGAGATAAAAAAAGATGTATTACTCAATGTCAAAAACTAGGTTGACTCCAAAGTAAATATACAAAACAAATATATACCAATATTTATCTATCTAGACAGAGAGAGAGAAGAGGGAGAGAGAGAAAATTTATAAATAAGTTAAATAATAAAAAATTAATTTGATTATTATGTTTAAAAAATCATCCTTATTAAATGTATTTTTTTAATCTGACTTTTCTAATTAAAATGATTTAAAATTTTATTCCACTCTAATTTACTTACCAAATATATAAGTTTTTCACTCAAGCCAGTTTTTACTGTCATTATCCTCACCTTCAACTCTAAATTCACCCTTCATTTCAACTTTATTTTAGATACAATCTTCAAAAATGTTTTACATACTTAGAAAATATTATGGCATCCTTTGAGATAAATAGAAACCAGAGACATCCATTAACTATGATAGAATTAAAATATTTGCATTTAAATGTATGTGACTATATTCACTTTTAAAAGTTAGTTTCTAAGCTGACAAGAATAAATATGTTTTAATCAGTCACAATTGCATTCAAGTTGCTATTACTTTTATATAGTTAAACATTTTTTATGTCATATTCCATTTCCAAATTCAAGGTTCATTTTCCATATACAGAGCAAAAGACAAGATTGAAAATCAACTCATTGTATTTCAAATGGTGGACAAGTTAGAACAACAATTTTTACTTGAGCTGACCAAGGTCAACATCTGAAAACACAATATGTTCTTGAAAAATATTCTTCAAGGCATTCATCTTCAAAAATACATCTAAACTGAAATATGTTTGGATATTATTATTTTGATGTGATCTAAAATATCCAAGACATCAGCATGCTTAAACATATGACAGAGAAAATCTATTCACATTCTTCTTTGAAGGGTTATTGATAGTATTATAACTTTTGTAACTAGAAGAGTCTTAATTTGATACTTTCTGCAGATTTTTCTCTTAATATTGGCCTAAAGTAAATATACATTGTAAGTCATATAGCGATAAACTAGTTTTAACCTATGCATGCAGAATGCAAAAAATTGCTTGACCCAAAGCACAGGATGGAATATTATCATTGTACTTTCAAGTGGGAAATATAGTTTAAAAGCAATGATCAACAGATATCTGAATTTCAGCGCATAAAAATGGCCCAGCTACTACTTAAGAATCTTGAGGGGTTAAAAAATACTGACTAACAAGTTATAATCACATAGTTTTGTTTTCATTTGTACAAAACCTATAAATCTATTTTAGCACTTACAATATGTTAAATGGCTTCAAGAAGTCCATGAGATGTAACACTAAAGATGAAAATCACTGCCATATTATTGAACCAATCAATTAGCTAGACTATGTACTTGTATGGTTGCTCAACTGAATGTACTTATTGCTCCTAGCCATGAGTTTTCCAGATTAGCTGTTTTTCTTCCATTTACTAATTTTGCTACTAATGCATTACATTCACTGTCTTTCCATTAAGATTGCTTGATGCCAAATGGAAAACCTCATTTTACAAGAGACAGCTATGGAACATTTATCAGCGTGTGTTCTAGGACTACAATGTGTATCTTACTTCATATTATAGTTTTGAGATTCTTCATTTCACTTGCATTAAATAAAAAAAAATGCTTCATATGATTTGTATTGTCCTTACAAATCTGGGCATAAACATACAGTTCGTTGGGTAGTTCTCAGTTAAAAGAATCATGTATTTACTTGAAAGATGATATTCAAATGGAAGTCCACAAATAATGTTTTATTCATACATATTAGATATATGCATATATCTAATATATTTTATTCTACATATTAGATATATATGTATTATATTTGTGTGTGTATGTGTGTGTGTGTGTGTGTGTGTGTATAAAATTTGATGAGTTAGCAGCTAGCCAGCCATTTGATCCTAGAACATTCCTGTTTTAAAAGTTTTAGAAATATAAGGGATGACAGAAAATGTGGTAAATTACCTCGAGCACGGGAAAGACCATGGGATTACACTGGCAAAAAAAGAATACTTAATTGCATACAAATTATGATCTGGACTACTCGATCTATGGTTTAAACTGAAATCGCCAAAAGGTTGAGAAAAGAAGAAATGAAAGTCTCCTAATTTTTGAAGATCTGAAACACATGTACAGCCAGACGCCATAACAAATATTGCAGAGCTAAAAAAAATCATTCTCAGGGTCTGGTACCTGCAGAAGCAGTAACTCGGAACAAAAATTTAAGTGAAATAGCCCACAGTCCTGACCTAGAGGCTTTATTTACACAGCTCAAAAGATTACCACCCTATCACTGGGCTATTATGTCTTGTATTTGCTTGAAAGTAGTCAATCCTTGATCATTTAAGATCTTATTTTTATTTGTAAAAAGGGATTTCAAAGATTTTTTAATTTTTGTCTTCAATGAGGATCTGATGTCATGTGTTTTAGTAAGCATGAGACTACAACTAAAAATCACTAAAATGTAAAATCTTATAAGATTTCAATGTTAAATTAGAATTGAATACTGGAAAAATAATTAATGAGCTGTCAGATACAGAAAAACACTGTGTTTGAAAAGTAAACAAGTGGCTTTGCTTTTTAACAAATTCTATTTTTATATGTAAAAGTGTGGCTAGTAAATTTTTTTTAGTTACCAAATAGTAAAATATTAATGTCTCAAAAGATTCAGTGTTTTAAAATTAATAATACATCATGACCAAATTTTGCATCACAATAATAAAAGCTTAGCATAGTTAATGTATTAAGCCAATAAAAGATACATTCAAATAAATGCTTGTTACAGATACAGATTTTTTGTTTGTAACACTAATAGAAATATTTTCTCTGAAATAAAATTAAAACATCCTCAATATTTGCACCTATCTATATATATATACACACACATACACATATATATGTAGAAATCTGGAACTTTTAAAAAGATGCATTTATAAGAAGTAGAGATCATTTAAACATATACATGTACCTCTATCTCTATTTCTATCTCTACATAAATAACACATTATTAAGAAATTCAGGATATTAATATAGTTAGATATAGATATAGATATTGATATACCAGAAAGAGAAAGAGAGAATAAGTTGATATTTAATTATTAGAAATATTTAGTAATTAAGCCACTTAAAAGCAAAAAAAAAAAAAGAATTACACCGTGGGAAAAATAATGTTGCATATTTTGTCTCTAATATATCAGTTTGCATATTAATTGAACAAAACATGTGCTCTTTTTGGATGCCAATGCTTTTTTTTGTTGTTTATTTAAAATAGATATTCTGAAAAGAAGCTTCAGTATCTAGTTCATTAATAGTTTTATTAATTCACCTAGTCATCAGGTGCAATTCATCAACTGCACAACCCTTTGTGTTCTATTTTTGCTAAATGCTTCTTCTCTGGAATTTAAATTATAAAAGAAAAATGGCTGACTAATCTGAATTCCTCAATTTATTCATGTTCAATGAAAAGCTATTCATCAGTGTAAATTCTGCTGTGAGTTCAAATCAAATTTAAACCACCTGGGAGTAAACAAAATTGCTCTTCTTCTCCAGTGCTTGGAAAAAAAGAAAAATAACACATTTTCAAGAAAATTGGTATATTAATATGTTTAATTGAAATAAAATAGAGATAGTAAGGCATTAGGCATTTCACTATATAAGATGCTTTGTCTATTCACTACCTGCTTCTGAAATATTTTTGTAGTTTTATTTTAATCATGTAATGTTGATTTATTGTATTTGCAGGTATGAAATAATCTTATTCTCAGTACCCTAAAATATACATAAAATCTTAAGGCTATTATTGCACCTCCTTTCTTTTATAATATTTGATATATAAATGGAATTATGAGTTAAAACAATTGTTCGCTGTCAGCATTTTTACTAAGCATTAAAATCCAACATTGCTATAAATCTAAACTACAGTATTTATCTGCATGGATTTTATAGGTGCTCCATCTGATAAAATTAGTCATTTCCTCATAATAAACACATGGCTAGCAGTGTCCTATGGAGTAGGATGGAGGCTGATGTGAATTTCAGGGAGGATCTCAGAAACAATTCTTTAGAGACACTTCTCTATTAATAATGAAACTAAATGTCATCTATTTTTGAGAACTAAGGCAATGTAAGTTTGCACTTGGAGCTGAAGATTGTGGGGCCCCTTATATTATACTTGTATAATAAATTATTGTTCAATTAATAAACAAATGAACATATTGAAATGGTAAGTGCACAATCCATTTCATTAGTTCTTGAGGGTTCAAGGAAATTTGGATTTAGCCTATAAAATTTTATATATGGTATCCCTTACATATCACAGGGGATCCTCAATTATTGAACATCCCAAATCTTCATACATTCATCTACAAAGGAAATAATCAATGGATACATGAGCTATTGCATTACACTCCTGCCTACCAGACAACAGTAATTCATTGTCAGAGTCATTACCTTTTTTTTAAACTGAAGAATCTGAAAAATTTAAATATTTCATGGCAATTATTTTTTTTCTTCACATAGTTGGTCAAAACGTTATTTCAAAATTTTTGTTACTAGTGATCAAAAGTAGAAAAATCATAGAAATAAAAGACTTGAAATAAGGATTAAACCTTCTGACACACTGAAAGCAGCATGTCAGCATGTTTAAACTCAACTGGATACATGGATGGGCTGTGTGTTCATTTATGAAAGAAAAAATATTAAAATATATATAAAAATGTTAGAAATATATTGTTAGTGATTTTTGTTTACAAAGTGAAATTTAATAAATATTTGTATTATCAGTTTTACTATTAGGGAATGAAATCTCCTTTGTGAATTGCAATTTTTAGGAAACTATTATTCATTTATTATGAGATATATTTTAGTTAGAAGCATATGTTTTGAATTTTTTAAAAGCTGATTTATAAAATTTTCTACTTAGTTCTCATCCTATCTCAAAAACCTCAGGCTATTCTTTTTATTTCATGGGAACAAGATAAAGTTCAAACTCACTTCTCAATGTAGCTGTTAAGAGTTATACTGATATATAAGTGATGGGGAAGACCAAAATGCACATGGAGCTACAACCCTGAAAAGTTAGCTTAAGGTGTATTGTGACTTGAGCATCAATCTGGTCCTGACGAGCAAAGCACATGGCAGCTTAGTAGCCATTACCCCTGGAATTGATGGTAGAGAGCTAATATGTAAAATTCAGTTTTTTTCTTAAAACTATATTGTAAAAAATAGTGGAAGACTTTGAAGTAATATTTATGTTTATATCAGAAGGTTATCTTCTAAAGTATTATTACAAAATAAATAAAAGTAAACATTGTATTTATTAAAATAAAATTAAAATCTTATATGATGATGTAATAATATCTGTATTTTACAATTATATTTTTATTCAATCATTTAATCCACTTTATGGTATTTACCTAACCATGGAATTTGTTTACTGGATCATGAGATTTAAAATAACTTTATTACTGATTTGTCATTTTTGATAATCCAATGTTCATTATAAAAAGAAGTACAGTTTAAAATCTCTGTGTAATGATCTACACTATTATCTGCAGCAGAAATGATATTTTTATAGTCGCTGTATGCCTGGAGTCAGCCATGTCCTTTATGATACCTTGTCTCTGCATGGGCTCTTATTCCTAACATTTGCCTTTTAAAATGTCTATAGAGATCTAACAGAAAAATCACAAGAACAGCAATCTTTTGTGCTTTTCTTTCTCCGAAAATACCAAAGCAGCAGTGTATCGTCCCATATTTAAAAAAGAAAAAAAATGTTTTAATCTTTCATTTTCCAATATAAAGTTCTTATCCAAAAGAGTATTTATTAAAAGAAAATAGATCTGTCACTCACTGATTCAATGACTAACTACATTAGTTTAAAACTTACTTTTTCTCTGAGTATCATACAAAAGTAAAATAAATTGGAATAATCATCTCTCTTCCAGGAAAAAAAAGAAAAAAAGTATCTCTGTATATCTATCTATCTATCTATCTATCTATCTATCTATCTATCTATCTATAAGTATCTCTGTATATATATATATATATATATAGATAGATAGATAGATAGATAGATAGATATAGATATAATAATCTCCCACTAGCCTAGCAATTAAATCTGAAAAAAGTTTACTTTATCTAGACTTAAGGGAAAGAAAATATGGAAGTAGAGTAACTATAGTTTAATTAGTTTAATTCTTAATTTATTTCCCTCTAAATTTCGCTATTTTTGCTATTAGGTTAGAAGTAGCCAACCAACCTGTCAGGAGTTTATTGTGAAACAATGGTAATGGAAAATAATTCATCCAAAAAATAGTGGAGAACAGGCCTGGTACAAATATACAAATAGTCTTAAGAATGGAGAGAAAATTCTGAAAATAGCATTTACTAGCAGTTGACTCCTATATTCCCACTCCCATCTATGCATTCATGTCTGAGTTCTAACAGAGAAAAATGATAAATACAAATACAAGAGAAGGAATATTTATTGTAATGGCAGGAAGAGAGAGGTGGTTTAGCCTTCCACAAATAACAATTATGAACTAGATAAAATATTTCAAAATAACTGAACTATTTACAGATATTTGTATCTTTCTGACCTAATAACACTATCCAACCTCCATGCCTATTGCTGCAAGAGATAACAAACAAATTCCACAGCCTTGCCAGTGAAAGGTGCTACAGATCAGATTTTAGTCTGGAAATCTCCAAAATATGTTATCTATACAGTTTTATACCAAAAATTAGTAGACATTCAAAGAAATTGGAAATACTCAGAAAACACAACAGAAAGTGGTTCCAAGTGTATCTAGCTATTGGATTTGGCTGACAAAGAATTCAAAGCAGCTTAATAAATGCTTTCAAATTAGTAAAAAAAAACAAAAAACAAAAAAACAAAAAAAAACAAAAAAAAAACACGCCAAGGCATTAGAATAAAATGTGTCATCGATACGATACTCTTTTATCACAAAGCGCAAGGGAGATATTCTTCAAATTTGTCATGAAACACAAAATTCTGATGGGACTTTGGTGTATCAAGAATTCTAAAGCATGATAGGAAAATCCTGGAGCATCAAATGTGCCAATGCATTTTACTCTAAACAGCAACAGCTCCTAGCAGCAGTGGCAATATGGTTCCTGAAATCTGATCCTCAGCTGCTGTTGTAAGCATCATGAGAGTATAGATAACTACCTCCTTCCGCACAGACCTCTTTCATCTGAAAGTAAGTGGCGAGATGCTTTTAAATGAGTATGTTTTGCTGTGAAAGCTATGGATTGGAGGACTATCACTTACAACCATATTATTCTCTGAGAACTAGAAGCATTTTGGAAATCATGAAAATCATCTTTTTTTTCAATAACATAGCTAGTGTCAGATATTTATTATTCCAAACACAAATACTATTATTTTTAACCTTATATTTTTAAGTTTCTTTATGTTTCTTTCCATCATCACTAGAGTACAATCACATAAATATAATTTTGGATGTGAAAATATAACAATAACATTAAAAAAGTGAAGACTGGATACTAATTCAAGAATACCTCTCCACACTCGGCATAATTCCCCTCAATTTTTCTCAGATATCACTGAGATGCAGTCAGTATTTCTTTAGTCTAGTACTAGCACATCTCAGTGCCTAATACATAGTAGGCAATTCATAACTATTTGTTGAATAAAAACAGGGTCAAGTGCCCCAAACAACAAGTTGTATAAAGCCTTTCACTTCAGGAGTGGTAAGTTTTAGGAAGTTTTATCTATGCAAAAAAAAAAAAATGTATTGCCCTACTTCTTAAACATGAATTTTACCCATCAAAATATTTTCCACCCAAGGAGTAGAAAAGGCAGGGGAATTTTTGTATCTAGTTGTGATAAGGCATGATGCTATAGTTTTCTTGGACAATATTTCAAGAAAGCAAATGATATCACTTCAGCCTTACAAGAATTGATTTCAAGTTCCAAAGTTTGGATGGTAAATTATTTCATCATTGGAGTGATAAAAATATTTTTTATCTTGGACATCCAATATCTGTATGGTGAGCCTTTTAAGTAGTTAAATTTTAAAGACTGACATATTAAAAAAATTATTTGGTTCTAGTGGCAGATTTTTATTTATAAGTGGTGCTATAAATTATCATCTGGGTATTAGTAAACTGTCTACCCTTAATATTTAACTTTGAAAACAAGTCAAAATTTCTTGTAACCTAAATGGTCATATATGTATATCACAAACTAATTTGCAGAGAGGCTATAAGAATAGATAGCATTTTATTCTTCTTAAAGACTGTTAAAATTAAAATGTTACTATTGTGTAATTAATAATACTAGTTTATAAAAATATAAAAATAAAGATTTGAAGTCTTACCTATTGGATTACTTGAAAGTGACCTTGTTACTTGAATCCCAACACCATCGATAATTCTCTGAATCATCAAATAATTCCTTAGTAGGACAAGCCATTCTAGTTCTGGTCACTTTTGATGGAGCTGGTTAAACTATTCACAGCTAACTTTCTCCTCTAGTCTCATTTAATGCTGAACTGAAATGGGAAAATAGGAACAAAAAGAAGCTATTGAAGATGTTAGAGCTTTTTCTAAGAGAGTACCTAATAAAAGAGGTGTAACTGCATTTTACTACCTCACAATTAACTCCAGTGATAGACCTGCTAGTGAAAGCTGGGCCAACCAGCATTTAATGTTGAGTTCTAACATGTGTGTGAGAAGTAAACTAAAATTTACATAGTAGCAAAGACAAATCTTATCTGCTAGCAAGGACTAGCTGTATCTTAGGAGATATTGGTGCCTTCTTATAAATAAAAATGTTAATTGAAATGAAACAAATTGGAAAAGGGTTAAGTTTCCACTGTTACACAAACATCGCTAGAGTTCCCTTTTTTTCTCTTGTAAATGAGAAGCTGTTTTTTTATTAAGCATTCATTATCTGACAAATAATTTCCATTATAAAATGGAGTATGACCATTTTTCTATCTTTATTTAGAATATAGTATTAAAGTATGACTTTGGATGGCACAGCATTTTATGTTAACAATTAATTATAATTAGATACATTTGTGTTGGGGGAATTTAATATGAAGTGTGGATCTTGTTCGTTAGCATATTCTGGTATTTTTAATAATTGTGTTAGAAATAAAACCTTCAAGGTTCTTAGAAAGGACAGAAAAAAAAACAAAATATTACAAATAACTAAAAGTTATGAAACACCTGTAAAATAGGCAAGGATTTTCCTTTTTTAATATAATTAATATAAAGAACAAGGAATTGAGTTAAGGAAATTTTAAGTGGCATGCCTAGGTGCACTCATAGCTACTAAGATGTAGGGTTAGACATCCCACACAGATAATCACATACTAAAATCATTCATAGTCCACAAAAATAATGCCTCCAAATTTTCACACATTCTTAAGTTTACAAACATTAACATTTACGCTTTTACCTTAATACTGCCAAATAAAGATGAGTTTTAAATTTTTTTCCATGTCGTATTTTCACACACACAAAAAAAGAGACTTTAGTACCTCAGAGGAGAGTATTTTATACCTAAGGATAAATAGAAAAGAATAAAGACTCACAAAGATTCCTGTGCTTTATGGTATGTCACTCTCTAGCCTCATCCTTTAGGTAAATGCTTGGCTTGTGCCTATTAAACTCTCGAAGCTCTAGATTGAAAGCTGAGTTTTAGGATGATTACAAATAATAACATGCCCTGAGCCTTGTGGTCTCTCATAAAAAGTTAAACTGTGAATGTTAAATTTAAGATTGACAAGGTTTGACATGATACTATGATAATGCTGCTAGCACTTACTGTACTCAATTTGGGGTATACTTCTTTCCAACCAGAAGCAAAAATAACTGCCAGCCATATGTGTGTGCATACAAAATGAAATACTCTATTTAAAACTATATGCCTTAGATGTAAGTTGCTTTTACTTGTCGTCATTTACTAAATTAAAACAATTTTCCTAATGTGGCAGAAGTGGGTTAAAAAATTTCACTCTTGGAATGTTTTCAACTTTTGGTTATAATTAATCAACAAATATAACTTTTTCCTCTAGTTTTCCTTCCAAAGACTAGGAATTTTAAAAACTAGATAAACCTTTTCACAATTTTTAATTATACTTATTTTCAAAAAGAAGTGTAAGCAACTAAGCATAAATGCATATATATGTGTATACATACATACATATGTGTATATATATACATAAATATATATATATGTGTGTGTGTGTGTGTGTGTGTGTGTGTGTGCGCGTATGAGTATCCATGGTAAACATATCAAATATTGACAGAAAGATCATGAAACATAATTTATCAAGAGCCAGAACTAAAATAAGTAACCCATACTATATTTACTTCTAAACTCTGTTGATTTTATTCTTTCTTTTGATTTTGGATTTAGAGTATCATAGCTTTTCTTAAAAATAGGAATACTTAATGATGATCAGAATGTTAACACCAGTAAAAATGAATGTTTCAAAATACTTGTAAAATATCTACCTTAATATTTATCTTTAATATTATCAAATATGCTTCTTAAAACAGTTAGTAGTAAAAATCGGACTCCTTTGCAAAGTTAGTTATGAGTGATAACTTTTCCTCTTTTGACAATAAATCCTTGATTTTGCCTCACATTAAGACAGCTAATGACTACTTGATGAAAGAAACTAGATTATTCTGACAATTATCAAAACACTGTCCCTGTCACACCACTAATACTTATTATCTGTGTTAATATGATATACTTGCTTAAACTCAACAAAACTTCTGTCTTTTTCTTTGTATGCTACTATTATTAGAAAGAAAACATAATATTTAGAAAACATGTTGGAAAAAACATCTGGCCTAACCATGGCTCTCAATAAATGGTAGCTCTTAGAATGTGTGTTCACATCCACCAGAGAACAAGCAATTATTTGCCTGAATTTAAAAACCCAAGAAGAAATGAAATATATACAACCATCATATATAGTTGCCTTAAGACATAACAATTTAGAATACCAAATAATTTTCTGTAATAGATATCAAAACATAGATAGTGATGGCCTGACATTTTTTAACCACTTTATTGAGGTGTGATTGACATACAAAAAGTCATACATGTTTAATGTATACAGCAACTTGATGAGTTTAGAGATAAATATACATTCATAAACCACCACCATAAACATATCTAACTCCTCCAAAGTTTCCTCTCAACCTTTTTATTTAATATTTCATTATTATTAAATTTTGTGATAAGAGCATAACATAAGATCTACCATGCTAATAAATTTTTAAGCATATACACTACAGTACCATTAGATATAGGCACTAGTCTATGTTTTTTGTCTGAATGCAGTGAGAAACCTTGCAATCTCTTATATCCAGATTTTAGGTTCATTAAAAATCTAATATTACACTAGAATACAAATCATACATATTTCAGTTAAATATAATTTTTATAGACTAAATTTCAATTTTTTTCAAAAATTTCTTTAAAAACAATCCATTAACTTAGGTAAAGTATGGGGTGAAGTATGATGATATACGACCTTGATATAAAGTGATTGTCATAAATAATGTTCTATTCAATACATTAACATAACTTCATCTGGAATTAGAAGAAAAAAACTAAAAACTGAAGCTAAAATAAAAAATCTTAGCACAGATAATATAAAACATAAAGAGAAGGTTAGTTCATAATAACATTTTGAAATGTGTTTTTATTCTTTTGGCTGAAAATTAGAGTAATAATACACATAAAACTAAATATAAATGGCTTGTTATTGGTCCAACTATTCTTCTGAAATGCTATGTACTACAAACAATATTTGTTAGAAAAACTTTCTTTTATTTGGTGGAAAATGGCCATAAAAGCAAAGATTTTTCCTTTGAGGAGCATGAATTGTTCTATTACCTTAAATACTTCTTACCCTAGATAGCATGATTTTATTAATCTTTGAATATTACATGTAAATACAATTTTTAAAATTTAAACAAAATTTATAGAGTTAATGTTATGAAAAATTTTTCAGCACAAGGTTAAAAGATTTTTAATTTTATTTCCTACAGACACTTTGGTGGACATCTAACTATACTTACAGAATGTAACAATGTAAGCATTTTAAAAAGCAAAAAAACCTAGGTAGTTTACCTTCAAAACCCCAATCTAAATCATTCAGATTTCCCATAAAATTGTTCAGAACCAAAGGAAGGAAAAAGGCAACATTTTGACCTATATATAAAAAAGTCAAATCTGTCATCAGCCCTCTAAATAAACCAAAGGAGGATCCATGAAGGCAAAGAAAGATCCCAAATCTCAAAGTACTGTGACAGTTACATATAAAAGTGACTGGAAAAGGTTATCTTGAACAAAGGTTCTTTGCAAGCACATAAATCATACAAATAATTATATCTGTGTGGTGACAAGGGCTTAGAAGTAGACTACTTTAGGGGTAGCCTCCAGAGATCCTCAACCATTTATAAACCACACCATCATCTCTATCAAAGACAAGCTCTAGTTGAATAAACCATATAAATGCTGTATTCAAAAGAAAAAAATAAACTTAATAAAAAATTAATATAATTTACTACTGATATGGAATAAATATTTAATGTCTAGTTTCTATCAAAAAATTGCTTGGGATCAGTTTTTTCTATTTGTTAACTAAAGCAATTTCTTATAAAGACAAAGAAGCAAGCAAGCACAGCATGACTACTGCACAGTGGCACTCGTGAAGATTTCTTGTCATTTCAAATTTTTCACTCATTCATTTAACCTAGGCATGTTGTGGCCACCGTGTAGGTACTGTGGGGTAGATTAAGTTTCTGCCTTCGCAAACATGAAACTAAAATGGGACAAAGAAAAATTAATGGAAATAAAATGAGGATTCACTGTAATGGATATTATAAATATACTTGATTTCATCATGGAGTTCTTCTTGCATTTAACCTAGACTGAGAAATAAATAAGAAGTTGCCAGGGGAGATAAATGAGAATCAAATGATTAAGGAAAAAAATATATAAATATGAAAGTCCAGGAAAGAAAAAGAGAGAATGACAATTAAAGAAGTCTAATAAAGCAAGAGTAGCAAAAGTAAAGAAGAAAAAGAGGAATAAAAGAGGCAGAAAACTAAGAGGCTATGACAAGTAGCACTATATGTGGGAATGAGTTTGTACTTCAGGACAAGGAAAAAACATTGAAAAGATTTCATAAAAAAAAAAAGAAGTGGTGTAATAAAACGCACATTTGAAAAATCTCACTGGTGGCTGTGTGAAAAACAAATAAGCAGGTAGAGAGAACAGCAAGACCATGGAAAAAAAGATAAGTTAAGAAGCTAGGTCATATTTCAGGTGAAATATGATAGTGGCCTAAATTAGCTAATGTTAATAGGAATGGAAATGTGTGCATGGATTAAAGATATATAAGAATGGTTAGAATGTACAGAACTTGGTAATTGGTTGTCAACTTTATTTGCACTGTGGTGTGACCTTGTTGACCATTATTCTTTCTTCTCTTACTCTGCCTGTTGTACTGAGGGTGAAATTTAAATGCTGGCTTAACTGCAAATTTCAAGCCAGCAGATCTCTTTGTTGAACATTTTGATAGTAGTTATCTATTATCCAGAACCTTTTATGCTTAAGAAAAGTATCATCTCTATTACATCTGAGGTAACAGATATGTCATATTACAAATAAGAATGGGAAAGGAGCAGAAGTAGGTGGATTATATAAAATAAACTGGAGGAAAGCTTTCAAGTTTCTAGTGATCTTTTTTACTTTCCTTTATAGTGTACGATTTCTTGCCCTGTGGCCATCATGGAGTTGTTTGATCCCTAAGTGTTCCTTCCTTGCACTTTTCCTATTTTATCCTTTAGTTCCATTAGTGAACAATTAAAGACTGGTTGGCTACCAGATGAGTGACTGGAATGGAGATATTGTGAGTTTTCAAAGTGTAAGAGACACTTGCCTTGGAGTGGGGATGGGGCACAAAAAAGAATAGGGTCAAAAGAGAAAGGCTAGAGTAACCTCCAAGTCCCCCACACTCACTTGAAGGGATGAAAGCTAGGGCCCTGGATTGTGTCCTCTTCTAATACTTTCATTATACACATACATTAGGGCAGACATCTGATATACTTAAGGGAATAAAAGATAAGAGTGCAGAAAAAAATATGAAGCATCTGAAGGGTGTGAGAACTTTGGTTAAAAAAAAAAAGAAGAAGAAAAAAAGAAAATTTATACAGGGGAGCCAAAACTAGTAGAGCAGAATGAAGAATTTTAAAGACACAATAAATGCCTTCATGGAGATAAATAAACAGGTTGATATAAAAAAATGTAATTGATGAAATAGAAATTTCAATAAATGGAAGTAGAATGTACTCAGTATAGAAACAAGCTGTTAAGCTGAAAGATCAATTTGTGGACCTTTTAGAGAATTCAAGATCAAAAGATAAAAATTAGAAGTGAAGAATTAACATATAACATAATTTGTCAACCATGATACTATTTATATTGAGGTTGTATAATTTTTTTGTTGTTGTGAGGGCTTGCTTGTACATTACAGGATGTTTAGCAACATCTCTGGTCTCTATCAACTAGATGCCTAAGAAAGGCTCAGGTTGCAATGACCAAAAATCTTCAGACATTTCCAAATGTCCCCCAGGGGACAAAGTACTCCAGGGGAGAACCACTAAGATATCAGGATAAGAGAGGTACAAATGTAAATAACTGTTACATATGCATCTCCAAAAGAAAAAAAAAAATACAGGTGAGGAAATACAGAACTCAGAAATAAGAATTTTCTAGAATTAAAGGAATCTGTAAACATGAGGAAACCATCCATGTACTACCAAATAAAAGTGATTTAAAAAAAAATACACATAGGTCATAGAATGTTTAACATTTTAAACAGCAAATCAAATTTTAAATTACAATAAAAAAGTAAAAGCAGATTACCAAAAAAGACCAATATTTATTCATCGCCCACAATAACAACAGCAAAGATTACAAGACAATAAAATATTTTCAGTCTTGAAGGAGATGAACTTTGAGCCAGGAATGGAATTTTTAGCTGAAAAAAATATTAAATCTGAGGCCAAAATACGTGTGTGCTCTGGTATAAAAGGTCTTAGAAAGCATACACAACAGAGATCCTTTTCAAATAATTCTTAAAAAATATTGCTAGCATCAAGAGCAATAAATCCCAGAAGCAGCAATGAGATATGGGAAGTAAGGTGGATGATGTTCATAAATTTGCTATTGTCTGAGTTAACAAGACTAACAATAAAGAATATTCCTAAAAGCTCATATTGATGATTCCAGCATGATGTATGTATATTGTATGGGGAGAGGAGTATTTGGGGGAAGAGGGGTTAGACAGAAGGTAAGAGCATATTAAAGTTGTTTGGGATATGAAATAATAGCTCATATTTCTTATGAGTTTAATGTATATAAAGCACTTTTCAAAATGTGAGGCTTTACCTGTATTAACTTATTTAATCCTCACTAAAATGCAATAAAGTGATATATCTTATTATTTTTTTAAAAAATACGAGGATACTGGAACAGAGAGAGGCTGATTAACTTGCCCAAAGTCACAGGATTAGAATTCAACCTAGGCACTCTGGCTGCAGAGCCCTCAGTCTTAAGTAGTAAACATATAGATGACTAAAAGATGTTACTATTTATTTGGTTTAGATAGTGATTGGGAAAATAAACACATTTCAATCCAAGACACCAAAATTAAATTTTATGGTTTAGAAAATATAATTGAAAGGAAAATGGTAAAAAGAAAGAAAAAAAAGTATAATAAATATAGATATTGTAAAGTGGAATATTAGAAATAACATGATAGTAATTAGAATAAATATTAATAAACTAAATTCACTGAGAAGATTGAGACTTTCTAGTTAGCTTTTAAACACCAAAACATGATTTAACAATACATAGTCTGTAATATAAATTTAGGTTAAAAATAATATAAAATATTTGAAAATAAAAGACACTTAAAAAAATACCAGAAAATAGTTTAATCAAGTGAAATTTATGACAGACATTTTATTTCAGATAAAAAAAATAAGGTAAAAAAGACATAAGGCAGAAAGACAGATATTATATATTGTATTGGTAAAAGAATCAATAGCTCAAAAAAAAGCTTAAATTCTTAAAGCGATAATAATAATTAATAATAATAATAATGTCAACATAATCATCAACATCTTTTCTATTTTCTCTCTGAGCTTCTTTCTTTCTTCCTCTTAGTCAACTTGAGCCACACCAACTCAAATGGGAAAATCAAGATAAAATGAATATATCTCTGGCTGGATGATTTTACTGATAAATACCAACAAACTCTTCAACATAATACTTCATATTGGTCCAGAAGTTTGAAAAAAAAAGCACTTTTTAAAAATAAAAATGTATAAAATTAATACCAAAACTAGCTAGAGAAAGAAATCATACACCGCTTTTGTTTATGAACTGAGATGTAAAAATTCAAAATGAAACATTGGCTAACTGAATAGAGCAGTCTATTTTTTTAAATTACATTACAGTGAGATATGTTTTATATAAAAAGATGACTCCATGTCATAAATACTAAAAAGAAAAAATATACTAATGCATCAAAATTATAGATTTCTTAATCAGAAAAAAATAAATGAGTGGGTGAAAGATTGGGAGAATAGATTTGAAATGTCTAAAAATTATAGGAAGTTGTAAATATTCCAAATCCTTTGAAAATACAGATAATCAAATAGAAAATATAATAAATATAGCAATAATAAATGAGAATGATAACAGATGTTAAGACCTTACTATTCAACAGTAATGCCTAAAAGTGCTATATATCTATTTACTTACTCATAATATTAATAAGAAATTCTCAGAAGGGAAAACCAAAGTGACAAATATGTATTTTAAGGAGATACTGAAACAAACACACTAGAAAAATAGATAAATGCAAATTAAAACCAGATTTCTACTTTGTACACATACAAAGCAGAAAAATATTAAGATTTGAATATGGATGTAGTGAGGACTGTAAATGAGACTGTGAATTGGTGCAGCCATCCTAGAAATAATATGGCAATATTTCATAACAATATGGATGTATATTACCTAGCAAATCCATTCCTGGGGCTATTATGCAATGAAATGCGAAGAGAGCACTTAGATAATACAATATAATTGATTAAAACACAGACTCTCAACCAAACTATTTTAGTTCATATGCTGTAATTTCCATATATTAGCTTTTGAGACAGGTATTTTAATCTCTTGGTGTCTATATCAAAAATCGTAAAAGAAAATAATGGTGCATACTCTCAGCTTCTCTCCCCATTCTAGCTGCTTTCACATATCTTCTTCTGGCTCATAAAAGAACTGACATATGGGGTCAAGGCTAAGAATTTCTCCTTTGTCAAAAAAATAAATTTGAAGTTTTATGAGTTTTATGAAGTTTTATGTATCAAATAAGAGAATGCATGTGAGACCCTTGGCATCCTATTTGACATAAAAGTAGATACTTTGTAATTTGAGATAGCTCTATTCATTCCTTTCTAGATATCATACCTGAAGGTATGTAAGACTTAAAGTGCATATATTAAAGGTTTATAATCACAGTAGTAATTGTAAAAGTGGTTGCCCCATTCACAACCTTTAAGACTGTGTATGTAAGTAGAGGCCATATTTCCTAAAACAATGAGATTAATATTTTACAAACAGATTTAAAGTGCTAAAATATTTCACTTTTTATCTCTACTAGCTCTATTGAAACACTATTACCAAATCTTACTGTTACCCCTTACAAAATTTGAATGTTTTCTTTGTGAGGACATAACTGTTTGTGAATTCTGATTTATTGCAATTTACTACATTTAATAAAAATGTATACAAGATGATTTTTCAATTTTCAGGACATACTTCAGATCAAAAGAAGAAAACAAAATCCACTGAACATGTGAAACAATAATTTAATGATATTTTCCAGTTTGGAATAATGCATAATCTTTTATTACAATGAGAAATTTACTTTTTGCTTTAATGAGTCTTGTTACTCCTTCTGAAGGAAAAGTGAGAAAGAGAATTAGCATCTACATGTTACATTCATGTTACATCCATTGTGGTAAGCTCTATTCTAGACACTATATATGTTAAGTATCTCAGTTAATCTTCATATAAGCCTTCTGAAATAGTTGTTATTTGAGTTTTAGAAACATCTCAGGGTAATTTCATAGTATTCCTAAGGTTATATGGCAAATCTGTTCCAGACAATGGTTAGATGACAGGCTATTCTGACTCGGAAGCTCATAGATTTTAAATGTCAGTTGTCATCTTTCCATATCTGAATTGCAGATTATAATTAATGTATAAAGATGGATTCACTGTAGAACCAGGAATTATCTTTTTCTGTTGTTGTTGCTGTTCATGGCATATACATATGTGGGTTATGACCAAACTCATTGCCTGTGAAGCATCATAACATTCTATCAGCATATGAATCAAGAGCTGATAATAACACCTGCCATGTCTTCTCTCTGTGGGATGGCAAGTGTTTAATAAAATGTTTCAGCACAAAAATTGAGAATTTCCAGAGAGATTTATACCAGATCCATTTATTTATCAACATTTACACTACTTTCCCAAACTAATGGCTTAGGTTTTCAAAGTAGTAATAACCATTTCATTTATATACCTGAAGATGTAGAACAGTAGAAAACAGTTGTGCTAGAAGTAAAAAATAGACTTTGTTAGTGATGGGGTTGTAGGAGGGAGCCAAACCCCAAACAGACTATCAGAAAAGTTCAGCATAGTTAAATTCAGCCTGAGAGTCAATTATTCTCCTGCAGATGACCTATATGCAAGGTAGCACTAGAATTCTCATAATTTAAGACTTCAAAGATATATGATCAATCCTTTTCTTCTAATTTACTGGTCTATACATTAAACATTTTGCAATCGTGTTTACACGAGTCCAATTTTCATCTTTGATGTCAGTTCTTAACAGACTAAAATTTAAAAAGTAAGTAGAAAGCATTTTATCACATTAATGCAACACTTGTAATTTGATTTAACAATGTGGTAGATGAAAGGATGTTATATCACAATACATTTATAATCTTTTGCAAATCCTCACCTAATAAAATTAACAATGAACCATATCCAGTGAGGTTTCTAAAATGACTACCCTAGCCAAGAAAGATAGGTATTGGTTCATAAATAACATAGGTAGAAAAATAAAATCACTAAATGCTATAAAAATGCAGTACTGAGAATCACTGAAGTGTGGAACATCAAGCACACCACACAAAATGGTATCATTTGTCTGTATAACCAGACCCAGATTATTGTCACAAGATACTGAGAATTGACTTTTTGGATTATTTTGATATTTGAAGAAAAGCAATGCTCAACAAAACTCTAAGCTCCTGACATCCATGTTAAAAAACTCCATAATTACAAAACCCACTGACCTCTTGCTATATTAAAAAATGTCCATTATTGTTTCTGAGAGTAGTAATGGTCCTAATATCCCCCATCCCATGTCAGGAAAGACAACATATTCTGTTTTTTTTAGTGATCAATCAAGAAAAATTATAATATGTTCTATTCAATTTATATAACTTTCTTCTTGTTAATAACCCAGAAATTCTCATTTAAAAATTGTTCTTATTTTGTCATTTTTTATTTTTCTTTCATGGTAGAAAATGGTGTATTTTTCTACATCTTGCTCTCTCCCATAGCATCCAGCACAGCACCATGTGTGGAATATTCAACATAGCACTACACATACACACACACACACACACACACACACACACACACACACACACACACTCATTGAATAGATGAGTCATTTCTATCACCCTCCTTTTAATCTAGCAATATAACACAGTTTTTGGTTTCTATGTCATGTATCAAAGACTCAGACTGAACCAGTATTACTTTTCTGATCACTGCCTGAATTTCTTTAGTATATTGATTCTATATTCTTTTGGAAACTTCTAAAATGTCATTAATTAGGCATTTGCACAAAAAAAAACTTCTTTACAAAATGTGAATTGAGGATTTGGGGATTAATTCTTCAAATCTCCTCCAGTTTTAACTGACGATGAGTATCTAAATCTACATAGTCACTGACATCAGATTTCCAAAAGACAGTAAAGGCAGCTGTCACACTTCTAATACTGAAGCTTTGCTCTTTCCTATGCTTTGGGGGTAAAGGTATAGAGCCAGGGGTATAAGAGCTCTTTTGCTTTAGAAAGATGTGTCTCCATTTTCATGGGTCATTCTGCCACATCTATGAAAACAGTTATTTGTAGGACTTCACCATCTCTCACACGTATCAGCAAAAGTCTCCCATTTGGTCTCTCCTGACTCTCCTATCTGTGCTTCACAATATGGCTAGAATTATCTTCCTAAAATGTAGAAGGGTCACTTTAGTCTTCTTTTCAAAAATCTGCAGAGGCATTCCTTTTTAGGAAATCATTATTAAACTCCTTAGTTCGACACTGAGAGATCTTTTCATTAGAACTCTAATACAACTTCCTGGTAACACTTTATGACTCTCATTTCTCCTCATTGTTTATATTCCCGCTGTCTAAAATTATTTAGCATTATTTGGGAGTCCCATGGCATTTTCTGCTGAAATTCCTTCATCTGTGCAGTTTGTCCCAACCAGGAATACTATTCACTCTTTCATCCTTGATTCTCTCTATTTATATTCATTCATTTTATGAATATGTATTGAGTAAGTCAAAAATCTTAGATGGCATGATTGTGACTAATTGGTTGATTAACTGAAAAAAATATATTAAAGCAGAATTCATAAAATGATGATAATGGCATACTTAAACATTTCATTTAATTTTAAAGTCTGTAACATCCACATTTACTTCAGAATCTTTTGATATAAGTCCAAAATTTCTTTTTGAACAAGGCTTTTGAGTTGTCTTGCATAAACACCACCCACAACATGTCTTCTAACAGTTCTTGTTTAAAGAGGAGTAACAAATTACTTGTAAAGCAATCTGAATATAGAATCATGCAAAAATTTTGGCATTTCCTCACCCCGCCCCCCAATCCTTTGTAATTGGCATGCCCACACCTAATTTATAGCATCTTTAAAACATTTTACTTTATAAAAATATTTTAAATAATTCAACTTAGTTTAATAAGACATAACTAGTTCTCATATATTTTTCAATTCATATGATATATAATGAAATTATATATTTTCACAAACAAAAAGCCATCAACAAGTTTTGAGGATAAGAATCATGCAACTGATTTTGAAAAGCATATATCTCAATAGGTACAATTCCACTGGCATTGTAGAGTATGATTTATTCAGATAATAAAGATAGAAAGTTCATCCTAATTAAATAGTAACTTCATTAATTTTATAACACAGTCTTCTAGGAAATCATGTCAGGTACTGTGAATACAATTGTATCAGTTGTCTATTGCTGCAAAATAAACAACCTAACAACTTAGAAGCTTAAAACAGCAATAATTGTATTCACTCATTCTGTTGTTCAGCAAAATTGGTCTGGTCTTGCCTGGAGACGTTTAAGCTGCTGTGATTATCTGACAGCTAGACTGTGGCTGGATAGTCTTAGATGATCACATTCACACATGTGTGGAGTTTGTATTGGCTTAGTTTTTCTCTCATGAGTTTTTCATTCTCAAAGAAGCCCCAGGGTTCTTTGCATGGGTCTCAGGGTAGAAAGAGTCAAGATTGGATGCTGAAAAACATTTTAAAGTTTATGGCTATAATCTCTGCAACATTTTATAAATTAAACCAAGCATGAGTCTAGGCCAGATTAAATGGGGTAGAGAAATAGATTTCACCTCTTGAAACAAGGAGGTATAATGCCACTTTGAAAAAGAATTTCATGGGAGAAATTTACAGCATGTTTTGCAATTTTCTATCTGCATTAGAGCAAATATGAATGTTGCTCTCACAGAAATCAGTGAAAAAGAAGGGCAAGTAAAGAGGCAACTGCTATAAAAACATACATATTTAGAAAGGGACACAGATAGTCCTGATATATATTGTTATAGTGCAATATAACAATATATATCAGGATTATCTACCTAGACCAGTGAGAAATCAGAAACTTCCTCCTAGAAAAGTAAAATGTAATCAGAGTCTAGGAATGAGTAGAAATTATATATAAAGTGAAGGAATGACAGTGGAGTTAAAGAAACAGCAGGGCATGCACAAAGTCCTGGAAGCAAAAGAGAGCATGGAAGAGAGAGGAGGAGAATATTACCTGTGTGGAAGATCACAAAATAAAGGTAGGGAAATGAAAGAGAATGCCAGAATCTAAGGAGAAATGGCAATTACATTAAAAAGTTAAGTTCTGAGCATAATGAAAAGCTACGAACAGGTTAGAAAAATTGAAGTGATATCCAGATCAGCACATGGGAAAATAATTCAGGGTATAGTATGGAGCACAGAGTATGGATTATGAGTCTCGAGGCAAAGTATGGAGTCTATCAAATAGTGCAGAGGACATGAGGTTGACCTGTGACCAGCAGTATGCCATGGAGTAAGCACTGAGCAAATGTTGATCTAATTAAGAAACCAGTGTTATCACTGGAGATAGGCAAAAGCAAAAACATAGTGTATGTATATGTGATCTCTTTATTTAGTTGACAAAGCCATGTTGAATAAATATCTTTGTTGGAGAAAATATCAAAGAATATTGGACCATTTGAATAATAATGTATCTCTCAACTCTTTGAATGTTAGCAAGTTTAAGAAAATTTAGAACTCAGATTCTTAATAAGTTGAAGATTTATGAAATTATTTTTAATAAACTATGCTCATGTGGAGAATGGGAGAAAATTTTCACTCATTTGGGGAACCAAGACACAAAAAAAAAGGCCAGCGGTAAATTAAAATGTAATTTTTATCTAATAATTACCCTTTTACAAATCTTTTAACATCAAAACATCTATAGTTTAAAAGCAAATATTCTATTATTATTCTTCCTTACAAAACAGATATTATAAGACTCTGATGTAAACAATAGAGATGATTTTAAGTATTAATGCCTACCACTGCAGCTACTAATAAGAACATAGAACTTAAATGTTTCCTAGAGGATCAAATGCTATTTTATATACTTAAAAATTGAAATAAAGAATCATAAAGGTATTTGCGCACAGTGAAATAACAGCAACAACAAAATCTGCAACTTCTAATCTTCCTTATGTTCCTGCTACACACTCAAAGATCTAATTCCCTAAGAATAGAAAACAATTTCCCACAAAACTTGTACTTTAGGATATCTCTAAACATTATCCATGTTACTCTCTCTCCCTGAAGTGTCTGTCAGAATATACTCAATCTGAGGAATGCTTAGTCAACCTTCCAGTGCCTCCTCCAATAGCACTTCCTCTTAAAGTCTTTTTCTGATTTCCCCAAGGCTCTTAGTGGCTTCCTCAGTGTAACCAGTGCATTCTTCTTTATGTACAACTGTAATAGCACTTATCATATTGTTCTATAACTATTTGCTTATTTTTCTTTTCTACTCTACTTCCTTGAGACTACTTAAATTCTTTTTCTAACTGGTTTCTAGCAGAAATATTGAAGTGTATGTTAATTAAGATATACTCAACTGTGTACTCAGCACAGATAGTAATAGCTAATCACAGTTGTTTGTTGAGTTATTGTAAAATTATTTAGTGAGTAACAAAATGAATACTAGATTAAGATTGATAAAACTTAGACCATTATCATACCTGTCAAGGTCCTTAATACATATTTCATTACATACTGAAAATTTAGTCTATTTGAGAAGATTCTTGCTAACGATAGAATTTATGGAAAAAAGTATCAAGAGTAATGAAGATCCAGTTTCCTTTTAATAGAAAGATATATATCCTGAAAGAAAGTAAAGATTTGTGGAATGTCTCATTAAATATACACAGCTCATATAATCACCTCTGATGCTACTATATAAACACTCTGTAATAGTTTGCTTTGGCTGTTTAACAATTGCCTCAATCTGGGAGGTTTAATACAAGAGAAATTTATTCTTTCACAGTTCTAACAGCTAGAACCTAAATCAGTATTACTGGAATAAAATCAAAGTGTTAGTAAGGTCATGATTTAGGGAAAAAATAAAATAAAAGTAAAAAAAATTGTCACATAAGTAATACAATCTCTCTCCATAAACTGATATAAAGCCTAATAAAGACCAACAATTTAGTGAATTTCTTCAAAAGGAAGAAAGTAATACTTTCCACTTAGAACAAATATTTTCTGTAGTATTCTAATGATATGTACTTTCAAACTGGGTGAGATTTATTTCAGACAAAGACATTGAACCTAGTGTTTTTATTCCTTACCAGTTTCTAAGTCCTAACCTTGCTCTCAGATAGTGAAAATACATGCTTGGGAAGGAATAGCTCAGCAATACGGAGATAACCACTTTCTATGAATCCCACTAGACGGAAATAAACTTAGCCTGAAATCAATGTTGATGAGGATTTCAGGATCACAAGAGTAAATTGTACAACAGGGATCTATAAGTCTACATTTAATGATTCAAGGAAAGATAAGAGCCTGAAACTCCCTAAACAAAGAGATATATACATTATTTATCAAGAGCTCCATTGAATTGGATTCCAAAAGCATAAAAGTCTTTTTCTAGTATTACTTTCCCTTTTCATTATGTAAAATTCAAATTCCTCTTATTATCATATAGGTCAGTTTTGTTTCTTATTCTGAAGATATGTTGAATGAAAAAATAGCTTTGGATATTTTTGGAGACATTCTTCAGTCTCCCACTCCCTCCTCTCCTGACCTCTTCTACTGGTATAAATATTCTCTATTCTTCAGAGACTCCATTCCTTCCTTCCTTCCTTCCTTCCTTCCTTCCTTCCTTCCTTCCTTCCTTCCTTCCTTCCTTCCTTCCTCCCTCCCTCCCTCCCTCCCTCCCTCCTATCCTTCCTTCCTTACTCCCTTCTTACTGCCTTCCTCCTTCCTTCCCTTTCTCCTCTCATTCCATACTTTTTCTTTCTTGTCTTCTTTCTTTTTAATTAAATTTAGTGGGGTGACATTGGTTAAAAAATTATATTCAGTAATACTATTCAGTAATACATCATCTGTATATTGTACTGTGTTCACCACCTAAAGTTAAATTTCCATCACCATATATCTGACCCCCTTTACACTTATCTAAATTCCTTTCTTTCTTTCTTT